>WNGS01092210.1:12757285-12788344 GCA_020271785.1 Procambarus virginalis
GAGAGATTACTAGTACTGTACTGTAAATTCTATAAAGACTTTGAAAGGTAATGTTATGGTAACCATAATACTGCAGTATAAGGTCAAATTATACGTCACAAATATTTTCAAAATTCCAGCCTACTACAATTCAGATTGCCTAAGGTGTTTATTCATATTAGCAATTCTTAATTTATACGCAGTCATTTTCATGCACAAAACTGCTTAAATGAAAATCAACACATACCAATCAGCATCAAAAACCTGAAATTTTTCAATGTATTCGTAACAAGAAACAAATTCTATAACTTAATAGGACTACCACTGAAATGATCAAGTGGCCTACCCCGTTTCAAAAGAATTTTTTGTCGACCAGTGTGTAATGATGAGAGCATTAAGCTGGAGCACAATGGTTTAGTTCATCACCACGAGCATTGTAGTCTCAACCTGAACCAAGGGGACCAGGGAAAAACTTTAAAGCCCATCAACAGCATGCAGGGTATGCACAACTACATAAACATTCTACTGGAAGGAATACAGAATTATATAACACATTTGTGGATGATGCTAATATACTAGAGAAGATAGCTTACTATCCATAAGAACCCCTGGGTCTCATTCTTTACTAAGATTCTGTAATTTCTTTCCACATAATTTGTAAGTTGTTGTGTGGTCTATTTTCTCTGATTCCACATTCCATAATATGACCTTTATTCATATTAAATTCAAATTCCATACAAAAAAATGTATCTACATAAATTTGAAGGGCATTGCAATCCCCAGTTTCTTAGCATTGTTTGCAAACATGTTCATATAATTTTGTATTCCCTCTGGTAGATCACTTATGTATTACATGCATATTACATGAATATTTTATGTTTGTTATACATGTTATGCATGTGATATAGTGCCATATGACAGTGCTGGGAAGACAGGACACCACAAGCATTGCACTCATACTGTAACTACACTTAGGTAATTACACACACACACACACACACACACAACTTACAGGTGGAAACTGAGTGCCCAAATGAGCCACAGAGATATTAGAAAGAACTTTTTAGTGTCAGAGTGGTTGACAAATGGAATGCATTAGGAAGTGATGTGGTGGAGGCTGACCCATACACATTTTAAGTGTAGATATGATAAGAACCCAATAGGCTCAGGAACCTGTACACCTGTTGATTGACGATTGAGAGGTGGGACCAAAGAGCCAGAGCTCAACCCCCGCCAGCACAATTAGGTGAGTACACATTTGTTATTAAGTTAGGTGAGAAGGTGGTGGAGGCCAAAACTATCAGTAATTTTAAAGCGTTATATGACAAAGAGAACTGGGAAGATAGGACACCCGAGCATAGCTTTCATCCTGTAACTACACTTAGGAAATTACACACAACCCCGCCTCATTTAAGAGGCAGGACCAAAGAGCCAAAGCTCAACCCCTGCAAGCACAATTAGGTGAGCACACACATAAGTACTCATCATTACACAAAGGCACACCACAGATCAAAGAGGAAAGACACAATTGGGCCACTTGCTTCTCTCTAGAAAAAATCCAGTGTACCACATTTTTGCTAAATGGATTGAATTAATTAAAATTTAGTTTAGTGAATGCCTAAACCATCAAACGCTTCATAAAATTATATGACAAAGTTCATAGAGAAGATGTGACATCATGAACACAGCTCTCACCCTATTACTACACTTCAGTAATTACACACACTCTCGAGCTTAGTAACCAATTACTATACAGAACATTTTCACGTATCTTTGCAAACATGAAATCTTGTAGACATGGAAAAAAAAAGGAGGCAAACACAGCTCCAATGTATAAAAATAGTAACTAAGAGGATCCATTAACCAACAGATCTGCAACACTGATCAATGTGAAGGAAAAATCACTAGAAACTTAATACAAATGAAATTCGTGGTATACATTTAAAGAAAAGACATTATAATTGACATGCAGTTTGGTTTGTGAACATTATCTTAAAGTACATGTATCAAACCTGACTTTAATTTGATATGTTAGAGTTTTTACAGGAAAGAGACCATTTGGTAAACTACATCTATCTCATCCCAAAGATGGCATTCAAGAGTCATACAATTAATTCAGCCATTCAAGTCCCATAAAAAGAGACTGTTCTAGATATTCCAACATATGCAAAGGGTGGCAGGAAGGATACTTGCATGGATGAAAAATTTCCTAAGAGATGAAAGCAGTGATTAAGATACAATGAAATGAACTGGAGGAATGTCACTACAGAAGTTCATTTATGCTTTATAAATGATCTACCGTATTCAGTTAATAGGAAAACGGGGGAGTGTGTTACTAGATGGTAGAGTTACATTAAACAAATGGGTAAGGATAGACTTGAGAAGTTGAATTTAAGCAAATCTGAGGAATGTAGAAAAGGGATATAAATGGGCCGATATGGCAAGTATGTGAAATAAAGATTGAGCATGAGTAGTGCAAGAAATTGTTACCTAAAAAGGCCAGGGTTGTGGCATTTTGTGAGAAGTACCTTGTATGACAACTCTTTAAGAAGACCTGGATAAAATAAGTATATGGAGCACCACTTGGCAAATGGAATTTAATGTTAATAAATGTCATGTTATGGAATGTGGAATAGGAGAACATAGACCCCACACAACCTATATATTATGTGAGAAATCTTTAAAGAACTCTGATAAAGAAAGAGATCTAGGGGTGGTTCTAGATAGAAAACTATCACCTGAAGACCACATAAAGAATATTGTGCAAGGAGCCTATGCTATGCTTTCTAACTTCAGAATTGCTTTTAAATACATGGATGGGGATATACTAAAGAAATTGTTCATGACTTTGTTAGGCCAAAGCTAGAATATGCAGCTGTGTTTGGTGCCCATATCTTAAGAAGCACATCAACAAACTGGAAAAGGTGCAAAGACATGCTACTAAGTGGCTCCCAGAACTGAAGGGTAAGAGCTACGAGGAAAGGTTAGAAGCATTAAATATGCCAAACTAGAAGACAGAAGAAAAAGAGGTGATATGATCACTACATACAAAATAGTAACAGGAATTGATAAAATCGACAGGAAAGATTTCCTGAGACCTGGAGCTTCAAGAACAAGAGGTCATAGATATAAACTGGCTAAACACAGATGCCGAAGAAATATAAGAAAATTCACTTTTGCAAACAGAGTGGTAGACGGTTGGAACAAGTTGGGGGAGAAGGTGGTGGAGGCCAAGACCGTCAGTAGTTTCAAAGCGTTATATGACAAAGAGTGCTGGGAAGACGGGACACCACGAGCGTAGCTCTCATCCTGTAACTACACTTAGGTAATTACACTTAGGTAATTACTTGTTCAGTTAGTGCTGAGGAGACGGGACCACCACGAGCGTAGCTCTCATCCGTAACTACACTTAGGTAATTACAATTAATTACTATGACAAAATCACAGAAGCTCTAGAAGAAAGCAAAATGCAGATGTGTATACACAGACTTGCAAAGGCATTCGACAAATGTGACCATAGAGTGATAACACAAAATGGGGTCAATGGGAATAACTGGTAAAGTAGGATGCTGGATACTCAATTTCCTGTTGAACAGAACACAAAGAGTAACAGTCAATCAAACAAAATCGAGTCCAAGTGAAGCTAAAAGCTCGGTACCTCAAGGTACAGTCCTTACACCACCACTATTCCTTATTCTCATATCAGATACATATAGACAAAAATACAAGTCAGCTTCATGTCATCCTTTGCAGATGACATAAAAGTCAGCATGAAATTACCTCTGCTGAAGACATTAAAAAATTACAATCAGATATCAACAAAGTTTTTGATTGGGCAGCAGAAAATAACATGATGTTTAACAGTGATAAATTCCAGGTACTCAGGTATGGCAAAAATGAGGATCTGAAACATAATACAGGATACAAAACACAATCGAATCTGCCCATAGTAAGAAAACAGGATGTCAAGGATTTGGGAATAATGATATCCAACTATCTAACGTTTATGGAGCGTAACTAAGCAAATATTGCGTCAGCCAAAAAAATGATAGGGTGGATTACGAGAACTTTCAAATTCAGGGATCCCGTCACAATGGTTGTACTCTTAGTCACTTGTGTTCTCCCGTCTCGAGTACTGCTCAGTACTCACTTCCCCCTTCAGAGCAGGAGAGATTGCTGAAATAGAGGGAATATAGAACATATATGGCACGCATAGACGCGATAAAGCACCTAAAATATTGAGATCGTCTCAAAGCTCTCCAAATGTACTCACTAGAAAGGAGATGCGAGAGATACCAAATAATATACACATGGAAAATACTGGAGGGCCAGGTCCCTAATCTACACAGTAAAATAACAACGTTTTTGAGTGAACGATATGGAAGAAAATGCAGGATAGAACCAGTGAAGAGCAGAGGTGCCATAGGTACAATCAGAGAACACTGTATAAACATCAGAGGTCCACGGTTGTTCAACGTCCTCCCAGCGACTATAAGAAATATTGTGGGCCTGCGGGCTGCTCCAAGCAACTGCCTGGTGGGCCAAACTCTCACAAGTCATGCCTGGTCTTGGGCTGGACTTGGGGAGTAGAAGAACTTCCAGAATCCCATCAAGCAGGTATCATGTTATTTTCTGCTGCTCAATTGAAAACATTATTAATGCCAGCTTGTAGTTTTTCAATGTCTTCTGCAGAAGTAATTTTCATGATGAATTTTGTGTCATTTGCAAAAGGTGACACAAAGCTTTAACTTGTATTTTTGGCAACCACTTCACAGATGTGAGAGGAAATCATGAAAGAAATGAGAGCTCCAGAATGTCACTTAAGCCTTCAAAATTAATCAGGGTAAATAAAAAAAATAAAATTATTCACATAACTACAAACTAACATAACAAAGTATGATTTTTATTTTTGTTTTAATACATTCCACAAACATATAGGTTTGGTTTACTGATGTTCTCCCGTACTTGCAAGATCCCCACAAGGTTCTGCTCTGGGAGGAGGATCCACCCTTCATCCCCAACTTTCTCCAAACAGCTCACTGCTTTTACCTTTCCACCCCAACCTCTTCAACCCTCACATTCCCACTCCACAACCAATTGCCTAAACAACCACATGGACAGTTACCTAAGCAACCCCACTGCCAAACATCCCAATAACTCCACAATCAATCACATAAAACCTCACAACCAATTACCAATTATGGGCTTGTAATAGAAGAACTCCCAGAACCCCATCAAGCAGGTACCCAAACAAACCCACAACAAATCACTCATTCAAACACGCACCCAACTATCTTCATTTTGCCAATCCCTTTTAACCCAATCCTACATATGTACCCTTAATGCTCTATTTCTCTTTGCCTTTCAAAAAGTCTCCTTTACCCACACCACCCACTTACTTGCACCTTCACATCAACCCATATTTGCGGATGCTAGAGCTAAAGCACACCCAATCATACCCCTCATACTTGCCTAATCAACCAACCAACCAACCCTGTATACCCACCTACCCACTGCCTTATTGCCACCCATCTATCCACCTGCACCTTCACAGACCCATTCCCAAATACAATCAACCCTACGTAAAGATACACTCGCAGACACCCACACCACCTACCATTCCTCATCCACTATCGCCACAACTATACCCTCACCCACCTACAACCACAAAATCCCCACTAACAAACCATATTCGTTACCCCGATACAGACCCATATCTCCCACCTAAATTCCTGTAACTGCATTCTACTATCACACCAACCGCAGTATTTCCACCCTCATCCAAACACAAAACACATGCACCCCTAACAATCCTCCCACAAACTTGTCAACACAGCCAATCACCCAACCCATTGTTCCACTAACTGCCTCCCAACTTTGACCCACATCAATTACCAACTCTACTCTCACCCTCCTCCCATCACCACTACCCCTGCCGCTCCTCTCACAAATATCACCATCACCATTGTACTACTGCCACCACAAGTATTTCCATCAGCACCACCATCCGCTGTCAACCCATCTGCACCCACCTCAAAGTACAGTGGTACCTCAGCTTACGAATTTTATACTTTCCCAGAGACGGTTCGCACGCCGAAAATTCGTAAACTGAAGCGAATTTTCCCATAAGAAATAATGTAAATTGAATTAATCTGTTCCACTCTCCCCAAAAAATTAACTATAAAGTAAATTTTATGCCTAATTCATCCAAGTCTTTAGTACTAAAGTATGTACAAGTTATTGCTTACCTTTATTGAGGACTCTTGTTGGTGTATGGAAGATGGTGAAGAGAGGGGGGGGGAAAAGGAGAGGTGTTACTGTTTGGAAGGGGAGTCTCCTTCCATTATAATATCAGGTGAATACTTCTTTTGGGTACACACACTGGCATGTTTGCCTGCATACCACTAGAACCTGCTTATGGTTCACTGCTTGATTTTCTCACTAAAAATCTATCCATAGAGGATTGTTTTTCCTTTCATTGTAACACTTGTCTGTAGTGAGGCATCATAGTGTCATTAAAAAGGTTATTGCAATGGCCTACTACAGCTTGCTCTGGGTAAGTCCTTTCAACAAAAGTTTGCATTTCTTGACTGGAACTGTACATGTGTGTGTAAATAGAGATAACCATCTGAAGTATGAATTAACACTTTTGAAACACTGTGATAGTTGTGAATAAGATGAGCGTCCCCTACAGATGTTGCTGAACAAGGAACTGAAGACCAGGAGGAGTGATGGGGTCGTGATACACTTAAAAGGTGTAACATCCACCAGCAAGCTTCACCAGTGCCCTTACTGCTCTTACACAACCAACAAGACAACGAATCTTAATAATCATATTCGTGTTCACACTGGGGAAAAGCCATATTGTTGTCCACATTGTCCTTATAGAGCTACTCAAGAAAACACTTTAAAGTTTCACATTCGCACCCACACAGGGGAAAAGCCCTATGCCTGTGCCTATTGCCCGTATCGTTCAATAAAAGTAAGTACACTAAGAAGGCATTTGCAGACTCATCAGTATACAAGTTAACTAAAAAGAGATAGATTTTAGGTAATATTCATGAGGGTATGAAAAGTTATTTTCGCTGATAAATATAAAATCTTCTTCATATAAAGTAAAAAGAAGCTTGCTGTTTTTTATGGATGAAATAATTAATGTCAGTTCCTGTATGAGGAGTTCAAGTGTCAT
The DNA here is from genome assembly GCA_020271785.1 of Procambarus virginalis. Taxonomy (NCBI): domain Eukaryota; kingdom Metazoa; phylum Arthropoda; class Malacostraca; order Decapoda; family Cambaridae; genus Procambarus; species Procambarus virginalis. The sequence goes on from WNGS01092210.1 coordinate 12,764,454, forward strand.
CAATAAATGACATTAACAGATTTGAATATATATATTAGGAATGACATTCAACTAGCCTAGAATACTGTACATGAGTAAATATCAAATTTAAATAGGGTTATGGATTAAGTTATCCAGTGTAAATACTGTACAGTTCAATATAGAAAAATCGTAAATTTTGTATACATTTGGTGTTAGCCAGTTTAAATTAATTCAGTGTGATACATTGGCTTTTCCTCTTTGAAATCTTTCGTGCATAGTAATTACAAATATGACAATTTACTTCTATGTATGAGAAACATGCAAGGAATACCGTTAAACATTTTTGGGAGTTGTAGTGATCAGAGTTCAATATTTTTCGTATGCAGCTTTGCACATATTTTAGGAGATATTGAAACAAAATATATATTGATTCCTGTCATTGTATCTCTACAGATCATACCTGAAGTAATGAAAATTAGATACTTGGCATGAATGAACTTGGCTGTATTTTTGGAAAGGGGGAAGATTATTGTAGCTGATGATATTTATAGCATACCTTTTTTAGTATTCCATACAGGGGCTGGATCATTGTTATTTTGAATTTTATTCATGCTGAAACCTAATGTAAACAACTGAGAATTAGTTGTAGCATAATGTACATAAATTACTAGGTAAATATGAAACATTATTGTAAGTATAAATAGATATTTTTTTAATTGGTTGAATTTTTTCTTTGGGATTGGGGGTTACTGCTGTATTTGATTATAAATGAGTTTAGGATAAAGAACAGCTTACATCCCTAGTATAGCTTCAATTCTTCTTCAAAGTATTAGCAAAATATTTGATCTTACTATAAAATTCTTTTTGTTAAATTGCAAGTGCAAATTGGTAGTACAGGTAATATATTCTTCTTTCCAGCAAGCAAGAGTTGTAGGTTCAAAATAATAATTGAACGAGATGGCACTATTAATTTAGAAATCAAGTTGGTTTTAACATTCCATAAACACTTCAATGATATTTATTAATTTACATATTTTCATTGGTGTATTTGCATGACTAATAAAACATTTTTAAATTGATGATAGTTTTCTTTCATGGCACTTCTCAAGATAACTCAAGATAACTCAAGCACTGATTAATTTCACACTTGCTTTAGTAATATTATTAGAGCTGTAAAAGCTTTACCCCATGTGTACAAACAATAGTTATATAGAGGAACTACTGTACCGTATTTTACATCAGTTGAATGCTTGTAAATAGCATGATAGCTGGGTGGACAGCGATTTGGATTCATAGTCCTAAGGTCCCGGGTTTGATCCCCGGTGGAGGCAGAGACAAACGGGCAAAATGTTTCTTTCACCCTGATGCCTCTGTTACCTAGCAGTAAATAGGTACCTGGGAGTTAGACAGCTGCTTCGAGCTGCTTCCTGTGGGGGGGGGGTGTAACAAAAAGGAGGCCTGGTCGAGGACCGGGCCGCGGGGATGCTAAGCCCCGAAATCATCTCGAGATATCCTTAAGATAAGATAGCATATTTGTGTGTAAATTTTGTTTGCTAATACTTAATGTTATAAAAAATTATTTATTTTGTCATTCAGTTTCCTGATGATTTTTCTTTGAAGAAAGTCACGTAGATAACTATGTAGTGAGTTTATATTGAAATACTGTATAATAAACTTGTTGGAATTTGTTTGATATCTGGCAGCACTTCACCTTCTACAGCTTGTTTTTGCATACTGTGGTTGGATGTCTGGCAGCTTTATTTATATTGGAAATCCATTAAACTTGTGTGAAATATTTAAATGTCCAAACTATCCATGATTCACATATGGAACTCCGTACTTGACACTGCATGTGAAATTCTATGCATGGCACTCTGCACAAGGAATTCGATGCATAACACTATGTGGCACACTTTTCGTGCATATCCTTGTTGAATGTTCTGACTTCCAGGACGAGCTTGTGTCTTGTTTTCCGACCGTCCCCCGCGGTTGCTTGTCCCTCGATAGAATTCTTGGCGACTCAGATACTTTGATATCGTTCACCTGATGCGTTTCTGTTCTCGTATTGGCATCCTTGGTGATATTTAGCGCCCTCTGATTATCCCGCACATTTGATGGTGCTACACAGCCTTCCCGGTTTGGTGCCTTCTATTGATAATTACTTACTTGCCGAGAAAAATTTACCATAAATCAGATAGTGATTTAGTGTTATTACTTGTTTAGGTCCTGCATCCCTTCATTTTGACTTGAAAGTACAGTTGCTAAAATTTGAGCCAAAAAACTATGGCTGCTCTTGAGAGTGGGTAACTGTGAGAGATATTGACTTGAAACAGGGCTGTCATTGCACCCCAGTTGCTTGTCTTCCCATATTCATCCTACTCTTAACTTCTCTCTGCAAATACTATAGTAATCTAATGTTATAGAGTAACAGGTACTTATTTACACACACAGGTACTTACTTGCTCAATACTGTAAGTCATTAACACCTGTATTTTACCATGAGTACCAGTAAATAGTTTTACAACTGTACTCTTGGTATAATATAGGATTTATTCCTGCATTACTGCATTTACTGTAAATGCAATTTTTTTTTTTACCACAGATGTGGCCACACAGTTACAATGCTAACCAGCATATATACATTTTCTTCTGTCTTCCATGGACAGGGTTAGAGATGTGTTAAACATATAGTTCAAGGGTTTATTGAACAATCACAATAAATGCAATCTCTGATGTATGCACTGATCACGGTATAAGAACATACCAGGAAAAATGCTTTTGAATGATTTTTTATATGTTTTTATCTTTTTATATAATTTTCACATCAAAAAGGAAAAATTGTGTAATAAATTTATCTTATATTTCATTGAGAGAGAGAAATGTCAACCTCTGATAAAGCTCTGACAAAAGTCTTAACACATCCATTTAAACTTCTCCCGTTATTAGGAGTCGTGCAATAAATTTTGTATATACTGTACAGTAATATGATTGATATGGTATGTTGTATATTAATAGAGACTTCTGCAACTTTGTAAATGGAAAAAGTAAGAGCAAACAAGCACAGTCATTGAAGAACTCAAAATATGTCACGTATAACAAAAATTGGAGCGTCAGACAAAGTTAAATTGAGAGACGTTTACAAATGTTTTGTTGTCTTTTTCATGGAAACCATTATAACCATGGGCATGTTGATCCTTCCATTAACGTTAAGAGGAAAATCCGCAAGAAAGCATAATATTGTAGATAAAATTGACTTGTAAATATGGCATCTTGTCAAAAGGCTCAAAGCACTATGTTGTTGCTTAAATACAGTACATAAGAGTAATATAGTATAATAAATATAATACAGGATATACAGATTTAAATCTTTTATGACCTTGATTTTGTGTTGGAAATTTAGTTTTGGAAGAGTAATTCTAATATATTTTATGTGTTCAGTCTTAATAAATATAACTTACAATTTTTGGAACATTGAGATTAGTATTATACTGTACGTTACATCCTCCAAAAGGTGGACTAGTTTCTTCCAGGTTTAGTCTGAATTTTTTTTATATGTGGCATTTTTTTGGCTATATGTTGCCACATTTTTTGGAGTTTTGTTATAGGACATATCTTTGTTATGTTTGTTAATGCATAAATCTGTATGTGTGTGTGTGTGTGTATGTCCAAGGTTGGTGGTCAGCCACTTGAAGCCATCCTCACCCAACTTTGCAGGTCGACTGATGGTGTAATTGAACAGTCATAGAGGGGTTGGGGTTGACACATAGGCTTCCTCCTTAAATCTTTATTGTTACTTAGGCCTGTTTTACTGAAGACTATCCAAATTCTGACTAACAGATAGTACAGATAATGTAAGCGTATATGATCAAACTTATTTAAATATGAGCCACTAAGGTTTTCTCAATCTTTGCTACCAGTACTGTTTTTGTTTTCAGTACAGGGTACTGTACAGTACAGTACTGAAAATGAAGTACAGTGTACATCATTAATGCTTTTAAATGAAAAGTGAATGCATGTGCATGATATTCTATTTTAAAGTAATGTCTGGTATTGGCAACTTCCCAAGGAAGATTTTAAATTTGTTTTATATTGTTCTTATGTAATTTAAATTAAGCTTAGGCCTAGGTAACAAGTGTTCATCATTTTTTAAAACAAGTTTGTTGGCTTTATATTTGTAATACTTGGTGCTGATTACTAAATGTTAATGTGTATATGTAAATTAAGTGGACATCAAGTCTGAGTGGTAGTGGACGAGCTAGTGTGTGTGAAGTGGATATCTAGTCTGTTTGAGCAGCAGGTACAAAAGTTATTTGTTGAACACTGCTTTTTTTGTACAAAATACAGTATGTGGAATATATTTTAGGTAACCTGAGAGCATGAGTGAATGTTTTGCAACAAGTAAATTACGAACTGAACTTACGTTGGATAATTGACAGCCAAAAGTAAAATGGATGTCCTCTACAGATAATGCTGAAGAGGAACGAACTCAGGACTGCATCAAGTGCTGGGGCGTCAAGACACAAGAACGTTGAGTGTGTCACAAACAAGACACACCAATGTCCCTACTGTTCATACAACTCCACGAAGGCAACAAATCTTAAAAATCACATTCGTATTCACACTGGAGAAAAACCGTACTCGTGTCCCCATTGTCATTATCGAGCTACACAGAACAACAACATGATATCACATATTCGTACCCATACAGGGGAAAAGCCTTATATTTGTAATTTTTGTCCATACCGAGCAATAAATATATCCACATTGAAAAGGCATATGCAAGCTCATCATTTTTTTGGGTAATACATGTACTGATATTTTGTCATGTTGCAATGGGGCTCTTACAATGACTGCTGTGCATTTGATATAGAAGAACAGTTGTCCAAGTATAGATAGTTATATCAGACATTGAAGGTATTTGTCACAGGCAGTGTAGAAGAAATGCAGGTGAGAAAATATAGTTGCACATGAAGTCTATTAAAAGTGGTAATGGACAGAATTTGAGTTGAAGCAGTTTTCTAGGAGGAAATAGATGAAATAAAAATTGTGATAATTCTTATGTATTACAGGCTTCTATATTAATTTCTGAAATATGGCTGTAGATGTAGTTACAGAATGAGAGCTACACTCGTGGTGTCCCGTCTTCCAGGTACTGTCATGTGATACTTTGAAGCTACTAACAGTTTTGGCATTCACCACCATCTCACTTGTTCCAACTTTCTACTACTCTGTTTGCAAAAGTAAACTTTCTAATTTTTTTGGCAGCTTTGTTTCCTTAGCTTGAATCTATATCCTCTTGTTCTTGGAAGTTCCAGGTTTCAAGAATTATTTTTTAATCTTGTCAGTTTGTTACAATTTTGTATCTAATGATCATATCACCTCTTTTTCTTCTATCTTATAGCTTTGGTATATTTTACACCTCTAGCCTCTCCTTGTAGTTTTTGTCTTTCAGTTCCAGAAGGCATTTTTTTGCATGTGCACCCTTTCCAGTTTGTTTATGGGCTTCTTGAGATATGGGCACCATACAATTGCTGTACAGGTATATTCCAATTTTGGTCGTACAAAAGTCATGAACAGCTTCTTCAGTATTTCACCATCCAAATATTGAAGAGATTCTGAACTTGGATAGTGTAGAATATGCTCCTCACACAATGTTCTTTGTGTTCCTCTGGTGACAGTCTACTATCCAGGTGTTTGGTAGAATGTGCTTGTACAGTACAATAATAATTTCCCTTGAAGTTACTGAACTTAGAAGACAAAAGTGTAGTTTCTATACAGAATGGTGTTTTTAACACACTTCCTGTTATTTCCTTTCTTGACACTTTTTTCCTGATCATGTGAAATGGGTTAACAGGGTAGAAATGATGATTCCAGTGATTAAGGAGATGCAGTGTGAATGAATTAATTTGACATTAGATTACATGCAAGTGACTTGGACGAACTAAAAGCAACATTGTTAGACATAACGGGAGCAGTGATAGAGCTGTCAGTGGTAGTGGAAATAAAATTAACATGGCAATGGAGAACACTAAAGGTTAATAAAAGTGCTATAAATATTGAGAAAAAGTTTGAATAACTAAAAAAGAAAAAAGGGAAGTATACTAGTTGAAAGATTTACATAGAGAAATGGATATTACAGGCTGACATCATCCAGCTTGACCCCGTATTTAGAAATTGACCAACAAAGCCATCATCTTCAATAAACAAATACCGCACAGTGCAGATGTTTTAAGTATTGTATCATGGGAAAAATGGATGGCCAGCAATTCATTAAAGTAATGTGAATATGGAATGTGCTTGGCAGACCTGCAGGATCAGAATGCAGGTACCATTACTGATAAATACAAAGAACTTCTGTCAAGTTATTTTATATCCTTGAACAGTAATCAAATGGGAAAAATTGCAGATAGAGATTGAAGCATTGTAAGGATTGCCTTATATTGTAGCTACCTTGTGTAGCTTCCAGGGATCAACAGCCCCATGGCCCGGTCTCTGATTAGGCCTCCTGGTTGGTCATCTAGTCAACTAGGCTGTTGGACGCGGCTGCTTGCAGCCTGATGTATGAGTCACAGCCTGATTGATCGGGTATTGGAACAAATCCACAATGGCTGTGACGAGGATTCGAACCTGCGTCCGGGAGCATCCCAGACACTGTGTTAATCGACTGAGCTACGACAGGGTTAAAAGAGTTGAAATCGAAGTTCTACTGAACTTGCTGGATCCCGCAGCCTCTCCGAGGCACAAACCAGGGTTTTACACAACTCCCCCCTGCACTCGAGCTGTGTCAGTAGGCCGTTCTCCCTCTTCGTCCTTACATCATTACACTGGATTTGTTCATTTGATGCATCACGTTAGTGTGATCTCTGTGTGTAATAAGTGGTATATTAAACATAAATACTGTACAAGTTATTTGTGCCAAAAATATTTGCACTGTGTTCACTTTAAATTCATTGCATTGTTCTGTTATGTTTTCAAGAACAAATATAAATACAATATTTTCAAAATTATTGGTTGGAATGGATAGCTTAACTTTTAGCATCTCGAGAATTTTACTTTTATTTTTAATTAGTTCTCAATTTATGAAATGCCAATTTTTTTGGAATTGTTTGTATAATGGCTTTCTTAGCAAATCCTTGTGTGTGTGTGTGTGTGTTGCTAATTGACTCATAGAATTGTCAGCAACAGTCTTGGTGTTCTGTTTGAAATGCTATTTTTATGGAGCATGATGTTTGATTCAGTCAAAAGAACTTCTACTTCAGAGGGGAACCTGGGTATCATGATCCTTGCTGTTATAGCTACAATTAGTTACTGAGCCACTTAAGAAGCTTTGAATACATCTACGAAACGCCATTATAGCTCTACTAAGATGGGCGTCGTCCCCTACAGGTGTTCTCTGGCAGTAGAAGAGTAGCAGGAGCAAGGGAGGGCTTCACCGCCACTGTCAAGATGCATCATTGCCCCTACTGTGTCTACTCCACTAAGAAGAAAACACACATGACCAGTCACATCCGTGTTCACACAAAAGAGAAGCCATTTCCTTGTCCTCATTGTTCTCTTCGATTCACTCAGAAAGGCAATCTGCGCACTCATATAAATACTCACATACGGAAAATTCAATTTTCATAACCCACTTTTCTTCTGTACCTGTATAGTGTTGGGCTAGTCAAGTTTCAGTACTGTGATGAAAACTTGTTAACATTTTATAGTTTAAAATTTTACTTTTAGTTTATGATTAAATGGTACTAGTTATCATCTATCTGTATAGCAAATTATCATTGCCATTTTCATCTAAGGAAGTTAAAGTTACTTCTCTTCAGTTTAATAACAGTTAATTTAATTAGATACTTTTAGTAGGTATCCCTGAATTAATTTTGTTTCTTTGTTCCAAAGTTGCAATGATCACGTATATTTGGATGAATGCCTTTACATATTGGCTTGTAACTTTCAAGACATAGGTATGATGGTTCAAGGGACATCCCTGTTATTATGCCATTAGTGACAGGCTGATGAGCAGTTTTAGAAATGATTGGTAGAGTCATTGGGACCTCGAGTGATATTTAAAAAATGTGTGGCCTCTATAAACAATTTTACCAGTGCGGTAAAGAGCCAAACAGTGCGGTAAAAGCTATAGACAGTTTGAACTAGGAATCCATGCCTTTGAAGGTAAAAAGGTTAACAGTATAGAGGAGAATAATAAATATGTAATATCAAAGTATAAGGTTGTTAACTAGATAACAATCAATATGAAAATAACAGTAATGCATAAAAAATATAAAGCACAGTATGAAGTATATTTTATTTATCTCCAGTAAAGTCTGCACCTTGCTTGGCATCTCCATTATCAACATTTTGTGCTGTATTCAACCAATCAACATTATCAGCCTCTCTTATACTTGTAGATTCAGTAGAGCATAGAGTTCTGGCAGAAATGTAGAGAAACACCTATATCATCTATATACTCCTCTACAGAAATGTAGAGGAGTATATGGATGATTTGTAGATGCAGTAGTCTTTTTCAAGCAGAATTTTATTTACAAATGGACTGCTCCTATCTTGGTTTTTCTCTTCATCCTTGTAGTAAGCATGAATCAGATTGGATGCTGAATATATGACCTTGACTTCAGTTAACTGGTGAAATTTATTAATTACATAAAGCTTTTTAATATTGTTTACCCTAGTGACCCGGTTGACGGGATTTGCACCCTTTAATGTTGAATGTTGTTTTGTGCTAATTCTTTTAGACAGGCAACATAGGAACTAGAAAATATATAAATATCTTACTTATAGCAGTGACTGTTGAAGGTGTAAATGTTTGGGTTTTCTTAAAACTGGCTATATACTGTACTCTAATTGGCAGATAAAAGTAATTGACGTTTTGTAATATAAGAGTTTGATTGGTGGTTAATCATAAACTAACATAGTTTGGTGTTTATCATAAACTCACATTGGTTGGTGTTTATCATAAACTCACATTGGTTGGTGTTTATCATAAACTCACATTGGTTGGTGTTTATCATAAACTCACATTGGTTGGTGTTTATCATAAACTCACATTGGTTGGTGTTTATCATAAACTCACATTGGTTGGTGTTTATCATAAACTCACATTGGTTGGTGTTTATCATAAACTCACATTGGTTGGTGTTTATCATAAACTCACATTGTTTGGTGTTTATCATAAACAGTTAAGAGAATACAACATTGATAGCAGGTGTCCACAACTCCTAAATTTTCTAGTAACAAGTATAAGAAATATGGCTCAAACTTGCATTAATGGCCTCATGAGGGGAATTCTATTGGTATATACAGATGGTGTTAGATTAGACAGGTTGGCAAAATTGACTCTTGTGCCACGTCTGATGAGGCAGCTTATGTTTATATATAAAATGTGTTGTGGAGTTAGCACAGTATGATAATGCAGGTATGTTGGCAATTGTTCTATTTGAATTGCCATTTAAATGAGAAATAATTTTCAAGTTAATAAAAGGAGAGTGAAAGTTAACTGTCAAGGCCTCCTTCCGCCCTTGGTTTAGTTTTTAACTCGTTTTAAATGTGTATGCCGTGAAATTAAAGATGTGACAAAGAACTTCTTAAACCAATTTCTACGGGATGAACACACCGCCTGGCATCATTGAGAGTTACCGCCTGGCATCACCTAGCAAATTATTCAGAAGAGTGTTCAAGAATTTATCTTAAAATATTTATTAGTTTTATATTCCAAGTACTGTAACTTAATGCAAAATCATTATTTTTTTTTATAAAAGCTGTGTAACTTTGTAAGTACAGGTGAACCTGAAACAACATTAATTGAAGCTGAACAAAAAATTTGGTTTCAGTATAAATACAGTGTTCATAGACAATACAGTATTTAAGTTAGCCCTCGTATACAGTACTGTACTGTACTTCATTTTCAGTAAGTATCATAGGTTTTCTAACCTATGATACTAAAGGCTAACCTATGACACTAAAGGCTTATATTTTATTTATATATTATCTTTAATTGATATGTAAACACAGAAAGACATTAGCTGCAGCGCTGTTAGAAGTTCACCTGTACTGTCTACTCCGAGTAATCTGAATTATATATGGCAACTCCCAATTGAGTTAGACGAACATTCAAATTAGCCAAATTCTTTACCTGGAAAGTTAAAAAAAGGAAAGTTGAATTGGTTTTTGTTATCCATAAATCTTAGTTATCCGAATTTGTATTAGGGCTGGCAGTCAAAATCTCGAACTTTAATTTATTTAAGTTTTCATTCAGCAGAAGTCTCAGTAATCCAAATTTTGATTGTGTTGAGCAGTCAGAAACTCTTAACTCTAATTTATTCAATTTACGCAAAGATTTGGATTTCTGGAATTCGGATTACTGAGCTCTTACAGTACTGCATGTATATAATGGGAGAGCCGGTCGGCCGAGCAAACAGCACGCTGGACATGTGATCCTGTGGTCCTGGGTTCGATCCCAGGTGCCGGCGAGAAACAATGGGCAGAGTTTCTTTCACCCTATGCCCCTGTTACCTAGCAGTAAATAGGTACCTGGGTGTTAGTCAGCTGTCACGGGCTGCTTCCTGGGGGTGGAGGCCTGGTCGAGGACTGGGCCGCGGGGACACTAAAGCCCCGAAATCATCTCAAGATAACCTCAAGATATGATTTTTGTTGTCAGGATTTAGAATTCCTTCCCTGACGTTTGCCTCCCATGAAGGCATCTGGTCTTGCTTTGGCTAATTCCTTGAGATGGCATACAGATTATTTACAGTATTATATTTGTAGTGTGAAATGTAGTTTTTTTTTTCTCCACATGTACTGTACCATATATGGTTAGTTATAATGATTTAATACTTACAAAAGTTTATTTTGCCCCTTGGCAAACCCAAAATATTCACAGATAAATTTATTTTTAATTTTGTAAATTTGATGCATTAATTCACTGTATTCTGTAATACTTTTGAAATAAATGCTTTTAGTATAAATAAAAACTTTAGAAGTATGAATAATCTTTGTAAGGTATTTGCTGAAGGTTGACAAATTATTGATTTTCATAGCCTTTCAAAGGCACTTATGAGTGCCTATCATAGGCTAGAATTATTACATATGCCAAAGCTAGAAGATAGAAGAAAAAGTGGTGATGTGATCACCACTTACAAAATAATGAAATGAATCGACTAAATTGATAAAGCAAAATTCCTGAAACTGGCAACCTCAAGAATAAGAGGTCACAGATTAATGAACAAATCCACGTGATGAATCAAAGTTTTTGATGCATCACGTTATTGTGGTTTCTGTGTGTAAGGTCACAGATTTATAAGCTAAGAAGACAAAGGTGACGGAAAAATATTAACAAATTTTCTTTTGCAAACGGTGGTAGACTGTTGGAACAAGTTACGTGAGAATGTGGTAAAGGTCAAAACTCTCACTACTTTCAAAGCATTATATGACATGTTATTCTATAAGACCTGTCTGCTCTCTAGTAATTGAGATTTATGATCAAAATTAAAGTTTTAGTATTACTCGGAATACATAACACCTAGAGTGTAGCTCTCATCATGTAACTACACTTAGGTAATTACACACACACACACACACATACAGAGAGAATTCAGTGATATGAGAAGGTCCACTAGTGGCAAAGGTTGGCGCCAGAGGAAAAGACTTGAGAGATTATAATAGGAGGATCACAAGTGCACAGGACCATAGGATAGAGGTACCCATTGATGGTCTGCAAATGAAGTCAGCAACAGAGATTTATTCTAGTCTAAGCCTCTTCAAATAGTTTGTAGTATATATAAAGCACTAGAGAGAAAATGTATGGTGTCTAATATATGGAGATTAATTAGAAGAAATTGTCTGGAAAAATCAATCTCCAGATTTGATATATTTTTAACTTCATGCATTGCAATGAATTGAGGGGAAAGATGGTCAGATAATATGGTAAAGGTATCTGTTGCAGCATATTTTATATTTTAATATTATCTGCTTGTATTATGCACTTCGTTTAGTACAGTACTGTAATGTTGGGACTATCTCTGGTGCTTATACAAGATGGGCGTCCCCTACAGGTGGGGCTTGACGTTCATGGTGTGAGGACGGCTGGAGGGCAGGCACCAAGAATCTGGACAGGGACGGGCAGCATCCCAAGAAGGAAGTTGCACAAGTGTTCCTTCTGCAGTTATGCCACAATGTACACAACTTGTCTTCAGAGGCATATACTTACACACACGGGAGACAAACCGTATTCTTGTCCCCATTGTCAATACAGCACAATTACTCAGTACCATCTGAAGCGTCACATTCGCATTCATGCTGGCTCTAACACTCATTCTGCACTCAGATAATAGACTTTTTTTAAGTTTGGTTATTATTATAACACAATATGTATTTTCATTGTATTCCAGCTAGTGTTTTGGCTCTAGTTATATATACAGGTAGCATTCTCTTGTATTTTTTGAACAACACTTGCAGAGTTTACACACATGTATTGACATGGAAAAGCCATTTTCAAATAAGAATTTTTTTAGTCTTCGTGTGCTTATAAGAACATTTTTATTGTTATTTGAACAATAAGTATACTTTTAAGTAAACCAGTAAAGCTAATTAATAAGTCATGACATTTTGGTTTTGAATTAACTTTTTAAAATGATTGTGTTAGTTTGAAGCTAATGGAAAGTTACCCACTGTTAGAGATTAATAACCAACTGCACATCATAAAGGTTTGGTAAATGTTAGAGATGCAGAAGTGTTTAGCCAAAGCAAAAAAATACTGTTAATAACTAATTATGTTACAATGTTGAAAGCTTTGTACGTTTAAAATTTTTACTTTTTGCACAGCAAACATTATAATTGTTTCTCTGTTACACTTCAGAGAGTATATACTAAGTTTGATTAGGTGACGCTAGCATTTTCTGTTGTCATGGGTTTAATTACTTGTAACTATCTCCACTCAGCCTATCCTCTTCAGTTGTTACAACAAACAGAAAACGGTGAACTAAAACACTCAAACCTAACCTATTGTCCCTCGCATAAAAAAAAACCTTGAATGTTTGTAAGCGATGATTTAGAGTACCCCATTATTTGTCCATTGGTGACTTTGATATGAAAATGCAGGATGGGTTGCATCATTACATGCAACCAACCATCACTACACACATACAATTCTCAACACTGTAACAAAAAATAAAAAAAACTCCATCCGCACTAATATTCATCTTGCATATTAAATTAAGTTTTAGTTTCTCGTATGCAGTTTATTGATGTACAGTACGTATTTCGTGAAGATGCTTACAGGGGATTAAGGGAAGCTGGTGAAAGATAAAGAAGCTGGTGAAAGATAAAGAAGCTGGTGAAAGATAAAGAAGCTGGTGAAAGATAAAGAAGCTGGTGAAAGATAAAGAAGCTGGTGAAAGATAAAGAAGCTGGTGAAGGGTAGGGAAGATGGTGAAGGGTCGGGAAGTTGGTGAAAGGTCAGAAAGTTGGTAAATGGTCGCGAAGTTGGTGAAGGGTCAGGAAAGTGGTGAAGGGTTGGGAAGGTGGTGATGAGTGAGTAGAATAGTGAAGAACAGGAAATCTGGTGAAGGAAATGGAAGGTGATAAATACCTTAAGGACAGAAAGAAAGCAAAGACTCACAACCAGAGATGATGTTTTCAGTTGGAGGAAGGTAACAAGTGGAATTCCACAAGGGTTGGTCATGGACCTCTACTGTTCCTAATTTATGTGAGACCTATTTCAGAGAATGAGCTCATACATGGTAATGTTTGCAGATGATGTAACAGCTAATGGGGAATGTAGAAACTGAGGAGGACCTCAGAAAGTTTCAGGTTACAGGATGACCTTGATACACTCCAGTATTGGGCAAACAAATGGTTGCAAGTAATGAAGAGAAATGAGAAAAATAAGGGAAAAAGGAGACCTGAAGGTATCTACATCGTAAGGGGAAGACAATTATAGGAGAGATTAAAGGATTTAGGAGTACTGAATAATTCCAACTCCTGAAATGCATATAAACAGGGTAACTGTCAACATATGTGACACTGGCAAACATTAAAACATCATTTAACCCATAGAAAGTGGTTCTCGTCAATTGTTGCTTCACAGAGTAATGCAGTTTTTATATGAAGATTTACAAAAAAAATTGTCTGGGTTTTACATGTATGATGCAAATATGGATATAATAGTCTATGTGGATGCAATGGAGTTTACCTTGACCCATGAAAAAATCCTGTTACCATTTCATGGTATAACTGTGGTTATCATTACGAATGTTAATAGGGGAATGCGGTTATCATAATATGATTATTTAAATAATTATTGTCTGGGTTTTACATGTCATGCATATATGGATATAAAAGCTCGGTGTATGTAAATAAAAACAAACAAACAAGTGATGGAACAATCAGTGAAACAGAGCATAAATCAGATAGCATCAGTAAGGTTGAGCACCAGGTGATGACAAGTGCGAGACACAGCCTTGCAGAGTAGCTCTACCCAGTGAAATGATAAATATTCACTTCTTTTCATGTTTTTTTTTTATATTCTGCAAACAACTTAATAATTCTATAATGAAAAATCATTTTGTGGAATTTTAAAAAAATTTTGTGCATAGGCAGGGCAGGTATGAAAATTTCTCCATAGCCACTGTCTAAGGGTTACAAACTGGAACCAGGGCTCAGTCACAGCTTTATTAACTTAACCTAACATAAGCTTTTGTTAGAGTAATGCTGTAATATGCAGCACTGGTCTGGAATTCACTCATTGTGAAGCATTACACCAATAATGGGAATAATAAAAGTATAAAGGTTCACAACAATAATGCTCGGGCTGAAGAGGGCTGAACCACCAGGATAGGTTAAGGGAATTAAATCTCACATCCCTGGAAGAGAGAAAAAAGTGATACATAATCACATCATACAGGTTACTTAGGGGATTTCACTAAATGGACAAAGGCGGCCTTTTTATACTGAGAGAAAGTAGGTCGAGAGGATATAAGTGAAGCTGGAAATGCAAATGAGTAAAAGAAATGTATGGGAATATTATACTCTTACACTGTATTGGTGGTCAACAAGTAAAGTGTACTGAAAGGAATGAAAGCCATTTCCATCCACAAATTTAAGCCCAGATTCGACAAAGAATTTGAACATCGATATCTACAAGCAATATTAATAAAGTTTTCGACTGGGCAGCAGAAAATAACATGATGTTCAACAGTGATAAATTTCAGGTACTCAGGTATGATAAAAATGGGACCCTTAAACATAATGCAGGGTACAAAACACAATCAAATTTTCCCATAGTATGAAAGCAACATTTAAAGGATTTGGGAATAATGATGTTGACGTACTAACATTTAGGGAGCATAACCAAGCAAATATTGCGTCAGTCAGAAAAATAATAGGATGGATTACTAGAACTTTTAAATCCAGGGATCCCATCACAATGGTTGTATTCTTCAAATCACTTGTGTTGTCCCATCTTGATTACTGCTCAGTACTCATTTTCCCCTTCAGAGCAAGAGAGAGTGCTGAAATAGAGGGAGCACAGAGAACATATACGGCATACATAGACGCGATAAAGCACCTAAATTATTGAGATCGTCTCAAAGCTCTCCAAATGTACTCACTAGAAAGGAGATGCGAGAGATACCAAATAATAAGAGCAGGGGTGCCATAGGCACAATCAGAGAACACTGTATAAACATCAGAGATCCACGGTTATTCAACATCTTCCCAGCGAGCATAAGAAATATTGCCGTAACAACCGTGGACATCTTAAGAGAAAATTAGATAGTTTTCTTCAAGGAGTGCCAGACCAACCAGGCTGTGGTGGATATGTGGGCCTGCAGGTTGCTCCAAGCAACATCCTGGTGAACCTAACTCTCACAAGTCAAACCTGGCCTCAGGCTGGGCTTAGGAAGTAGAAGAACTCCCAAAACCTCATCAAGCATGTATCATAATAGTTCAATTATAGTGCATTAGGTACAATGGGTAGGTGGGGTATACAGAGCTAGGCCTCACCTGGTGTGGTGATTGATAGGTATGTACCCCCACTTGCCATATAAACCCTTCAACTTGAAGGCCCACACTCAAACCTCAACCTATACTTTTGTCCACCTACCATATACCAATACCTACCCACCATATGCAATACCCACCCACCATATGCCAATACCCACCCATCATATGCCAATACCCACCCATCATATGCCAATACCCACCCACCAGATACTTATTTCCTCAACTACCAGCTACTGTGCAACAACCCATACACTACTTACTCGGTCCTTACTACTACTGTTATTGGACTCCATAAACTCCCCTTTCTCATAACTCGACCTCACGCATACCCCTGCCAACCATACACCCATCTAATTGACATCTTCCCCAACACACACTGCATGACTATATATATGTTTAATTATACGTAAATTGGCTTGACATAAATAATTGTACCTGGATTGTATCTGGATGGGGTTCTGGGAGCTCTTCTACTCCCCAAGCTCAGCCCAGCTCAGTTGTTATGATATGATATTGTTTACACTGTAAGATATGCATTGCGGAGAGACCTGGGTTGCCTGATTTAAATAGCTGTGATTGAAACACACACCTACTTTTACCCCTATACTCGATACTTTATCCTGTGCTTATAAGATATGCTTAGCCTAATGAGACCCTTCTCAGTCATCCACTTGTGATGGAAATGTGTGTAGCTTAAAGTTAAATGTACAGAGAGGAAGTGGGGGGGGCATTTTTGAATTTTAGTTATAAATGTTATTGTATTTTGATATAAGTATGGCATATAATTCTAAATGATAATGTTTAAGTTTCCATGCCATTTTCTGTGTATTTTCTTTTCTTTTTTAGGGCTTTCACTTAGATTTCAATTTAAAAATATAAGGGTATTGGCAGAGGTGGTAGGCAGCTTCTATTTTGGCAGTAGAATCAGATTGCTTGCTATATCCTTTGCTTTCATAAGCTGGGTGTGTCCCTACAGGTGGGGCATGACCTTGGTTGTTTGAGGACTCTTGAAGGAGAGGCTGCCAGTGTCTGGGTGAACCACATTCCAAGAAGAAAACTTCATCAGTGTCCCTACTGTAAATACTCTACTACTTACAGTACAGGCCTAAAGAGGCATTTACGTACACATACGGGAGAGAAGCCATATGGTTGCACATTATGCTCACAGAGGTTTAGTCAGAAATGTACATTGCAGACTCATATTATTGTTCACACAGGAAGTAAGCCATTTTCCTGTGAACGTTGTGAATATAAGACAATTTATAAGAACCACCTGAAGCGACATATTCGTACTCACATGTAATATTCGGTGCCCACATTTGCTTACCATAAAGGCATACAAGTGTCAGAGAACACACTTTAAGGGGTGCAAGTTTAAGTTGAATATTTGAATTAAGGAGAGTTTGCATTTAAATGCAGATCTATTAGTTTTTAAACCCACCCCCTCTCCTTTATTATATGAAGGAGAATTTACTTTATTTATCTAAATCTATTGCTAACATCCTCCCCCCCCTTCATTTTTTTTCCTAAAATGGTATCTATTAAATGTTATGTTAAGCCACTTTTTAACTTAGGTATTAGCCTACATTAACTTTTTTGTTTTGCTATTACAAGGAAATAATGCACCATTTTGATTGTTTAAAGCTATGGTAATTAATCTGATGCAGGATGTAATAAATCTGTTTGTTTGAAGTAGTTCAATAAGTTTGTTAACATTAAACTGCATATGTTGATGTACTCATTAATCATTGTAAATAAAATATACACTTGAAACGTAACCTTTCTATTAGTCATTTTTTTATTTAATAAGTAAAATATAATTTAGTTATAGATATGATAAGTTGGGAGTGAATTCATTGTAACATAATTGAGTGACAAGTAAATACTGTACAGTACTGTGTTTTATTTGCTAAAGTTTTTTATTTGACCATTCTTAGTTCTTGATTGGGAAACATTTACAGGGTTATTTACATCACGTATGTAAGATTAATCTGTTAGTATCCATTTTGTATTTGATGCTGAATAGATTAGTGCACAATTTATGGTTACATAATAATTTGTCTTATAAATATTATAATTCAAATTTTGTGCTTTATTGTTCAAATGTACTGTATTTACATTTAAAATTGAACAATATAATTAATCTTTAGCTTTGTCAGTTGGCTTAAAGAATAATTGTTTTATATCATGAAACTTGTTTTACGATGTATACTGTACAGTGCTGGTTACATTTACCCTCCATCTAGTAATAACTTGTACATATATAATTGCTGTTCATACCAGTTACATACATTTAAGATTTACATGTATGTATGATACAGTATTGCCTGTCCTGTAATAATATAATGGGCGATATATCCTGGGCTCCGGCACAAAGGAAATAAGATTATTAGCACGGAATTTATTTCACCCTGATGCCAATGTTACCTAGCCGTAAATAGGTACCTGGGAGTTAGACAGCTGCTACTGGCTGCTTCCCGGGGGGGGGGGTGTAACAAAAAAGGAGGCCTGGTCGGAGGAGGCATAATTACATTTATTATCTAAGGTGATAATAGCTGGAACAAAGAATGTTTTATGCAACAAAGAAATAAACATGTTTTTTGGCTTGCCCGTTTTGGACTTTGCATTTATTCCAACTTTGTTTTTTTACTTAAAATGTCATTATGGTGACATGCAGCAAAATGTTCTACCATTCTCCCCTCTGTATCATTCATTCTAGTCCCATTCTTTATCCCTGGCACCTTCTTAATAATCCCATCCCTTTTCTTTTTACCTCCCTTTGCTTCCATCCCTCTCGTTCTACTCTCACTTATTTCCCCCTCTCCTCAGTCCTTCCCCTCCCCCTCTCTCTTGCTCTTTCTCCTCTCCAATTGTCTTCCTCCTCTACCCTCAGCTCTTCTACCTTCTCTCCCCTCCTTTTCTTCCTTCTCTCCCTTTCTGTTCTTCCTTCTCTCCCCGCTTTTTCTTAATTCTCTCTCCCACCTCTCCATTCTTTCTTCCCCATCTTACTCTTATCCCTCTCTTTTTTTTCTCCCATGCAGTTTTTACCACTTTCTCCTTCACACTTTGACCTGCATTTCTTTCATACCGTTATTTGTTGTCTCTATTTTCCATCCATCCACTCCATCTTTTCACCTTTCTGCTCTTCTCTTTCTTTATTATGTTGTTCCTACCTCACTTCTGTTTTACTCAGCCTTCTCTATTTTCTTGCGACCGCACACAGATCAGCTTTTTCATATTAAAAGCAGAAGTTAACAGTGAACTTGTCTATTTGTATCAACTTTAGCATTGAATGTCTGAACCAGTTTTAGTTGGGCACTGTGCAATTTGTAAGGAATGTCCCGTAGTTGATCAGAAGGTTTTCTCAGCAACAGTTTCTTTACTAGATGAAAAAAATTATTGACAGTTTTATCATGTGAATTTTTTGGTTGAATTATATGTGGATTTCTTACAAGTACTCCAGGTTGTTTGGTCATCCATTAGTCAACTTTTTGAAGGATTCGACAAATGGGTCTTGTGGATTGGTTTGAGATGGGTAGATGTTCTTTGAAGCACTCTTTTTGTGGAGTTGTGTGGGTGACTTCTTAGGCATTGATAGATTTCCTTGGACAATAAATGCATTATGAAAAGCTGCTTTATGACTTGTAAAAGTTTGTTAAAATTGAGGCTAAGGTTAACATGCCTTTTCAATGTGGTGGTGGTGTTGAAGTTTTGCAAAAGATAATTAGGGTTTTCATTATTAATAAAAATATCAGGAGGAAAATTTTTAATTGATGGATGTTGTGAAAATGTTTTACTCTCATTTTATGTAGTCCAATACTGTAGTGCATCTAAAATATTGCATTTGTGAAATATTGTGCTGTTATCGTGGTTAGCCACCATCACTCGTTTATATATAGTACATATCAGCTTTATAATAGATCCTTTCCAATATACTCGTAAATGCTAGGTTACTTTTAATTCAATACATTTTGGGATTTGTTTAGTCCCTTCATGTATCTTGGATACTTCCCCGGGCTCATATAACCGTATATCTTCATATAATGAGTTTTAATTTGTTTACATCTTTTAATGCTAATAATTAAAATTATGCTTGATGGAATTAAGATTTTCAGTAGTACTGAGAGCATATTTGAGGCTGGGATATACCTTATAAACACACTCGTATATAAATATTGTGTATAGATAATATTTCTCTCCTTTCACTCTCCTTTTCCCAATCATTGCAATTTATGGTGCTGTATATAGATATTGCCATTATATGCATTTCCTAAAATATATTTTGTCCTGATTAGGATAATTACTAGTTTCCATGAAAAAACTTTTTTAACCAGCCAGTGATTGCGAAGTTTTGTTTTTAAATCTGAAAGTACTTATAGTATTTTGGTATTAATATTTGGGTCAAGAAGATTTGATGACCATGAGTAAGCTGGACATAACCAACAGGTGGGGCTGAACAGTGACTGTGTGAGGACGGGTGGAAGAGGAGCTGCAGGAGCTAGGAAGAACCTCGCCTCCACCATCAAGACGCATCACTGTAACTACTGTGTCTACACTACAACTAATTATACTCATCTACTGAGACACATGCACACTCATACTGGAGAGAAGCCCTATTCGTGTCCGCATTGTTCGTATCGTGCAACAACTAAAGAAAATTGAAAAGACATGTTTTAATTCATACTGGAGAGAAGCCATATTCTTGTCCATATTGCAACTATCGTGCTTCTCAGAAGGAAAGGATGAAGGAACATGTTTACACCCATACCGGAGAGAAACCCTATGGATGTAATCTATGTCCGTACCGCTGTTCTCAGAAAGGGAACTTGAAAAGTCACATGATGCTCATCAAACTAGTACCTGAAATATTTTCATTATTTGTAACTAGTGTTTTATTGTAGTAAATAATGTTTAAACATTTCCCTTAATACGTATGCCTTCATTAAAGATTTTAATTTGTAGATAAATTTATTTGTAAAGATTTAATTTTTTTGCTGTGCCTCATTTAAAAACAGTATGACATGCAAAATAATTGGTGCTAAATAATATCTTGATTGTTAGGAAAATATCGCATATTATATTTATTAGTAGTACTGAAAGTATTTGATAATTTGCAGCTATTTATTAGCCAGCCATATTTTGCCAGAGTGTGGTTGTCCCATTATTATTTTGATATTTATTTACCTCTTGCATGTTCAGAGTCAAGTTACTGTGTCTGATTAAATACTCCTTTGTACTGTATTTTAATTTGTAAGTAACGTAGTAAATAAAAACCACATGCAAATAAGCTTTGGTTTACAGTTTAAATATACAGTATATTGTAATTGATATACTATGTATACAGTATATCGATACATACATACACACACATATTATTATATATATTAATAGATTATAATAATATTATATATATATATACATATATATATATATATATATATATATATATATATATAATCATTATTATATTATATATATATATATTAATAATAAATAATTTGTGTGTGTGTCTCAACCACATGCTCTACGAACGCCTGTTATCCGATTGGGGTTTATTCAGATAAAAAAAATTGAATAACTGATGGGGCAGGCGGTCTGAGCAAAAATGTGCAATAAAGATGGAACTAGTTTGCTCAGTGACTGTACAGAGCACTACTTGAGCAGTGTTCATACACTAATGAATGGCTCGGGAGCTTTAAAGTCTGTCATGGCATTAGGTACATGGTAAAAGGCAGTCTGCTGAGGTTACCTCATCACCATTAATCTCCACTTCAGTCAACCCTACACTCATCATCCACACCACCTTTTCTATCTAAATAAATTGAAGATTATAGTTGATGGAGCAAGCAGATCGGAACATATATTGGTGAGTTTGGACAAAACACCATGGAATTTATGCAACAAAATTTTAAACCCCACCCCCCCCTAGCTTTTCAGGATAACTAACCACCTATCCAAACACCCCTACAAATATATGTCTTATATCTGAAAATTTATCACAATACAGGTTTATTAAAGGCATCACAATATTGTGCAGACACACATTGTATAGTTGAATATGGGAAGTACAGAAATGTGAAATAATTGTTTAGGTACATTCAAAAGTCCAGGTGTTGCTCCTCATTCAGTCTTGGAATGATGTCTAGGTAAGGATGGTGGTCTTAATTTTGCAATGAGGTATAAGTTGGAGCTTGAGGGCCAAGATGCAGAAGGTACAAGGTTACATTGAGAAGGAACACAAGAGGTTTCAGTTTGAGTACTCTTGGTAGCCTTTTTAGGTGTTTGTTTCATATTACTTCTTTAAATTTCATGAAATCTTGGTTTACATCTAAAAGTGCACCATACTCCAAGTACTTAAGCATTTTCTTTTGTCCGTGCTTTAAAATTTCATTGTCTGCAACATTGTCCTGGGAGGAAAGATATCAGTTGGTGTTGAAGTCTGTTAGCTATGCTTCAAGGTTACTGGTTTGAGTATCCCATGCATGTTCAATGCACTATTTGACTGAATTTATATTAAGGGTTTAATGAATTTTCCTTAGGCTGGTATCACTCATACCATGGTTGGATGGTTGTATCTCATTTGAAGAATAAGCTGGTCCGTATTTTTAGTCTTAATATTTTTCCTCACTTTAAATTTACACAAGTGTCACTGGGATATAGTACCAGATTCCACTTACATGCAGCTCTACTTTTTTTTCTCATCATCCTACTATATATTTTATCTTATGTTTGCTGCTAGTTTAAATCTTGGCTAGCACATACCCCACATTTTGAGAAGCTTTAGGGGCAAAATGTTTTGTATTTCTTGCAAAACTAAACTATGGAGAGGGAACATCTGCAATAGACACACTAAACGACAGTCTGGGCCATTGCTACTATCTCATGCTGCCACATTTCTTAACTGACCAAACTACGCTGAGCAACTTGGGGATGATCACACACGTGGGAGATAGGGACAACAGTGGTTGGGAGTGATAATTAATAATGGTCGTTCAGAAATTAGGAACGACTCGTAAGCCCATAATGATTCCTCGTAAATTACGTCCTCGTGTATGTAATTATTTGTCGAGAGTCATGCTACTAGGTCTGGATAAAGAAAGTATGTAAATATATATGAGAGAGCAGTGAGGTGAAGAGCAGGTTGCAGAGGAGTCATTATTAATGCGGTCCTGATAGGGACAAGAAACCAATTATTGAATCACAATTACAGATAATTCCAGATTATGAGTGCAAGAGGTCATTCCTCTCAGCAGGTGACCCTATATGCCAGATAAGTGCAATCAACATTGTTATAAGATTGAAAGTTAATATTTTAAAGACAATTATTCAAATTAACTTCTCGTGTTTGTCCCTTCGGGTTACATAAATAACTTTTCTGAAAACATCGCGTTATTGATGATTTTTAGTGTGATTTTGGTGAATTAACTTTTCTGTTATGTTAAAAATGTCTTATTATTAATAGAAAGGCCACATTTAAATTTTCATATTTAGCATTCTGTGATCTGACTATTACAGAACCAGTATATAAGGCCAAAACAAAAGTAAAAGTACTGAGGTTTCCATCACAACTCAGGGTTTGGTTTGTGACTGCAACAGTTGGTGTTCCTTCACATTCATTTTGGTTATGGTCAATTCATAGATGCACTATATTTAAAAAATTTGTATGATTTTTGCTATTGAGGCTCTGATGTGTGTTACGCAGGGCACACAAATGTAGTTAAATTGGATAATTGTCTTGAATGTGCACTTATAATCCTATACTATTACTACAGTACAGTAATTGTATTTAACTAGCATTAGGTCACCTGCCGAAAGTCTTAATTTCACATCTGTATTCTTATAAGAACCTCAATTGAATAATTGGTTTCTTGCATTGTGACCCATAATGACCCTCTGTGATCTGACCTTCAACCCACTACTGTATT
>WNGS01092210.1:12789344-12799762 GCA_020271785.1 Procambarus virginalis
GCAAGATGCTTTAGCTTTATCCTTGCACCTAGAAGAGTACATTAGAGTGAACAGGTGTCTTACCAGTGAATAAGAATTACCAGTCACTAGTAAAATGCTGCAGAAATCAGTATACTGTAATGTCTCTGCACTCACATTCTTTTATTATCTCATACTTAAATTCCAAATTTATTTCTAACTTTTACCACATAGATGCCTGGATTTTTTTTAATTTAATCCTTAACCAATAGCCAGGGTGTTTGAGTGTTTTGCTGAACATAGCACTAATACTATTTAACACTAAGGGTTAATAAATAAATACAAATATATATATATATCTACAATACGTATTGTGTATGTACACATTTATAAGAAAAATTCAATAATTCTTCCAATAAAATTAAGGTATAACTATTAAGTTAAACCTTTACCAGCTAGGACAGCGGTAAATCTTCAGAGCTACTCCTTGTGCATGTTAGCAAGTGACTTTTAAGGCATCCTTCCTTGAAGAGCGATAGGGGCACTGAGCACAAGCATATGGTTTTTCCCCAGTATGTGTACGCATGTGGCATTGTAAGGTTAGTTCTCTGATTAGCACGATAGGGGCAATGGGGGCAGGAAAATGGTTTCTCTCCCGTGTGTGTCCGCATATGATGATTAAGTTAGTTGTAAAATTAGTGGTGTAGCTGCAATATGGACACTGGTGTACTTTAACTGAAGAAGCTACACTCTTTCCAATGGCTGCCGATCCTCTGCCACTAGCTCCTGCCTCGCCCGATACGCACAGTGCAGGCAGGAAGATGACTTCTTCCGCCATGGTTACACCTGAGAGTTGCTGGAGCATCCTTCAACGTGTACGATGAATCAGAGATAGGGTGCATCATGCCGAAAACTCCTGAGGCTCCTCTCTTGCCAGGCATCTGAGTGTGTCTGCCCAGCCCCACCTGTAGGGGACGCCCATCATACTCATTCACATGATAATAACTTTCAAATAGCAAATTCTGCCTTTCCCCCAAACTGATAAAGCAACAAAAATATGCCAATTATACAAATATTATTGGCAACTAACAATGATTACTTCTGGCTCAGTAACCAAAAGTGTAATAGGAAGTTGTAACCTCAAAGCATCAAATTTATTAATAAATGAAGTAACTTAAATATGAAACCAAACTTAATAATTAATTACTTATAATAAATTATAAATCATTCATACTTTCATCTATAACAACTGACAGTTAAATACATCATGGATAAGATCTACAGGACAACAACGAAGCCTCTGATTGTCTTGCCTTCCACATCGTCATTCTTAGGTTACTAAAACAAACTTTCAGGTGATCTGAGATTAGACTAAGAAATTGCCAATTTTGGGGCAAAAGAATTTTCAGCTTGATGCAACAAGCAGAAGGTTAGGCTCAAGCACCAAAGACTAAACAGCCCGCTAAATACAATGGGAATTAATTTATTCACAGGCAGGAAATGCCCCCCCCCTCAAAAACAAAAGGGAGAAACAAAAAAATAACAAAATCAAAAGTTTAAAGTCCCAGATATTCAGCAAGTGTACAGCTATAACCCCAAAAATGTGCACTGACTAAACCAAACCTTAGACTGAACATATAGAATGTGCACATGGTAATACTGTATCAAGTAATTTATTGCATAGTAAAAAAAATACATTTCATGTCTAGGTGTAATTATGCTTCCTAGAGAGAGAGAACTGCATCTGCTGTGTTGAATGCATGACCTGGACTTCCTAACATTCACCATTCCCATTATCTTGAGGTTATCTCGAGATGATTTTGGGGCTTGGCATTCCCGTGGCCCGGTCCTCTGCCAGGCCTCCTTTTTGTTACACATCCCCAGGAAGCAGCCCGTAGCAGCTGTAACTCCCAGGTACCTATTTACTGCTAGGTGAACAGGAGCTTCAGGGTGAAAGAAACCATGCCCATTTGTTTCCGCCTCCACCGGGAAATTGAAGCCAGACCCTTAGGACTATGAATTCCAAGCACCGTCCACTCAGCCATCAGGCCCCATTAAGAAATTATTAAGCAACTGCATTCACAACTGCTCTTGCAGATTCACTCCAGATTGCTAATATGATCCCACATAAAGGAATATAAATTAAGAAAACTATAAATAAGGAAGAACTTTTATATTTTCCTAGGATATTAAAAGGACTATCCTGATATTCCCAAGCAATACAGTAATATTCACCACTTGTATACAATGATAAAATTCGTAAGTGAAGTTTCGTTAATCAAAACAAGATACCAGAGTGATGTTCACCACTGGCTGACAAATATTTCAGCCAGGATAACTGAACAATAGTACTGTACATCAATCATATTTCTGAAGTATCCTGATAGGGGTACTAAGTAATTAAATATTTCATTAATTTTTTGAACCCTCCAACTACAGTACTGTTACTACCCACAAGCGATTGACCTGTATGCCTATTGCCTTTGGGAGATTAGAAGTGCTGATTGAAAACCCCCACAGTGTCTATGGGGGTGTGATGTGCCCATACAGGAATTCACCAGCCAACTGCCATCTTGACAAAAATTGATGATTCTACTGGTCATGCACAGTGATGATAGTACATCCTTATGTGAATTTTGTGATCATGATGTTAGTGTTGGTGACAGCAACAATGTTATGTCAAGTGTTAGTAGTGAAGATAAAGGTGCTCTGCTCAGCACAGCATGGAATGAAGAAAGCATCACTGCTGGCCGTATATGTCGCATCAAGTTAGTAAATACAGTGGAACCTCGACTTACGAATGCCCCTACTTACGAATTTTTCGAGTTACGACCCCAATTTCGTCAGAAAATTCGACTCGGCTTACGACCTTTGCCTCAACTTGCGACTTTGTTGACACACTACTTGTGGGTCGACAGAGTGCGTGGATCCTGGTGGCACGGGCGACCATGCTTCAGCTTACCTGACAGCTCGCGCTTAGTGACAATCGTGCATGAATTCTTTGTAAAGATTTTCATTGTTTTTGTGCTTTTTGTTTTGTTTTTTAAATATACAGTAAAGGTAATTATTATATATCACACCGTGGGTCCCAAGAAAGTTAGTGGTAAGGTTCAACCTATGAAAACACATGTGAGGATGACCATAGAGGAAAAACAAGAGATCACTCATAGCGAATGAATGTGATGTCTCACTACAGACAAGTGTTAAAACGTAAGGAAAACAAATGTCTAAAAACAGATTCTTGGTATGACAAGCAAGCAGCGAGCCACAAACAGGTCCTAGTGGTATGCAGGCAAAATGTAGGAGAGAGAGTTTCCCAGAGAAGTCATCACTGCATGATGTTATATTGGAAAAAGACTAATATTTCATCAATATTATATATTGATGATATATTATTTCATCAACACCAATATTTCTCCTCCTCCTCCCCCCTTCTTCACCGTCTTCCATACGCCAACAAAAGACGTCAATAAGGGTAAGCTATAGCTTGCACATACAGTACTGTAGTACAAAATATGTGTGTGTAATATGTATGAAATGTATTTTGAAGTTAATATTTTTGGGAGTGTGGAACAGATTAATTCAGTTTACATTATTTCTTATGGGAAAATTTGTTTCAAGTTACGACCCATCTCTGGGAATGGATTAAATTTGTAAATGGAGGGACCACTGTACATCATGCAGTGTTGCCTGTAAATGAACCCAGTGCAATTTCTGCATGTTCAGGTGTATATGGCTATTGTGTAGGAAGCAGTCCCCGTGGTGAAGTGGTAAGACATTAGCTTGGCATTTTGCGAGCGCTTTGGCCTGGGTTCATATCCTGGCCAGGGAGGATTTACTGGGCGTTAGTCCTTAACTGTACCATCTGTTTACCCAACAGTAAAATGGGTACCTGGTTGTTAAAACTACTTGGCGGGTTGTATTCTGGTACGAAGCAATCGTATACCAAACAGTAATAGGAGAGCAAACATATACAAATTACAAAATTTGTGTACGTGTCAACAGTGTAATACTAAGCTTATGAAAATGTTGGTGTTTTATAAATGAAGCAAATTTTATCATATTCCATTATTTTTAAAAAGTAATTTTATTCTAGTTAATGGGCACGTCCTCTCAAGGTGCCACAATCAACAGAAAGTAGTATACTAAAATGATCGAACCTAACCTATTGACCACACATAAAAAAGTGAATGTTTGTGAGCCACTACAATTTACAGTACCCCCCTTTATTTGTCTACTTGTGATTTTGGCGTTTAAATTTGGTGTACTATGTGAAAGGACAGCTTTATTCAATGGCTGCATTATATGAGTTTTTCTTACTAATGGCATTAAAATAAAAAAGTTATACTACTCAAACTATTTAGAACTTGGAAGAATATTGTTATTGCTACACGGGTGTGGCTTCACAAAGACACAGATGTAGAGAGAGGGCAACAATGTGTCATACAATGGCTGATGTTCTAACCAGGTAAACACTGTTACAGTACCACATATTAGGCTGGGATTAAAGTTATATAATTGTGATTGCTGTCTAATGCTGATTGTATCTAGTTTTGAAGGATGTAGGTTTTTTATTGTATTCATATACCTATGCTGAAAGTCAACCACCACAACAAATAGTTGGCCATACGTCATCATGTTTGAATGTTGTTACTTCATAAAATTTATTCATGGTCTAAGAACCCACGAGACCCCAAAACACCAGTTGTGCATCTCTTCAGAGATTTCCTCTTGACCTCTTGCGGTTGCATGGCAGAGCAATGAGACAGGAACTAGATAGTACAAGGTAGAACAGATGTCTTCAGCTAGACTCATTACTTTATTCTTAGATATTTCACATTTTGAACTTTATAATGTTTATAGATAATTTTGGTATTTGTAATACATACAATGAACCCTTCTGTTGTGTTTTGAAGTGTTTTGCTGCAGTTAACTTATTTATCCTATTTCAAGGTTTCACCTATTTCTTTAGTGTTCATGTTCTTTCCTCCTTTGTTCCTCACCACTGACCATTGCACTAGCCTGTGAGTGCTGTCATCACTGACAGTGCTATTCATAACTAAGCAGAAGACCAAAAAGATACTAGATATTTCCAAAAAGACGTGTAGACTAATTCTACTAAGTAAAACATAAATATCAACATATGAGGAAATTAGTAATTACCTAAGTGTAATTACCTAAGTGTAGTTACAGGATGAGAGCTACGCACACATTGACACACAATGTGTCACACATAGTGGGACACATTGATTGCTCAAAATCCATCAGCAATAGTAACAAAAAATTATTTTTTTTGGTAGTGGAATAATTGCAGTGACAAGATAAGAAAAAGAATGCCAAGTGACAATCTGGCAAGCTTTCCACAGTAACAAAAGATACAAAAAGTCTCAGTAAGCCATCAACTTATGTACAGTACATTGCGATCATACGAATCAACCACAAAATCAATACCCCTAGTACAGTAAAATGCTTTAGATCTTACAAATACACCACTTTGACTTATGTTTAACATCTTATTTCATTACCGTGTACACAGAATGAATAAATCTAAATAGTACAGCAGAAACATACAAAGCATGTGCAAGTCAAGCATCCCTAAACCTACACGATCGGACTAGGTTTCGGGCCTATGTATGTATGCTCACTATGTCAATAACCCAACAATGCTTGTGTCTCACACAGGAACTAGGAGCAACAAATGATGACCTTGCTAAATGCATCATAAAAAAAAACAAGATATTCAACATTAATATCTCTTACTAAATTAAAACATAATAAATAACATTGTAATACATAATCACCGTCACCTCACACCGCTCCTGTTTGCCCTATTATAAACACTAGCTCTGTGTATTGTATCTTTTTAATTTGACCAAGTCCTTACAACCAAAGCTTCATTTGTAATTTAAGGCTATTCTCATGCGAGTGTTTCTCTACACTGTTGTCAGTGCTCTGATGTGAATATTAGGAAATATTCTTAAAAATATGAATGCTACTAACCCTGTACTGTATAATGCAGGAAGTGCACACAATACATTGAAATGTACACTGTTAAAGTATGCAAGACATTGCATGCTTGCAAGCATAAGATCTAATACTGCACATGTGTGCTAAATATTGCACACACCCTTGCCAGCATACACAAATTACTGGGAAAAATTACCATCAAAAGTTTATTTTATTATGCTCACTGAATGTTTGATAATCTTGTCTTGTTCCAAATCAAGGGTGACTAGCATGTGGCTCATCACCACTCTACGTGCAGCCCATGGCCCACTCTACGTGCAGCCCGTGGCCCACTCTACGTGCAGCCTATGGCCCACTCTACGTGAAGCCCATGGTCCACTCTACGTGCAGCCCATGGTCCACTCTACGTGCAGCCCATGGCCCACTCTACGTGCAGCCCATGGCCCATTCTACATGCAGCCCATGGCCCACTCTACTTCACCTATACATTGAGCACACTACACACATTTAAAGTAAAAAATATTGTATACAGTATATTTGCAAATTATTATTTTTGTCTGTTGTGTCCATTCAAAGGAAAGTACTTGTAGGTCCCATAGCATAAGATGTTTGTGTGAATGTCAGTCCAGTAGATATTAGTTACACATGTTTTATGTAAACCACAGGATAACTTTTCATTCAAGTAAATTTCTTTTCTGCATTTTCAATTACAACTGATGAAAGTAAAATTTTAATGATACAGAATGGCTCAAATTTTTTATACATAGTACTGATGAAAGTAACAAAGAAACTAAACAAAGTCTGTAAAATGAATACCAATAAAAGAAACAACAATGAGTGATGATAAAAAGTTTGTTAAGAAAGTGCTGGACAAATTAGTCATTTATTGGACAAAAACCATAAGTCTAGCTACAGATGGGCACTGAAAATGATGGACTGAAAAACTGGTGTGGCTTTTATATTATAGTAAAGAAAAACTAATAACTGTGAATGCCAACCATGAATCTTGCAATTTCCATTCCATTATTCAGAGGTGTAATATTCAGTAACACATTAACAATAAATAACGTCAAGAATGTCATCATAAAAATTGTGATCTTTAAACGAGCATGAAGTCTTGACCACAGACAGTTAAAAAGTCAACACCAGCAATCAACTGCCAATTAATGCACAACTATATTATACTACCCTGGTTTTGCACCCTGGTGAGGCCACTCCAGACCAGACCGACACCGGTGCGCAATTCCATAGTCTACTGAGACTGATGGATGCCTACTACTATGTTCTACCCACTTCAAGACCCCGAACCAATATAGAAGCATCAAGAGGAAGTAATTTTGGAAGAAATAAGAACCCTCATGGACTGCCATATCACATCAACATTTCACGGTTAAGCCAGGGAGTTGTACACTAAGTGTTTTAATAAACTGTGTGATGAAATACAGATTTTATGAAATGGAAAGAAAGGATATGCATTACCAACATAATGGATGGGTTCCAGATTTAGCTTTCATTGTGGATATGGCAGATCACTTAAATTATTAGAACACAGATGCAAATACACACAAAATTTGTGAGTTTTATGATTGTGCTGCATAGTGCCTATGGAGATGAAACTAACTTTTCAAAGGTAACTTGCAAATTAACTTTTCACACTTTCCAACCTTGAGATTCTGGAAGTTCTTCTACTCCCCAAGTCCGGCCCACAGACCCGGCATGACTTGTGAGCAGTTTTGAGCCATCCAGCTAGTGTGCTTGGAGTGCAGCCCGCACGCCCACAATTATTGCTCTTATACGTCCTTGGTTGGACGTTGAACAACCGTCGGACTCTCTGATGTTATAAAGTGTTCTCTGATTGTACCATGGCAACCTCTGCTCTCTCACTGGCTTCTAGTACCCTGCATTTTCTTCCATATCGTTCACTCAAAAACGTTGTTATTTTACTGTGTAGATTAGGGACCTGGCCCTCCAGTATTTTCCATGTGTATATTATTTGGTATCTCTCCATCTCCTTTCTTAGTGAGTACATTTGGAGAGCTTTGAGACGATCTCAATATTTTAGGTGCTTTATCGCGTCTATGCGTGCCATATATGTTCTATATTCCCTCTATTTCGCAATTCTCTCCTGCTCTGAAGGGGAAGTGAGACTGAGCAATACTCGAGAAGGGAAGCACAAGTGACTAAGAGTACAACCATTGTGAGGGATCCCTGATTTGAAAGTTCTCGTAATCCACCCTATCATTTTTTTGGCTGACGCAATATTTGCCTTAGTTACGCTCCATAAACGTTAGATAGTTGGGAATCATTATTCCCAAATCCTTGACATCCTGTTTTCTTACTATGGCGAGAATCTGATTGTGTTTTGTATCCTGTATTATGTTCAGATCCTCATTTTTGCCATACCTGAGTACCTGGAATTTATCACTGTTAAACATCATGTTATTTTCTGCTGACCCAATCAAAAACTTTGTTTGATATCTGCTTGTAATTTTTAATGTCTTCAGCAGAGGTAATTTTCATGCTGACTTTTATGTCATCTGCAAAGGATGACATGAAGCTGACTTGTATTTTGTCTTATGTATCTGATATGAGAATAAGGAATAGTGGTGTGTGTAAGGACAGTACCTTGAGGTACCGAGCTTTTAGCTTCACTTGGACTCGATTTTGTTTGATGTGACTGTTACTCCGTTTGTGTTCTGTTCAACAGGAAATTGAGTACAGTATCCAGCATCCTACTTTACCAGTTATATCCCATTGACCCCATTTTGTGTTATCACTCTATGGTCACATTTGTCGAATGCCTTTGCAAAGTCTGTGTATACAACATCTGCATTTTGCTTTTCTTCTAGAGCTTCTGTGATTTTGTCATAGTAATTAATTGTAATTACCTAAGTGTAGTTACAGGATGAGAGCTACGCTCGTGGTTGTCCCCGTCTCCTCAGCACTAACCTGAACAAGTGGTTGAGTAACTGTGACAGACAGGATTTGCCCGCTCATATTCAATATTGTCTTGGGTTTGTAGCTCATTATTTTCCATAAAACTAGAAATTTGATTCTAATCACTCTTTCAAAATTTTATTATGTGTGATGTTAGTGCAACTGATCTATAATTTTTTGCCAAGGCTTTACTACCCCCCTTGTGTAGAGGAGCTATATCTGCAGATTTAAGTGAGCTGGTATCCCCCCTGTATCCAGGCTCCTTTTCCATATTACACTGAGTAATATGTGGTCTGATGTGTAACGATGACAAATTCCATTCAGCCTGATGTTTAACGATGATAAATTCCATGTACTGTACTTAGGTATCGCAAAAAATGAAGACCTTAAACAAAATACAGGGTACAAGATGTAATCAAATCTGCCCACAGTAGGAAACTCAAGATGTAACGGATCTGGGAGTAATGATCGATGACAAACTAATATTTAGGAAGCAAAACCAAGCAAATATAGTGTCAGCTAGAAAAATTATAGGATGGATTACAAGAACTTTCAACTCCAGGGATCCCATCACAATGCTAATGCTATTCAAATCACTTGTGTTGTTCCACCTTGAGTACTGCTTGATATCACTTTCCCCGTCAGAGCAGGAGAGATTGTTGAAATAAGAGGAAATACAGAGAACATACATGGCACGCATAGACACAATAAACAAGCTAAACCATTGGGAATGTCCCAAAACTCTCAAAATGCACTCTCTAGAAAGAAGACGAGAAAGGTACCAAATTATACATACTGTACATGGAAAATACTAGCGGAGCAAGTTCCAAATTTGCACAGTAAAATAACAACATACTGCAGTGAAGATATGGAAGTAAATGCAGAATAAGAGCCAGTGAAGAGTAGAGGTACCATAGATACAATCATAGAATACTGTCTAAACATCAGAGATCCACGGTTGTTCAATATCCTCCCAGCAAGTACAGTATAAGAAATATTGCTGGAGCAAAATTAGAAATGTTCAAGAAAAATTTGAACAATTTCTGCAAGAAGTGCTGAACCAACAGGGCTGTAGTGGATATATGGGCCTGCGGATTGCTCCAAGCAACAGCAACTGGATCATGCTCTCAAGTAGCCTGGTCCCCAGCTGGGCTTGGGGAATAGAACAACTCCTGTTACCCCATCCAGGTAAGATCCAGATTATATATAAATGTGTATCGTGATAGATGACAGTCAGCTGATGTAGAAGGCACAAATTTGAGTGAAGTGTGCAACCAAAACCTACAGACACCATGCAAAACTCATGAGTGAAACACCTTGACCTTTGATGAGCACCAGTAACCTTAATATTCACATTATTTTTACCGTTTCCAGATTATAATGCCATTAGTTTACAATACTGTATAGTGAATCTGTACTGTATTGAATTTTCAAACAATTGAATTTTTTCATGGGAGGGTACATCCTTTATTCCATATAATCCTGACTTTTTGATAGAGCTCAGTGCAGACCAATCTGGAATGAAG
This sequence comes from Procambarus virginalis, assembly GCA_020271785.1. Classification (NCBI taxonomy): domain Eukaryota; kingdom Metazoa; phylum Arthropoda; class Malacostraca; order Decapoda; family Cambaridae; genus Procambarus; species Procambarus virginalis. Next base: position 12,799,733 of record WNGS01092210.1, read on the forward strand.
GTCAGCCTCTGTACTGCTAAACTTCCTACA
>WNGS01092210.1:12802583-12814435 GCA_020271785.1 Procambarus virginalis
GCATTCATTACATCCTACGCTACTGGGCTTAACTTCTGACATCAGGACATGTACAGAAATCTTGTAGCTATGCTTATATTAGTCAGCCTTCTTGCACTCAACTTTTAAAATAGGTTTAAAATCGAACACAAAAGGAGATACATGGTTATCTCCTATTTGGACCACTATGGACCACTTTTAATAATAGGTACTGCATGTACATTGCACCATCACCCTCCCAGCGAGTATAAGAAATATCGCTGGAACAACTGTGGACATCTTCATGAGAAAACTAGATTGTTTTCTTCAAGAAGTGTCGGACCAACTGGGCTGTGGTGGGTATGTGGGCCTGCGGGCCGCTCCAAGCAACAGCCTGTTGGACTAAACTCTAACAAGTCAAGCCTGGCCTTGGGCTGGGCTTGGGGAGTAGAACTCTCAGAACCCCAACCTCAGAACACCCCAAGCAGGTATCAAGCAGATATACGTAAGTTTTGGAGATTAAAGTCAATATATGGAAAGCACAATACAGATCTTGCACTTGCACTTTGAGAAGGGGGTGGACCCCAAAATTGTCAGCAGTTTCAAAGCTTTAAATGACAGAATGCTGGGAAGACGGGACACCACGAGCGTAGCTCTCATAGCTCTAACTACACTTAAGTAATTACTAGTCCAGTAAAAACTAAGTTATCCCTTCAGAAAATACATAAAAAAAGAAGACACCATACCATTCTGCTCTATTTAGGCTAGCAAAGTGAAACTTTGTAACCTGTTTTGCATTGTAATATATGATAATATATATAAATTTGGTTATTAAACTCTTCAAATTTAAAATACTAACTAGCTTTGCCAAAGTAAAATATAAGTACAGAACATTATTAAAAACTCAAGATTCATAATTTGTTTAAACTTTGCTCACTTGCATTCTTCTTCTTTTTCACATTCATACATTATATTTTTGTTATAAAATAAACTCCATATATTTGTGGTGGAACACCAAGATTAGACTTAAGGAAGAGGGCATTCCACTTCTAAGGGTATGGCTAAATTGATAACCTTTATAGGCAAAACATCATCACTAAGAAAATCTACTTTCAATTATTTTCAACTTTGTCGATACTTTATGCATAATTCAACTCTGTAGCGTCCAATAAAAAATACCTATTACTATACATTTCCACTTTTTGGTGCACTAATTAGCATGTATGTAAAATAAAAATTTGTCCAAATTTAAAGAATGTTAATATACTCAGGATAATGTTGCAATAAACATTTGAACTTTGACAAAACTAAAACAAACAGATGGTTCCAGATCATTGTCCCAGTACACCAGGACTAGCAAATTCATCTTGGCAAAAGTTGGGTCACAGGAAAAAAACAATAACAAATATGTTCATGGTACTATGAGGAGTGCTCATACTTAAAAGAAAGTGCTACACGATTCAACAGAACAAAATGTTTTAACACGGTACTGTATAACTTTAAATGGCACCGCTTTTGAAAAATCTTGTCTATTAAATATATTTCGTAATATATTTCATTGTCCTTCAAAATCCTTTACAGCAAAATATTAAAATTCTATCAATTAAACATTTAAATTAAAAAAAAAAAAGATATGCCCATAAAATCTTTTAAATCAAAATAAGGCATATATAGAAAGAGAAAGTATCTATATTAAAGAAAAGCTTTATTTCATATAACTAAAATACATCTTATCGAACATCCTTATTAAGCTCAGTTTTCTATGTATCATGCATAATTGATGCAAATAAATGCTTCATTTACCTAAAAATGACTATGTAAAACAATTTGCATTATTTACTCAATACACCACTGGGTTGATGCAAGATACAAATCCACAAGGGCCGTGACGAGGATTCGAACCTGCGTCCGGGAGCATCCCAGGTGCTGCCTTAATCAACTGAGCTACGACATGGTCATATGTCTTGTGGATTTGTTCATTGATGCATCACGCAATTGAGATTTCTGTGTGCATTAATGCAAGATGCTTTAGCTTTATCCTTGCACCTAGAAGAGTACATTAGAGTGAACAGGGGTCTTACCAGTGAATAAGAATTTACCAGTCACTAGTAAAATGCTGCAGAAATCAAGTATACTGTAATTGTCTCTGCACTCACATTCTTTTATTATCTCATACTTAAATTTCCAAAATTTAATTTCCTAAACTTTTACCACATAGATGCCTGGATTTTTTTTAATTTAATTCCTTAAACAATAGCCAGGGTGTTTGAGTGTTTTGCTGAACATAGCACTAATACTATTTAACAATAATGGTTAATAAATAAATACAAATATATATATATATCTACATATACAGTATTGTGTATGTACACATTTATAAGAAAAATTCAATAATTCTTCCAATAAAATTAAGGTATAACTATCAAGTTAAACCTTTAACCAGCTAGGACAGCGCTAAATCTTCAGAGCTACTCCTTGTGGCATGCTTCAACAAGTGACTTTTTAAGGCATCCTTCCTTGAAGAGCGATAGGGGCACTGAGCACAAGCATATGGTTTTTCCCCAGTATGTGTACGCATGTGCATTGTAAGGTTAGTTCTCTGATTAGCACGATAGGGGCAATGGGGGCAGGAAAATGGTTTCTCTCCCGTGTGTGTCCGCATATGATTGATTAAGTTAGTTGTAAAATTAGTGGTGTAGCTGCAATATGGACACTGGTGTACTTTAACTGAAGAAGCTACACTCTTTCCAATGGCTGCCGATCCTCTGCCACTAGCTCCCTGCCTCGCCCGATACGCACAGTGCAGGCAGGAAGATGACTTCTTCCCACCATGGTTACACCTGAGAGTTGCTGGAGCATCCTTCAACGTGTACGATGAATCAGAGATAGGGTGCATCATGCCGAAAACTCCTGAGGCTCCTCTCTTGCCAGGCATCTGAGTGTGTCTGCCCAGCCCCACCTGTAGGGGACGCCCATCATACTCATTCACATGATAATAACTTTCAAATAGCAAATTCTGCCTTTCCCCCAAACTGATAAAGCAACAAAAATATGCCAATTATACAAATATTATTGGCAACTAACAATGATTACTTCTGGCTCAGTAACCAAAAGTATAATAGGAAGTTGTAACCTCAAAGCATCAAATTTATTAATAAAAGAAGTTAACTTAAATATGAAACCAAACTGTTAATAATTAATTACTTATAATAAATTATAAATCATTCACACTTTCATCTATAACAACTGACATTTTAAATACATCATGGATTAAGATCTATAGGACAACAACGAAGCCTTTGATTGTCTTGCCTTCCACATCGTCATTCTTAGGTTACTAAAACAAACTTTCAGGTGATCTGAGATATATAGACTAAGAAATTGCCAATTTTGGGACAAAAGAATTTTCAGCTTGATGCAACAAGCAGAAGGTTAGGCCCAAGCACCTAAATAGACTAAACAGCTCGCTAAATACAATGGGAATTAATTTTATTCACAGGCAGGAAATGCCCCCCCCCCCCCTCAAAAAAAGGGAGAAACAAAAAAATAACAAAATCAAAAGTTTAAAGTCCCAGATATTCAGCAAGTGTACAGCTATAACCCCAAAAATGTGCACTGACTAAACCAAACCTTAGACTGAACATATAGAATGTGCACATGGTAATACTGTATCAAGTAATTTATTGCATAGTAAAAAAAATACATTTCATGTCTAGGTGTAATTATGCTTCCTAGAGAGAGAGAACTGCATCTGCTGTGTTGAATGCATGACCTGGACTTCCTAACATTCACCATTCCCATTATCTTGAGGTTATCTCGAGATGATTTTGGGGCTTGGCATTCCCGTGGCCCGGTCCTCTGCCAGGCCTCCTTTTTGTTACACATCCCCAGGAAGCAGCCCGTAGCAGCTGTAACTCCCAGGTACCTATTTACTGCTAGGTGAACAGGAGCTTCAGGGTGAAAGAAACCATGCCCATTTGTTTCCGCCTCCACCGGGAAATTGAAGCCAGACCCTTAGGACTATGAATTCCAAGCACCGTCCACTCAGCCATCAGGCCCCATTAAGAAATTATTAAGCAACTGCATTCACAACTGCTCTTGCAGATTCACTCCAGATTGCTAATATGATCCCACATAAAGGAATATAAATTAAGAAAACTATAAATAAGGAAGAACTTTTATATTTTCCTAGGATATTAAAAGGACTATCCTGATATTCCCAAGCAATACAGTAATATTCACCACTTGTATACAATGATAAAATTCGTAAGTGAAGTTTCGTTAATCAAAACAAGATACCAGAGTGATGTTCACCACTGGCTGACAAATATTTCAGCCAGGATAACTGAACAATAGTACTGTACATCAATCATATTTCTGAAGTATCCTGATAGGGGTACTAAGTAATTAAATATTTCATTAATTTTTTGAACCCTCCAACTACAGTACTGTTACTACCCACAAGCGATTGACCTGTATGCCTATTGCCTTTGGGAGATTAGAAGTGCTGATTGAAAACCCCCACAGTGTCTATGGGGGTGTGATGTGCCCATACAGGAATTCACCAGCCAACTGCCATCTTGACAAAAATTGATGATTCTACTGGTCATGCACAGTGATGATAGTACATCCTTATGTGAATTTGTGATCATGATGTTAGTGTTGGTGACAGCAACAATGTTATGTCAAGTGTTAGTAGTGAAGATAAAGGTGCTCTGCTCAGCACAGCATGGAATGAAGAAAGCATCACTGCTGGCCGTATATGTCGCATCAAGTTAGTAAATACAGTGGAACCTCGACTTACGAATGCCCCTACTTACGAATTTTTCGAGTTACGACCCCAATTTCGTCAGAAAATTCGACTCGGCTTACGACCTTTGCCTCAACTTGCGACTTTGTTGACACACTACTTGTGGGTCGACAGAGTGCGTGGATCCTGGTGGCACGGGCGACCATGCTTCAGCTTACCTGACAGCTCGCGCTTAGTGACAATCGTGCATGAATTCTTTGTAAAGATTTTCATTGTTTTTGTGCTTTTTGTTTTGTTTTTAAATATACAGTAAAGGTAATTATTATATATCACACCGTGGGTCCCAAGAAAGTTAGTGGTAAGGTTCAACCTATGAAAACACATGTGAGGATGACCATAGAGGAAAAACAAGAGATCACTCATAGCGAATGAATGTGATGTCTCACTACAGACAAGTGTTAAAACGTAAGGAAAACAAATGTCTAAAAACAGATTCTTGGTATGACAAGCAAGCAGCGAGCCACAAACAGGTCCTAGTGGTATGCAGGCAAAATGTAGGAGAGAGAGTTTCCCAGAGAAGTCATCACTGCATGATGTTATATTGGAAAAAGACTCCCTTTCCAAACACCAATATTTCTCCTCCCCTTCCCCCCTTCTTCACCGTCTTCCATACGCCAACAAAAGACATCAATAAGGGTAAACTATAACTTGTACATACAGTACTATAGTACAAAATATGTGTGTGTATTATGTATGAAATGTATTTTGAAGTTAATATTTTTGGGAGTGTGGAACAGATTAATTCAGTTTACATTATTTCTTATGGGAAAATTTGTTTCAAGTTACGACCCATCTCTGGGAATGGATTAAATTTGTAAATGGAGGGACCACTGTACATCATGCAGTGTTGCCTGTAAATGAACCCAGTGCAATTTCTGCATGTTCAGGTGTATATGGCTATTGTGTAGGAAGCAGTCCCCGTGGTGAAGTGGTAAGACATTAGCTTGGCATTTTGCGAGCGCTTTGGCCTGGGTTCATATCCTGGCCAGGGAGGATTTACTGGGCGTTAGTCCTTAACTGTACCATCTGTTTACCCAACAGTAAAATGGGTACCTGGTTGTTAAAACTACTTGGCGGGTTGTATTCTGGTACGAAGCAATCGTATACCAAACAGTAATAGGAGAGCAAACATATACAAATTACAAAATTTGTGTACGTGTCAACAGTGTAATACTAAGCTTATGAAAATGTTGGTGTTTTATAAATGAAGCAAATTTTATCATATTCCATTATTTTTAAAAAGTAATTTTATTCTAGTTAATGGGCACGTCCTCTCAAGGTGCCACAATCAACAGAAAGTAGTATACTAAAATGATCGAACCTAACCTATTGACCACACATAAAAAAGTGAATGTTTGTGAGCCACTACAATTTACAGTACCCCCCTTTATTTGTCTACTTGTGATTTTGGCGTTTAAATTTGGTGTACTATGTGAAAGGACAGCTTTATTCAATGGCTGCATTATATGAGTTTTTCTTACTAATGGCATTAAAATAAAAAAGTTATACTACTCAAACTATTTAGAACTTGGAAGAATATTGTTATTGCTACACGGGTGTGGCTTCACAAAGACACAGATGTAGAGAGAGGGCAACAATGTGTCATACAATGGCTGATGTTCTAACCAGGTAAACACTGTTACAGTACCACATATTAGGCTGGGATTAAAGTTATATAATTGTGATTGCTGTCTAATGCTGATTGTATCTAGTTTTGAAGGATGTAGGTTTTTTATTGTATTCATATACCTATGCTGAAAGTCAACCACCACAACAAATAGTTGGCCATACGTCATCATGTTTGAATGTTGTTACTTCATAAAATTTATTCATGGTCTAAGAACCCACGAGACCCCAAAACACCAGTTGTGCATCTCTTCAGAGATTTCCTCTTGACCTCTTGCGGTTGCATGGCAGAGCAATGAGACAGGAACTAGATAGTACAAGGTAGAACAGATGTCTTCAGCTAGACTCATTACTTTATTCTTAGATATTTCACATTTTGAACTTTATAATGTTTATAGATAATTTTGGTATTTGTAATACATACAATGAACCCTTCTGTTGTGTTTTGAAGTGTTTTGCTGCAGTTAACTTATTTATCCTATTTCAAGGTTTCACCTATTTCTTTAGTGTTCATGTTCTTTCCTCCTTTGTTCCTCACCACTGACCATTGCACTAGCCTGTGAGTGCTGTCATCACTGACAGTGCTATTCATAACTAAGCAGAAGACCAAAAAGATACTAGATATTTCCAAAAAGACGTGTAGACTAATTCTACTAAGTAAAACATAAATATCAACATATGAGGAAATTAGTGGGACACATTGATTGCTCAAAGTCCATCAGCAATAGTAACAAAAAATAATTTTTTTGGTAGTGGAATAATTGCAGTGACAAGATAAGAAAAAGAATGCCAAGTGACAATCTGGCAAGCTTTCCACAGTAACAAAAGATACAAAAAGTCTCAGTAAGCCATCAACTTATGTACAGTACATTGCGATCATACGAATCAACCACAAAATCAATACCCCTAGTACAGTAAAATGCTTTAGATCTTACAAATACACCACTTTGACTTATGTTTAACATCTTATTTCATTACCGTGTACACAGAATGAATAAATCTAAATAGTACAGCAGAAACACACAAAGCATGTGCAAGTCAAGCATCCCTAAACCTACACGATCGGACTAGGTTTCGGGCCTATGTATGTATGCTCACTATGTCAATAACCCAACAATGCTTGTGTCTCACACAGGAACTAGGAGCAACAAATGATGACCTTGCTAAATGCATCATAAAAAAAAACAAGATATTCAACATTAATATCTCTTACTAAATTAAAACATAATAAATAACATTGTAATACATAATCACCTTCACCTCACACCGCTCCTGTTTGCCCTATTATAAACACTAGCTCTGTGTATTGTATCTTTTTAATTTGACGAAGTCCTTACAACCAAAGCTTCATTTGTAATTTAAGGCTATTCTCATGCGAGTGTTTCTCTACACTGTTGTCTGTGCTCTGATGTGAATATTAGGAAATATTCTTAAAAATATGAATGCTACTAACCCTGTACTGTATAATGCAGGAAGTGCACACAATACATTGAAATGTACACTGTTAAAGTATGCAAAACATTGCATGCCTGCAAGCATAAGATCTAATACTGCACATGTGTGCTAAATATTGCACACACCCTTGCCAGCATACACAAATTACTGGGAAAAATTAGCATCAAAAGTTTATTTTATTATGCTCACTGAATGTTTGATAATCTTGTCTTGTTCCAAATCAAGGGTGACTAGCAAGTGGCTTATCACCACTCTACGTGCAGCCCATGGCCCACTCTACGTGCAGCCCGTGGCCCACTCTACGTGCAGCCCGTGGCCCACTCTACGTGCAGCCCATGACCCACTCTACGTGCAGCCCGTTACCCACTCTACGTGCAGCCCATGGCCCACTCTACGTGCAGCCCATGGTCCACTCTACGTGCAGCCCATGACCCACTCTACGTGCAGCCCATGGCCCACTCTACGTGCAGCCCATTACCCACTCTACGTGCAGCCCATGGCCCACTCTACGTGCAGCCCATGGTCCACTCTACGTGCAGCCCATGGTCCACTCTACATGCAGCCCATGGCCCACTCTACGTGCAGCCCATGGCCCACTCTACTTCACCTATACGTTGGGCACACTACACACATTTAAAGTAAAAAATATTGTATACAGTATATTTGCAAATTATTATTTTTGTCTGTTGTGGCCATTCAAAGGAAAGTACTTGTAGGTCCCATAGCATAAGATGTTTGTGTGAATGTCAGTCCAGTAGATATTAGTTACACATGTTTTATGTAAACCACAGGATAACTTTTCATTCAAGTAAATTTCTTTTCTGCATTTTCAATTACAACTAATGAAAGTAAAAATTTTAATGATACAGAATGGCTCAAATTTTTTATACATAGTACTGATGAAAGTAACAAAGAAACTAAACAAAGTTTGTAAAATGAATACCAATAAAAGAAACAACAATGAGTGATGATAAAGAGAGTTTGGTAAGAAAGTGCTGGACAAATTAGTCATTTATTGGACAAAAACCATAAGTCTAGCTACAGATGGGCACTGAAAATGATGGACTGAAAATCTGGTGTGGCTTTTATATTATAGTAAAGGTAAAACTAATAACTGTGAATGCCAACCATGAATCTTGCAATTTCCATTCCATTATTCAGAGGTGTAATATGCAGCAACACATTAACAATAAATAACGTCAAGAATGTCATCATATAAATTGTGATCTTTAAACGAGCATGAAGTCTTGACCACAGACAGTTAAAAAGTCAACACCAGCAATCAACTGCCAATTAATGCACAACTATATTCTACCCTGGTTGATGGGGTTCTGGGAGTTCTTCTACTCCCCAAGCCCGGCCCGAGGCCAGGCTTGACTTGTGAACTCACCAGTACTATACCCAACACTGTACACTCTCCAGTACTATATCCAACACTGTACACTCTCCAGTACTATACCCAACACTGTACACTCCCCCAGTACTATACCCAACACTGTACACTCCCCCAGTACTATACCCAACACTGTACACTCCCCCAGTACTATACCCAACACTGTACACTCTCCAGTACTATACCCAACACTGTACACTCTCCAGTACTATACCCAACACTGTACACTCTCCAGTACTATACCCAACACTGTACACTCTCCAGTACTATACCCAACACTGTACACTCTCCAGTACTATACCCAACACTGTACACTCTCCAGTACTATACCCAACACTGTACACTCTCCAGTACTATACCCAACACTGTACACTCCCCCAGTACTATACCCAACACTGTACACTCCCCCAGTACTATACCCAACACTGAGAGCTTGGTCCACCAGGCTGTTGCTTGGAGCGGCCCGCAGGCCCACACACCCACCACAGCCCGGCTGATCACATACCCACTTCAAGACCTCAAACCAATATAGAAGCATCAAGAGGAAGTAATTTTGGAAGAAATGAGAACCCTCATGGACTGCCATATCACATCTACATTTCATGGTTAAGCCAGGGAGTTGTACACTAAGTGTTTTAATAAACTGTGCAATGAAATACAGATTTTATGAAATGGAAAGAAAGGATATGAATTACCAACATAATGGATGGGTTCCAGATTAAGCTTTCATTGTGGATATGGCAGATCACTTAAATTATTAGAACACAGATGCAAATACACACAAAATTTGTGAGTTTTATGATTGTGCTGCATAGTGCCTATGGAGATGAAACTAACTTTTCAAAGGTAACTTGCAAATTAACTTTTCACACTTTCCAACCTTGTAATCCTTGCAAGATTAATACAATGTGTCAGGCCAGGAGATGCCAAGTATGAGAAAGCAGGAATACCAGAAACCTAACATACATACATACATAGTCTTGTTTTTATTAATATGATTAAAATTATTATTTTACTTTCACAAGTGTTTCACTCTTGCCATTGGAGGATGGAGGTCTTCCATATCATGAGAGGCATCATGTAAAATTATATGAAATCTGGCCTGCCATGGTAAATGAGTTAAAACACTCCTGTCCTAAACTGCCTACCTACCTGTTAGCTGTTAGAATTAAGATTTCTCACATAATTTATAGGTTGTGTAGGGTCTATGTTCTCCAATTCTACATTCCATAACATGGCATTTACTCACATTAAATTCCATTTGCCAAGTGGTGCTCCATATACTTAGTTTGTCTAGGTCTTCTTGAAGGGCATGATAATCATCTAGGTTTCTAATGTTCCCTATTATCTTAGCATCATCTGCAAACATGTTCATATAATTCTGTATTACATCTGGAAGATCGTTTATGTAGACAATGAGCATTACCGGTGCAAGAACTGAACGCTGTGGTACTCCACTTATGACATTCCTCCAATCCTATACATTGCCTCTGATTACGGCCCTCATTTTCTATCAGTTAGGAAATTTTTCATCAATGTTAGAAGCTTACCTGTCACCCTTCCAATATATTTCAGTTTCCAGAACAACCTCTTATGTGGAACTTTGTCAAAAGACTTTTTTAGGTCCAGATAGATGGTCACCCAACCATCTCTTTCCTGTAAAATCTCTGTGGCTCGATCATAGAAACTGAGTAAATTCATACACAGGATCTTCCAGCTCGAAAACCATACTGTCTGATATTATATTGTTTTTCTCCAGGTGTTCTACCCATTTAGTTTTAATTATTTTTTCCAATATTTTGACTATTACACTTGTCAATGATACAAGTCTATAATTGAGAGTTTTTATCCCTGCTGCCTCTTTTGTAGATTGGAACTATGTTAGCCTTTTTTTCCACACATCAGCTACAACTCCTGTACACAGGGATGCCTGAAAAATCAGTTGAATAATGGTCTAACAACTGTGAGAGGCAAGAGCACCCTGTTCTGAACCCATGTTGCCCAGGGTTATGTAGATACAGTACTGTGATTTCTATGTACTGTGATTCTATGTGTTTTGTGATCGTACTTATAATTTTATGATGTGCTTTTTAGAGCTATTGGTCTATCATTTTTGCATCAGCTATACTAACCTTTGTGAAGCGGTACTGTATCCACTTTTATGAGTATGTCAGGGATAACACCAGTACCTAAGTACCGTCTCCAGACGATGTTTAAGGACTGTGATAGTGGTTGTTTAGCAAATCTTGGTAAATATAGGATTTCAAGAGTCTGGACTTGATGCAGTGCATGGGCATGCTATCTATGGCTACTTCAAAGTTGAGTGGAGTAAAAGTAACATTTGATCTTGAAACGTGAGAAGAAAGATTTTTTTCTTTTCAAGAAAAAAGAAGAAAATGTGAAATTATTATAACATTATTAAGCATCACTAAGCGGGACCCACTCAGACACTAGGTTTATGTTCTGCAATGCATGAAGAGGACCCAATCTATTTCAAATATACTTTTGGTTTTGAATCTGTTCTCTAGACAATGGATTTGCAATCATTTTGATGCCAAATTTATTGTTATAAACTCGGCAAATAAATTTGAAAATGTTTCATGATTGTAA
>WNGS01092210.1:12835264-12848248 GCA_020271785.1 Procambarus virginalis
TACGGGTTCACCATAGCCTTAAGTTTTTGCAATTGAAATGGTTTGTTGTTAGGTAAAGTAATAAATGAGGTGCATGCCATTTTTTAAGAGATACAGTATACTGTCAGAAAACAGGACAGGTTCAGTAAAAATGCAAGAAGGCCTGAGACCGAAGACAAAAATGGAATCCATGCACAAGGACATCACACTAACATTATATATCAATGAGAATATTAGTTGGAGTGATGCGGGATTAATAAATTGTTCCCAAAATTCTTGAGACCATAATTAGAATATGCAGTAGTGGTGTGGTGTTTATATCTCAAAAAGCACATCAGTGAACTAGAAAGGGTGCAGGGACATTCTAATAAATGGCTTCCAGATCTGATAAACAATCTATAAAGAGAGGCCAGAGGCATTAAAAAAGCCATGGTTAGAAGATAGAAGGAAAAAAAGAGTCAATATGATCACCATATGCAAAATAGTGACAGAAATAGACACACTTGACAACTGGGTAGAAATTCCTAGTGCAACATGTCAGGGAGGAAACACACAGAAGGTGGAGTACCAACCAGCAAGGCTAGATCTGGTTTTCACATAGAGATTTACATTGCCATTATTGAACTAGAAATGTTAACTGGAGGGCCACTGACCACTGTGCTATATTAAATTTTAATTATGAGTTGCAATGATGGCTGTAGAAAGAGGAAGAGAATACTTTGAGAAATGGAATTCAGATAAAAAATGAAACAAAAAAACATGAACTTAAAAAAAGAAAATTTGAAGAAGCTATTGGAAGATACATACCACCCCTTAAAGGTGAAGGAAAGCTAAACAAATCTTTGCTGGTTTGACAGCTCTTGGAGGCAAAAAGGAGATGTGAATGAATAGAACAGAATTCAAAGAGCAGCAAATAAACTGTATTGAGAATAATGATAAGGAAGGGCTTGAAGAATCAATATAAGCATCCAGGAAGATTTCAGATGGAAACATATACAGTATTATTCTAAAGGAGTAATTATTACAAAAGAAAGAATTTCCCAAAATGAAAGTGACACCAAAAGAAGTTGGAAACAAATATTCAGGAGAGCTGGATATGATGAAAGCCTTGTGTCTAAATTAGATTTTACTATGGATATGATATTAATAGAGGCAATTGCATATTGTGTAGACCCCTTTGCTGTAATTTTCAATTCACTAAAAATCTGGAAATTCCTGGTACTGTAATTGGAAAATGGGTAATGGGGTGTCAATATAAGAGAAGAGGAAGACAGGAACCACAATCTAAAAAACCAGTATCATTGGACACAGAAATCACATTGCGTGATGCATCAAATGAACAAATTCACAAGGGCCGTGACGAGGATTCGAACCTGAGTCCGAGAGCATCCCAGATGCTGCCTTAATCGACTGAGCTACGACATGGTAAAAGGAGTTGAAACCGAAGTTCTACTGAACTTACTGGATCCTGCAGCCAGTTCTACTGAACTTATAATGACCTTACTGGATCCTGTTTGTGCCTCGGAGAGGCTGCAGGATCCAGTAAGTTCAGTAGAACTGGCTGCAGGATCCAGTACGTTCAGTAGAACTTCGGTTTCAATCCTTTTACCATATCGTAGCTCAGTCAATTAAGGCAGCTTCTGGGATGCTCGGATGCAGGTTCAAATCCTCGTCATGGTCCTTGTGGATTTGTTCAGTATCAGTGGAGTTTGTTTTACAAACTTCAACACAAATTCAGCAAAGGGAAATCCTGCTTTACCAACTGATATTTCAGTTTTATGACAAAATGACAGCAGAATGAGTGGATTTGGGAAAACTGCATCTTTGTTGTCATAAAGTGTTCAATATTTTCCTTTACTAGAGACTTGTATTCAAATGTGAAAAAACAGCTGGTGTAGTGGGAAAAAAAAAGTGCTAGGTTAGAGAAAGTGTACCATTCAGGAAGGATATGAAGGGTCACAGCTGTGAGATATTAGAATGTGAATGTCAGACTATAGGGTTACCATGTTCCTAATACTGTATACATATGTGACTTAATAGGAAAAAAAAAGTTCTTAGTCATTTTTTGTCAATTGCAGAAGGAACTACATGATCTTCAGGGATATAGTGTTGTAGTACAGTAGTCTACATTCGGGACTCACAATTAGGGATCCCAGGTGGGACGGAAATGGTTGGGCATGTTTCCTTTCACCTAAGTCCTCTGTTCACTAGCAATAAATAGGTCCCTTGTGACTTAGGCAAATGGTATGGGTTGCAGCCTGGAATTGTCCATACAGTTCACTGTACTGTAGTTTGACCTTGGGGGGGACCTCAATACAAGCCTAAGTACAGGCTTCCTGTCCCCTGATAATGGGAATTAATTATTATAGTCTGAAAAATGGCTACTGGACTAATTAAAATAAATGCAAAGCTTTGAAGATAGTAGGAGTGAGTTGAGCCGAATTACAATACATTATGAAGGCTGGGTGGGTCCTTGGAACTGACATAACCCCTGATCTGATACCAAACACATCAGCAGATTAATACTTGTAGATTATTCTAAACTGATCAGCATCTAGACAACTGGTAGAAAATTGTACAAGGAACTTTTTAAGATATATATATAGGACACATGTTAGACCTATTCTTGAGTATGCGGCCCTGGCATGAAATCTCAACCTATAGAAACACACAAACAAAAGTATAGAACAAATGAAACATAAACAAGGGCCCATTTCTTAGTTAAGGAGGCGGGGGGGGGGGGGATGAAATGTGATGAAAGTTTGAGGAAACCTGTAGGAAAGAAGGCATATAGTAGATATAATAACATACAAAATTCTAAGGGGAATTGACCATGTATTTTTGAAAGCAATGTTTAATGCGATGAGCAATAAAAGAAAAGAACAAATAGAATCACAGATGTAGGAAATCATTTGTTCAGTGTACGAGGCATAAAAGAAATATTAGATGACATTGCCGTAGCGCTCTCAATACACAGTTTTAATGTAAATGTGATTAGAAAAATGTGACTAAAAGTCATTACATTAAACAATTTTTCTTCAACTCTGTAAGTGCATTTAAGCAAGTACATGCACTTGCATACATGCAGAGATTATTTAATTATATTTATATTTTGGACACAATGAAGTCATTTATACAGTACAAATACAGTAAACAAATACCCAGTTCTAGATTAAATTTAATTTCCACACTTCATATTATGGCTTACTTGACTAGGTTTTTCTGGAAATTGATCTGCCAATCAATTTACAACTACGTCTATACCCTATTTACTGCTGAGTGAACAGGGGCGAACAGTTAAGGATTGATTCCTATGTGGTCCTTTCCCCTCCCCACACCCCACCCTTCCCCGAGGCTTGAACCCGGGCCAATATTGCATGCAAAATGCGAGGTGGGATCAATTCCACTCTACTGCCAGGAACATTAGAGTTCTAACCGTATTGCAGAAGCCTCTCACCCAATGCACCTTTGGGTTAGCTTTACCATCTAGGTCTGACTCCAAAATACAATATTGGTAAAGCTGAAAGGGCTCACTTGTGGTTTGTCAGGACCTCGGGGAACATTAACAGGGGAAAAAACATGCTTAGTCTTTCAAAACGGTAGTGTCAAACTAGGGTGAGATTGTAATTGCTTCTGTGTACAGTCATTGACTTACTAGAAGAGGTAGATACATGATGGTGCCAAAGTCTCGCTCCCCTCCTTCCCCTCCACTAACAATCTCTCCAATCTTCCTCTCTCACCTGTTCTTGTCTCCCCCTCTCCTTTTTCTGACCTCTCAGCTTCCGTTCCCCTCCCCTGATTGACCAGACCATCAACCAAACTGGGGGATACTAATCCTCGGAATCTTCAACAGGTATGGAATCCCATCTTCCCTTTACTCCTCCCCTCTCCTGAATATCCTCCACTTCCCCTCCCCCTTCTCTATCCCCCCTTCTCTATCACCCCTTCTCTATCACCCCTTCTCTATCACCCCTTCTCTATCACCCCTTCTCTATCACCCTTTCACTATCACCCCTTCTCTATCCCCACTTGAAATCCCCTAATTCCCCTAATTCCCCCTTGAAATCCCCTATCTTGAAAAGTTGGGTGAGGCTAGTCCTAAATGTCTGCCCTCCAACCTTAGACAGATTGGGACATTATCTTTTATTGACGTAGATGTTCATTTATGAAATTTATTGTTAGGCATCTGAAACTTTGGTTTCATCTTTGTTTTTATTTTTTTTCCTCGAACACCTATTGTATTGATTTAAAACTTTAAAATGCTTTAGTTTGTGCAAAAGAATATAGCTGTTAAGCAATCTTTGTCCATATCAATTGTGGTTAGTGGTCAGGTTTGAACCCATACCTGGGTGGGGCAGTATATAGCAGCCTGGATAGAAAGCTATTGGCAGATCATATTCTATAGAAAACAAAGATTTTCTTCATTACTGGGTAGTGTTGCTATTCTTTTTTTATCTACTGAAGTTTGATGTAGCATATGTATGGTATAATTCCCTGATTTGTTATGACCAAAGCATAACCAGTTTGAACTTATTTGTTCTGTACATCACCACTATTTTATATGTATGGCTATAGGAAGTTAATGATTTTAAGTGTAATAGATCATTTCCAATGCAGTAATATATTCTTGGAAATTGTAATGTTTTTATTGTCACTTTTCTGGCAGCATAAACAATGTAAACAAAGTCTGAGAGTGGTGTTAGAAGGTAAGTAATATATCCAGGGTGGCTCCTCTTCTCATTGTTTAACATTTCTTGACAATTTCTCATTCATGTTATTGAGGCCAGGCTTTTTCTTTGAAATATATTTTGACACTTTTTCTAAAATGTAAAGGAGATTCATTTTAATGTATATTAAAATGTCAGGTATATTGAATTAGATATTTATAATATATTTTTAATTGATTGATAAAATAACCTTAAAAAAGACACTTGCTATGTTTATATTGTAATGTGGTATGAATGATTTCAAGTAAAGTCTGGCCTAAAATAAGTTTATTGTTTGACATCATTGGTTGCTGCAGCAGGATATACTCTTATGTATAGGATGTTATCACTATGCCTGGAGGTAAATGCCATCCACCGTGGCTTGACAAGGACCCAGTGTGTAATGTAGAACTGAAGTAACACTAGAATGTTTTGCTGTATTGAAAATGCAACATTTTATATTTATGATATTTCTGGATATTCTCAACACATGATGAAAATCATGTTCAAGGCAGAATATTTTAATGAGCAGCATTGTCAGAGGAAAAGTATTTTGTTTTAAGCTGAAGTGCTGTATAATATTTACTGAAATTTGTATACCAGTTATGTTTCAATTGGGTTACTGTATTAAGATAATTTATCCAGCATGATATACGTATATCGTGTATGTATGTATATATATATTACTGTATATTTATATATATATATATTTATACAGTATATTGATACATTGATATGATGTCTCTACGAAAAATACGAATGCTCGCTGGTATTACCAGATTCTTGTGCTCCACGATCTGCTGCATTCAGTCTTTTTTTTTTAAATGTGTGCGAATATGACGTTCATGCATTTTCTCTGGTTACTGTTATATTAGTGGCACTAGCAATACAACCAGAAACAAATATTGTAAAGTGTTATGCTGTACACATGTATACACAAATGAATTAAATATATCCCATTAACTTTCCTTTATAGTTCTACATTTTTATACATGCTCTACCACTGCATATGCACACATAAATATACAGTACTGTACACTATCTGTGCAATTGGAACTCATTTTATGTGGCCAAATGTTAGTGTGTAACAGAAGATACTCACAAAACAACCCGTTCTCTGACAAATGACGTCGCTTTTAGCGCATATGCGCACTCAAGCTAAAAATCGACGTACTTCAAAAGGAAATCGGCTCACGAAAGTGATGTACTGTCCTGTTTTCTGTTTTTTTGGGCCCTCTGGCTTATGCTGGTAGGTTAGGAGAGGAAACTTTCAATTAACAGTTTTCATGCCATTTTGAAACCTTAGGAGAGCTTCCTGCCCTCCTAACCTACCAGAAGACGCTTAACTTGGAAAGCTTTGGAAAAAAATCTATAATTTAATTAGAACATAAATTTCCATTTTAAATTGTCAGTATACAAAAATCAAAGGGGTTATATACAAAAATCCAAGGGGTTACAGAGCCTACCTACACACCAACACTGCTAGACATGTAACTTTTCCCAGGTTTTTTGGAGGGCACCTTATGGAGGCTCCACGGTGCTAACTACCTGGATAGCTCTCCCAATTCTGTCTACTATTCCATGTCTATGTGAGTCATTATTAGCCTACAAGGGACCAGAGTCCAAAATCTAATCCTCAATAAAGAGGCACATGGAGCTTGAGCATACTAGATCATTAAGCCCTAAAAAAAAAGGCCACAGGTAAACAAAACATTAAAAAAATAGAGCCACCCAGTGAAGCAGTTTGTTTGCTAGTTAACCTGGTAACCCAAGGTGGCCATACACCTAGCTATTCAATTCCCAGCTCTGCACCATTAGTTATTTACCTGGTATAAATGGCAAATAATGTCACGATTGTGCTCCTCATTCCCACCATCTCTTCGAGTTCTGGTTGTCCAAATAATTATTGGCCGTCCCTTGTGCTGTTCGTAAATGTTGGAGACCATTTGCATGTGTACTTAATTCATATTTTAGTGTTTACTTCATAATGCGAGTTTCTTATGCCTCATTTTTTGTGTGCATAACATTAAATATCCACTTGGAACTGCACATGCCTAGAGTGATCCTTTCCAGGGGTTTGCTAGTATTGCCCTTGTTTAACCAGAATTTTCTTCTGTTGGATTCGTGGACTATCTCTGAGAGACCAGGTTTTTGTGAAAGCACCTTTCACAAGAACCTGGTCTCACCCTACGTAGTGTATATGTACATAGTGCTCTCCTACGTACATACACACTACGTAGTGCTCTCCTTAGCAGCCACCTATGACTATAGGCTGTTTTTGGTGTTTTCAGTGAGTAGTTCCTGTGCTTGGCCAGCACCTCGGAACCCAAAAAGCCTTTTGCAGTTTTCAAGGGTTTGTTGTATTCTAGCACTTCTATTCTACCCTCAAATGGTGAGAGTTTGTGGGATTGCCATTGATCTTGTATTCTGATGGTCATCCATTACTGCCTTTGCTTCAGTACCTGTGGGTAGATTAACCCTTGCACCCTGGAATCTGTGATGTTTATTATCATGGTGTTTCATTGTTCAGCTCCTGACACTGGGGGGTAGGGGTCTTTGTCTAGTGTGTTTCTTCCCTATTCCTCCTCTCCTCTTTTGTTCGTCTTTTACCTTCTCCCTTTCCTTCCTCTCTTGCTACAGCCAGGTGATCAGCAGTAACTCTAGGCCAAATCCATCACTGTGATGTTCTTGGGCAAGAATGCTGCTTTGTTTCCCTGCCGGGAGTGCTGCAGTGGCCTCGGCCGAGTGGGCTACTATAGCCACAAGCCAAGGCATGGTATATATTTGATCACTGCTGAGTGAGGAGTTTGTTCGTTGTTTTGTTACTGTCCTAGAGGCTGCCTCTTAAATGTCCGACAGTTGTTCCCATTGAGGTTCTCCTGCCTTCTGTTTCTCTGGGGGGATTAGTTTGGGGTATAATTCCCTTCTCTCATGAGAAACGATATCTCCTGCCTGCACTCCAGAGAATACAGATTTAACAATTTTAGGCAGTCACAATAATTTAGATGTTTTATCGAGTGAATTCTAGCTGTAAAAGAACTTTGCATGTTACCAGGTCAAAAATTTCTTCAACTTTGAATGGGACTGTGTGTGTTAGATATTGGGAAGCTTTGATAGAAAATTATCCAGACTCAATTTTGACCGAATAACCCAAATATTTTGTTCATCGGGCTTTGGATAACCAAGCTCATACAGTATTGTTCATTGTACGATCCTCATGTGGCCTTTGTTTTGCCATCTTGCCTCCAGTGTGACATTGAGGTTTCTTGGCACTCTTTCTCTTGTTTTCTCTCTCTTCGTCGCTTGTCCTCGGTTTATATACATGTGGTCCTTTCGTTTTTTTATTTTGATTGTTTGTGGATAGGCTTCTCATGCTGAATACTGTCATTGTGTTTTATTTGGCCTTGGTAAGGCCCCCCTTCTATTGGCATTTGGTGTCAACATTTTGTCTGCCTCGTTTCGCTGTTGTCTCAGGCAATTTTTTCTCCTCTGGCTAGCTCCTGCTCCTCCTGAGCCATCATGGTCTTTGGCAAGAGTTTTAGTTTTCTCTCCTTATTCTTGATTTTCTGCTGCCTAATCTGACCAGTATTGTTTTCTCAAGGCTTTATTTTTGTTTACCTTTGTCTTCCGTTGTCAGGTTGGGATGCTTCGCACCCTCTTGAATCGGGGTTTTTGCTCTTTTGGTTCTCGAGATCACTCTTCATTTACAACCTTCTCCTTTTCTGAATAAGAATTGGATGGCTTTACCCAGAAAGAATAACATCTGTTTTTTTTAATCATATGTCCAAATTGTATCGTGATACAGTACAGTACATGGAAAATGGAGTGATTGAATTCTTTAAACCAATCCAATCTCACTCTAAATAAGGTGAAAGATGGAAGATGTGCACCCGGCTTATTAATGTGAGCATGCATACATTACTTGAGAAAGTTGTGTACGTTACTGTTTTCGTGATGCTGGGGCATTGCTGCATTCATCTCCACCTTCGTTTTCTGTGTTTATTATACTTCCTGAAATTACAGAGCTGTGTATTTATTACTTTAGGATACAATAGTACAGGATGGATGGATTTGTACATACTGTATAATCAATCCTTCCTGCACTATTGTATCCTAAAGTAATAATTATGCAGTTTTGTAATTTCAGGAAGTATAATAAACAGAAAATTTAATGTACAGTAAGAAGTGGCAACACACTTGACTGGTTGCCCATGGCCATTAAAATCAGACGACATAAAACAATATTTACATTAAGATCTAGCATGAAAGAAACCAAAACTCTTGTTTCATCCTAACTACTGTTTTACACAGCATTTGTACAGGAAAGACCCTCCCTTTTTTTTCAACAAAATGTGTTCATTCATTCATATTTTAACACATAACCAGCAGCGCGTAATGAAGCTTTATAATCAGACATAAACAGTACTGTATATTAGAATTTTTGTTTACATATCTGTGGATTGAAATGCTACTTATGATCCTCAAGTAGCTAAGTGAGATGTTCCTACAGTCAAGTAGTTTGCGTACAGTCTTTGTATATTGTAATGCATCAGAGAGCATCAATACCAAAGCCATTCTCCTTTAACAGGCTGGTTACATCAAGGCCATTCAAGTTGTGTCACCATTTCCCCTCATTTTATGAATAGTTAACATCTTTTTGATGGTCTTCTCAGTAGTGTCCTGGTACTTTGGTGTAGGTATCTTCAGGTTGTACTAGGCCTGAGATTCAAGATCAGAATTTGATTGAACAAGGTGTGAGAAGAATGAGGATCAGATGTAGACCAAAAACCTACAAATGTTATACAGTGTCTCCAGATGCATCAAAGTAAATCATTGCTTGAAATCTGCTTGGTAAATACAAGATAAACATAGAAATAAAATGTCTATAGAAATTCTATAACAATTCTAAATAAAATGTAAATTTTGTCTATATATCTACCCTACGAGGAAATAAGATGTCAGATGGTGCCATAACAGCATAAGGGGTTAGGGGGAGAAGAGGTGCCAACTGTGGGTCCAACTCTGATCTTTGCATATAACCTGTTGATGATATTTTGATATGAGGTAATTATGACAGCAATACAGTACAGTATTAATTGTACCCAAGACCAAATGATTGTTTTGTACTTACTTGGCCCCGTTGATGCCTCCCATTCTCGTTTCCTGTATATGAGGAAACCTCTTGTAAAGCGCAAGTTCAAGCTTCCTCAATATGAAGCTTGAATATCAAAATTAATACAAGAGTATAGAAAACATGTATATAAAATAGTATCTGTTCAAGGTCAGATGCTTATAGCTAGTCTCGCCCATCATAACCTCACTGTTTATTAACTACATTGTTACATCTGTGCATCAAATAACAGTTGTAAAAATAATGTATTTATGTGTGTTTGTGGAAAATGTATGTTCTGAGATAGAGAAAGACAGACTGACAGATGGATGGGGGGGGGGGATGGAAGGAGGGGGAGGTGGGGAGTGAGGCCTGGGCACCGCTTGGTACCTCATCTAGTGTTAACATTAACAAAAATACATGTACAGTACTATCTTTGTGGTACCAAAGGATGCAACAGCCAGGAGAACTTGATTTTCAGACCCTATGGAGCTCACAGCAGGCTTTTACAGCTTTATCCCTCAAATTTCAAGCAAAGAATTGTTAAGGTGGGACACACTTTTAATCCTAGAAACATTTTGTCTAATGTGCTGGTGTCCGTAAAATGTATTTCGGCTTAAACAGACTTACCTGGTAGGTGTACAGTATTGTGCCATATCATGAGCCAGCAGATATATGGGTTCTCTTTGTCTGGAGTCCTCAACAAGTATGATTTTTTTTTTCACTTAGTCCTACATAAAGCGCCTGTTTGAATGTTAATGCTTACCTCCACTTTCCACTCTCAATGTACAGTACAATGATTATAAAAAATAATGAAGAACTTTGTAAAACAATAAAAATTGTATTTGTGGGAGTTCTATTCTGCCCAGAGCACAGTAGATCCACAGGTCTGATAATCTATGCAAAACCCTATAAATGAGAAAGTTCTTACATGCACTTCAAAATTTTGTATAAAATAATTTATTCTGAATACAGTACAGTACTAAACTACTGAATCTATGTTCTCCAGTACTGCACAAACCACAGGTTGCCTATGTATAATGCT
Organism: Procambarus virginalis; assembly: GCA_020271785.1. Taxonomy (NCBI): domain Eukaryota; kingdom Metazoa; phylum Arthropoda; class Malacostraca; order Decapoda; family Cambaridae; genus Procambarus; species Procambarus virginalis. The sequence continues at coordinate 12,846,105 of WNGS01092210.1, forward strand.
TTTAGTGTTACAGTAGGAATATAGCAAGCCTTTGTGCTCATTTTAATATCATAACTTTAGAAAAATACTATTTTACTTTTTGCTACATTTACAGTATCAGTGTATGCATGTACAAAAGAAAAATCATGAAGTGGGAAAAATAATTGTAACAACAAACTCTTTAACTGCTGCCAATTTGTTTTATCATAGGGAAGACTGGCAAAAATCTTTAATGACCATTTTGTGTTTCTAACTTGTACTCGTGGCTAGTGAAATAGTGACTTCTAAACTAAGAGAAAATTTAAGATGAGATATAGTTAGAAGATAAATGTTGTAGATATAGCGGAACTTGTTTCAGCAAATCTTTCGCTTTCCAGTCTGGATTTACTCACCTGATTTTACAAACAAAAGTGTTTGGTGAAGCTGGTGATGTACAGACTTGTTTAGGATGTTGGGTCAGAGTTCACAGACTTGTGGGAAAGTTGCCCATCACATGATAGGTTAAAATTTAAATTTCGCTAATGAAATTAGCCCACAGTGCATGGGAAATATTAGGGCATCAGTGGTAACGTTCTCAATATAGTATGGCTCCAATAAAGTTTTTAATGATTTTCGAAATTGGATGCAACATTACAAGAAAGAGTTGGAGCCTTGAGATAGCTATTGAGGATATTTGAAACTAAATTCTATAGCTTATTTTCATTTTGAGTTGGAAAGGTTTTGCTCACTAAAGTATGGCGTAGCTACCTTTAACAAAACATTTTGAGGCTGGTGTGTGAGAAGAAAAGTTAGATGTGGGGATTTCAGACAGGTTCTTGTGGTAGTTGTCTTTCATGTCCGGTTGGAATTAAAATTTTGCTTGGTGAAATTAACCATAGAGCATGGGAAATATTAGGGTGTGATAGGTGACACAATGTCTCCAATCAGGTTTTTAATGCTTTTTGTAGGTGGAAGCAATATTTGAAGGAAGAGTAGGGGGACTTGGAAAGTCATTAAGCATACATACCCTGTATTTAAAGCCAAATTCTGTGGTTATTTTCATTTCCAGCTGCAGTTGTTTCATTCACTAAAATGTGGGCATGGGAAATATACTGGATGTGGGGAAATCTTTTTACTGTCTTTGTATGATTGGTTGAAATAAAAAAAATAGTTCACTAAAATTAGCATACAGAGCATGGGAAATATTAAGGTATAAATGGTAAAACTCAAAAAATATTTCCAATCATGTTTTATTGATTTTTGTAGATGGAAGCCATTAGAAGAAAGAAACAGCTGAAGCAATGTACAATAGTTTCCTTGCCTTTAAAAAAGAAAACTGTATGTTACAAACACTTCCAGAGGCATCTCCAACTGCAATGAATCAGATTGGTCCATTGCTTTCGTACACGGCGAGAGGTGCACAGCACCAAATGCCACAAATTTTGGAGCAGAAGAGTAGAGTGCAGTACCTAGATATGTTTAGAGATGACATTTAAAACATTACTTGAGAATTAAAAAACAATTATGCAGTAGGTTCAGATAGATTGCTGCCTTGGGTTTTATGATTGCATACTTATGAGCTAAGCTATCCATTTAGGATTATTTTCCAATCTTTGCATACTGGAAAACTAGCAGACACTGGGTGGGGAAAAGGACAAATGTCCCAATTTATAAAAATGCAACATTGGTGATTCAATTAGCTATAGACTTATATTGTTGACAAGTTTGGTAGCCAAATCACTAGAAAAGGAAATGGAAAATAAAATGTATGGTAATTTAGTTTAGACTGGAAGATCATGTGTATTGAATTTGCTTATATTTGATAATAGTCACCAAGATTTTGAAAAAGAGATAGTTAGGCAGACTGCATCTGGTGGGACCTAAGACAAATATTTTATTTATTCTTAAGCTAAAGCACATTTGAAGAGTAATGGGAAGTGTATATAGCCTGTACTAATACCACAGGAAGCTTCAAAACTCTATGACAGTTTTAATGAAAATGAGACACCTGAGCTTAGCTCTCATCCTAGAACTACACATAGGTACAGTATTTAAAACGTACATACATATATGCAATAGAGACTGGCACCTGGCAGTTAGAATGCATTGCACCACTATCAGTCACGCACACTAGCTTGTAGAAGAATGTTTGATTTTCAGGACTGAAAATTTATCTTTCCCCAGTG
>WNGS01092210.1:12848348-12872660 GCA_020271785.1 Procambarus virginalis
TTATTGAGGGGTAGGACACAAAGGAACTATATCAAGATGGCAGATGGAATGTTATCTTTATCATGGAACAATCACAGAGCAACATTTTGTCACATCCTTTCAACACTCAGGGAAAAGGTAAGTTTGTAAGACAGTGTCTTCAGAATCTGTCCCACTTATTGTAATCTTCCACAGTGGTCCTCGAAACTGAGGAGAAAGCCCTGAAAGACAGCATTGACAAAAACATGATCCATACCAAAACTAACCAGAAGGTAACGTTTACCATTTACTACAAAAACAAAAAAAAACGCCAACTTGTTCATGAAGAATTCTCTCGACACCAAGCCAAACTTTCAAATAGACAATATCATCTTATTCCTTTTCATGCCCAATTGAGGCTGTCAGCCTCAACAATCCCAATATACTGTATTGACAATGACAAGTTAATTTTTCATCTTCTGAAGAACATAAGAAATTTATACTGTACAAGTTTTTGATCTTAACCCTTTTGGTCATATTCAATAAGAAATAAGTATACATTATACATATAGGCATAAAATTATATTTGTGTTTGAAAGTTTTGCTTGGTGTCGGGATAGTTCTTCATGTGCAAGTTAGAGTTTTTTGTTTTTGTAGTAAATGCTGAACGTTACCTTCTGGTAGTATACAGTATACTGTATGTGTATACATAAATATACATTTATATTTAATAAATGCACACACCTCACACACTTAGGTAATTACACCTTGGTAATTACACACGCATGCAACTAAATGGTTCGTGGAACTAAAAAAGAACAAGAGCTATGAGGAGAGATTAGAGGTGTTAAATATAGCAAAGCTAGAAGATAGAAGAAAAAGAGAGTGATACATATGATCACTATGTACAGGTTCAAACTAAGGAAACAAAGCTGCCAAAATAACATTACAACGTTTACTTTTGCAAACAGTAGTAGATGGTTGGAACAAGTTAAGTGAAAAAGGAGTTGGAGACCAAAACCATCAGTAGTTTCATGCCTTACATGACAGTACTGGGTAGATGGTACAAAGAACATAACTCTCAAGTTATTTCACTTAGGTAATTGCCCCTCATTCACACTATATACCTTTCTTGATCAACTGTGATTAAATAATGTATAATTTTTGTTAGTTTTGATTTTGTGCTCTTGGATGCATATTTCTTTTTCAAGTAGGATGGTATCAAATATGTAAGGTAATGGTAAAATATACTCAAATATTCGTTCTTCCAATTGCAGGAAAGATACACTGATGTGACTGTAGCTTGTGAGGGGAAATTTTATCAAGTACACAAGTTGGTGTTATCAACATGTAGTGAATACTTTGAAAAAATCTTTGAAAACCCCCGTGTAAACACCCAGTTATTGTGTTGAAAGATGTACAAACTGATGAACTAGAGGCTCTCTTAAGCTACATGTATGAAGGTGCTGTAAGTGTTGCACAAAATGATCTAGCACGGTTAATTAAAGCAGCAGAAGTGTTGAGAGTTAAAGGGCTCGCTGTTCCTGATGAGCCTCCTATATCAGAATCTAGCAACAAAAGATTGACCCAGTCCCGTAATGCCACTGATGACAGAAGTAGTCCACATCCTAAACGGAGAAGACGTGAAGAAAATAATGCATATATGCAAGGAGCACAAACTTCAACTACGCCTCCAGCCTCTCCAAGAGCATCCCCATTCCATAATGAAAGTGAAACCCAGCACTCGACATCAAGAACACAATCAGACAGTCAATGGATGGATCCAAGATCATCAGAAAGAGAGGAACAAAGTACAGACCACCCACTAGATGACAGACTGGGTGATCATACAGCTACCAGCCGTTCTTCACCAACTCCTCCACAGGTCGAGGTTTGTGAAATTATTTGATTTTGTTTATTGCTTCAAAAATGCAATCAAATCTGTCCAAAATCTTCAAATTTCAGGAAGCAAACATTTGCAGTATTACAAGTTATTTAATTTAATTTTGTCTTCCATTTTTCAAGGTCATGGTAGATGAATCTCTAGTCAAAGAGGAAATGGTTGATCATGTGGACAACAGTCAAGATGATGTTGTGGACTCAGGGATGGACTACGGGTCTATGGGAAGTGACTCTAGATTAGATGGGTCAGGGGGTGGTGAAGAAGATCCTTCAAGTCAAATGTTGCCTAACAAATTTGAACATAAAGTCAATCCTTCACAAGGACAAGCACAGCCACTACCGGAGGCAGTTGTAGAGGCGTTAGCAGGACCCTCTGGAATGCAGGGGTATGTATTCTACTCAGAAATTGAGGCATTTCGTTACCCCATAGTGTTTGGTGGTATAAAGCAAGTCTTGTATGTAATTGATCACTTGTATAAAATTAATATTTTTCTCTTTGTGGTTAGCTTTTCTAATTTTTGGTACAAAATATTCTTTGATTTTGCTTAATTTACTCAGCCTCAGAATCTCGGTACAGTACTATACAAATAATGGTGGTTCAATTACTCTTAGAGGAATTTTGCTCACTACATTATTGATATTTTGTGAAAGGACTATATTGTACCACAAATCACCTTACATGTAGACTCCTCTCATTTAGCAGTATTATTTAGCAGTATTATCATGGTTTGCAAGTACTGTACTATACAGTGTTTTAATTTATTCAACTTGTTTTCTTGTGGCATTTCAGTTTTAACCCTTTCAGTGCTTTTATCTAATATGATAAAATTAAAATATCTATGCAGCCAATTCTTAAACTAACATGATAGTTTTTTCTGGCTACAATTTTAAATGAATTTGTATTTGTTGGTAATAATGTACTGCGTCAAGTATGGCAGTCGTGCCCTACAGTTATATTTGAGTCAGTCACCTGAAGGTAAAACTGATTTATATGGTCATAGGAAACGTTATGAATTGTATATGTAACAAAACTATTTTATATTGGTGAAATCTCAAAATCCCATTCCTCAGTGTAACGTAATAGTCCAGACAAATAGCCATTCAAATGCTAAAATTTTTTTCCACATTGTTACTATTCTTAAACCATTATTATTTGAAAAATACAGATTTTTGTTGGAAATGGTTTACTGTATTATAAATTTGTCCTATGCAGTTAATGCGGATTTTCCCAAGTAGTCCAGTATTAGTTTTCTGATCGTACGGTCCTTCAATCTGGTAGTGCAGTTGGACCTTTCATTCTCAAAAATGCTTGGTTTTGGTTTCGTTAGATACAGTTTCTAACGAAACTATCTAAATTAGTTAGATTTGGTTTCTTTGATACAGTATGTCTCTAAGCGCTTCATACATTAAAAGGATCGCTCACACCATTACTGCATATAGGGAATATAATGTAAATGGCAATTTGTACAGCCCTTGAATTGTACTAAGTGATTATGTAGATAATTTACAAACTTCAGAAAGGTCTTGATCAATGATCTCTTTGTATATATTGTATTGTAATTTCATATAAACTGCAAGCTGAACCTTGACTTCCATGGCACGTGTTGCAACACTAAGGTGTTAAGGTCCTAAATTGCTGATACCTTTCAATCTCTTGACAGATTGCATAGTAAATCAATTTTTTGGACAATCTGCATTTGCTGCAAGGCAGTTTTGGTGTGCAGATCATGACCATTATTTTAAGTGTGCCTGGCAAATAATTGCTGTATATTTATAGATATGAATTCAAGTTGGTTGCCAATGAGAGCTGTCATATGCAACAGAAGAACAAAGATTGCATAATAAATTTTCTGTGAATTATTTAAGTGAAGTTGCATCTCTGGAGCCACATCAGTCAGTTGGAGTTTTTATGTTGCTAATTGTGCTTAGTGTAAGAGGAAATAAGCAGACTACTCCCTTGGTAAGGTGAGGGTAATATGAAAATGGCTTTGGGAAAAATGGCTTTTGGGATGGAAATTCAGAGGATAGTCAAATTAAAAAAATAAACTTTTTTGTACAATTTATAATACAGCACAAGGTTAATGAACCATTCACAAATATAAATAATGACTAAAATAATATTTACAAATAAGAGCAGAATAGTAAGAACAATTCAATTGAAATAATCCTGTGCTAAACTGGCTGTCCAAATTTCACCTCGATCTAATCCAAAATCCATTATTTTTAATATTAAAGAAGCCAATTGTCAGTGAGGAAATCCAGCTGGTGGATTTGATTCTTGAGGTTGCCTTGAGGTGTTTTTGGGGCTTAGCGGCCCCGCGGCTTGGTCGTTGACCAGGCCTCCTGGTGCTGGACTGGTCAATCAGACTGTTGGACGCGGCTGCTCGAACCTTACGTATAAATCACAGCCTGTTAGATCAGGTATTCTTTGGAGGTGCTTATCGAGTTCTCTCTTGAGGAACCCGTACACACAACTGGAAGTCCAAATTTTGTTAATAGCAGTGTATATATAGTGTGAATTTGGAGGAGTTCTGTGGGGTGAAGACAGTTCATTGCATAAGGCATTTGAAGGCTAAACCACACTCCAGAAGATGAGGAGACAATGACATTTCGGTCCGCCCGGACCATTATCAGGTCTGTTATCACAATCTACAGTACTTGATAATTGCAAAGGACGGACTGAAACGTCGTCATCTCCTCATCTTCTGATGTGTGTTTAGTCGTCATATCTTCAGCCATGTTACTGTGACTCATTGTCTGCATAAGGGAATTCATCAGATCCCTGGCAGTCCCCCTCCCACATAGAAAAAAGAAAAAGAAAAAAAAGAGGGCCTATAGCCACTGAACTGTATATACATTGGTACCTTGTTTACAAATTNTACTCACCAACAAAGGCTAACTTACCGATCAATGTAGCCACGGATGCGAAAGCAAACACACCATTCGAAATTTTTTTTTACATAGCAATTTTATAATACATTTTTAATGAATTCTAGTGAGTGGCTTCACGTGTCAGTAAATAGCTACACACACACACACAGAGGTATGTCGCCTGTGTATACACACGCATTCACGCAGTGTGTATAGCTTTATACAAAGGTATACACTTTGCGTGTGTATACACAGGCTAGTCCCAGAACTAAGAGGCATGAGTTACGAGAAAAAGCTGCACGAAATGAACCTAACGTCGCTGGAAGACAGGAGAGCTCGGGGGGGGGGGGGGGGATGATCACTACCTACAAAATTCTAAGAGGAATCAACAGGTTAGATAAAGATAAATTGTTTAACACGGATGGTACTCGAACAAGGGAACATAGGTGAAAACTGAGTGACCAAATGAGCCACAAGGACGTTAGAAAGAACTTTTTCAGTGTCAGAGTAGTTAACAAATGGAATGCATTAGGAAGTGATGTGGTGGAGCCTGACCCATACACAGTTTCAAATGTAGATATGATAGAGCCCAGTAGGCTCAAATCTGTATACCAGTTGATTGACAGTGAGAGGCGGGACCAAAGAGCCAGAGCTCAACCCCCGCAAGCACAAGTAGGTGAGCGCACGCACGCACACACACGTGGGTGACGCAGGTAGAGCAACCTATCCTCAGGCTAGGCTCGTCCAAGCTGCTGGCGATCCCACATACGTGGGTGAGGCACACATAGAGGTGCGATTCAGACATAGGAAGAGAGCGAAGCAATGGTTGAGTAAAGATGTTCAAATTTTATTGATGTTCTCAGGCAGATTTGTAATGTTGAAGTTTTTGTTTAATGATGAACATTAAACATGTGTATTATGTTCTCCCACATACAGTTCCTGGAGTAGAGGAGGCACACCCACTCTAACTGGCGAGTAACATGGACAATCCTTCATGTTAAATTTATTGCCCCCAAAACAACGTGAACTTTTGTATCGCTATATTCATGAGACCCTCCCTACTAATGACAGGTTGTTGATGTTGGGCATTAAGGACAACAATGGGTGTGTGACCAATGTACTGATATTGAGAATAATATGCATATATTTTATTTCTGTAAGCAGAAAGTTCTTCTTGTAAACTGTATTGCATATACTCATAAAGCTTCATGTGGACTGGATTTAATGAGATTTTTTTATTGTTTCATATTTAAATAAATTACAAGAAAATTAAGAATGCAATAATTATGCTACTTTCTGATTACTTTTTTATGTGTGGATAGGCATGCATGAGGGTTACTCAGAATATCGAAGTTCTTGCGAGGCAGGATCACGTATAACATTTGGGGTTTACAGCTCATGCTTGGCGATTGTTTTTTTTTTTTTTTTTGCAGGGATATTCCTGCGCGGGCCCTAAGCCTCTGGCTGGCCCACCAAGTGTTGCTTGTTTCTGTTTTACTTGGGCGGAGTATGAGTATTTATGACTCGTATGGTCGCTTCAGTAAGATTTTGCCATATGTGTTTAACAACTTCTTCTGCTCTGTTGAATCCAAGTTGAAATCTTAATGGGTTTGTAACTGTGCACTGTGTTAGATAATGTTCCAGTGGTCTGTCGGGCATTTCTCCACAGTGGTGCTCGGTGATGATATGGGACATTGGTTTCCTGAGCATTATATAAAATATATATAAATGTAGAATTTTCCAAATTGATGTAAATATGATCTTTAAATTTTGGATGTTACAAGCTAGAAGCGCACACTTTCTGTGCAGGTGCCTTTGGCTGTTTGAGTATAACACATTTATTGCATACCATTTTGTTCTATTTACCATTGAGCATCTTTACTCTTACAGTGCTTCGCTCTCTTATGGCAGAAATCGCACCTCTATGTATGCTTCATCTACGTAATACAAATATTAAATAACTGCCAATAGAACCTAAACATCTAACCTTGCCCTAACTATATAATAACACTTTATATTTGAAAACGTTCCTATTTTGAATCAACAGGTTTAAATTGTAAACTGATGAGTGCGTCATTGGGGTCGCCTGCAGCTTGGACGAGCCTAGCCTGAGGATAGGTTGCTCTAACCGTGTCACCCACGAGCCTAGCCGAGGATAGGTTGCTCTGGGTGACCCACGAGCCTATGAGGATAGGTTGCTCTGGGTGACCCACGAGCCTAGCCTGAGGATAGATTGCTCTATCTGCGTCACCCACGAGCCTAGCCCGAGGATAGGTTGCTCTACCTGCGTCACCCACGAGCCTAGCCTGTGGATAGGTTGCTCTTTGGGGGGGGGGGAGATCATCGGTTGGTGGTTGCTCTTTGGTTGGAGATTGATAGCTGGGATTAGCCACCAGGACTGAAAGAACTCTTGTACTAAATCATAATATCGATATATAAATGGAGAGTTTTAAGAGAAGCAAAACTCTGCTCATTCTTCATCTCGTGTTTACACCTGATGAAACGCCAAAGTTTGAGTGGTTATAACTAGAACATTTTTATGATGGTGCTCGTACCTAAACGGCGGGGACGCATATCTACTACTTACAGCCTTTACTTAATTATAGATATGGATTTATGTCTGCTCTTAACACTGAATACAAGTACAAAGTTGCCACCATTGCGTGCGGAGGGTACACAATTGTCATCCATAATAAATATTCACATTAAATATGGACGGTGCTGGCATGCGTGCGTCAGCTCTCCATCAAGCACTTACTGTATATATAAACTGAGCACCAGGGGTCGTTGGGACGACCGGTAGTGTGGGGCTGAGAGATTACAGTTAGAGGTCACAGGTCACACATAAAACATAGTATAATAGGTCAACATAAAGCTGGTAAATAACATTAGCTGTCTTATTTGCGAGCATTTTTTATTAAGATTCCTAGTGTTCAATTGCCTTATTTCGAACATTTATATCTTTATTTCTGGTGTACATATCCCAAAATTTAATATTTTTTTGAACATTATATTTGCCAGCATATTTTTTCATTAAACATTCAATCATCTAATTTGAAAGGCTTCCCTAGAGCACCACAATGGTAACCAGTGGTAATCTATTCCCATGTAATTTTGAGAACACAGTATAGCGAGTTCAAATACTTCATCCATTTTTATATAAAAGTCTAAAGTTGGGATCTATATATTCGTATTGCAATTTATCGAGGCAAAATTCAACACTACTGTCAAAGAGAATGATCACATTTATGTTCACGATAACTTTCACCATGCAGAGAATATTCTGAAAGTTTTATCAATAAAACATACTGCCTTCTGCGAGAGGCGTTTAAGTCACTGCTGACACATTTGAAGAATGTGCTCTGTGTCACCCACGAATTTTACCCTCAGGTAAATTACCTGAATTTACCCGAGGGACACTGACGCTGTAGTGAGTTCTACGACAACAGGAAGCCGGCGGCTTGTCAAAGGTCCCCCTATTCGCCCTAAAGACTTTTTCCAGATGGGCTTTAAAATTTTACCGAAGAAATTGTTTGGATCAATATCCTCAAAATTTTTAGTATTTTAAAGGTTTCGATGAGATCCGCCCTGTCATGCCTGGTTTGCAGTGTTAGCCCTGAAGCCCTCAACCGTTCCTGGTACAAGAGATGACTTACTTCTGGAATTATTTTTGTTGCCCAGTGTGGTATTTTGAACAAAGCAGCTATGTCCTTCTGAATATAAATATGATGAGTGAATGGATTGTCAAACTTCGTTGTTTATAATATGTGATTAATGGCGTTTCGAATAGTAATAGAAAATCTAAAGGAGTGTCACCAGAACATAATATTGGATTGAAATGGTAGATTTTAGATTATTTATGTAAATGAGCAAAGGGTGAGGACCTTGTATAGGCTACTGTTTTGACGGAGACACCGACGTTATTTGAAGAGATATCATCAAAAGGTTGCATATGGGTGTTTGCTACTTACATGTGAATGTATATTGTTATTTAAGAGTGATTTCTGATTAAATCGTGTTGGAGTTTGAAAAATTTGTGGTGATCAGCTATATCTATTTCGGAAGTCAGTGAATATACCAACCCATCCTCCTGTTCCGGTAAACTTATAGTAATGATGAGGACCATCGTAGATATATTGACGTAAAAGGTAATTAAAAAGTAGAAATCGGTACTATTGAATTTGAACAAACCGGAAATTTGTTGTACTGATATTGCAAGGAAAAACTTAACCTAACCTTGCCTTCCTAGGCCCAATACATGTTATTTGAGTCCTAATAAGAGGACATACTAGGCTTAGGAGTATTTAAGCTTGGGTTTTAGCTTATTTTTTCGGTCTCAAAGTGAATAGTGTCAAATTCTACTATCTACTTTTCTATGTATGTACGATGGTCCACATAGTACTTTTTGTAACTATCTGAACAGGAGGATGGGTTGGAATATACCTTTTGGGTACTTTTTTTCGTAAAGTGATCTATTCTTTAACACTATATATATGCTTGTAACGAATGTATGTTTTCTTAGAATGGGTCGAGGTGGTTTTGAAGACAAACTGGATTTAACTTTATATAATATGTTTTGTGAACTATTGTAGTTATTTACATATACTTTTCGATTATTTTAATCAAATTATTAAGATTGATATAGTCTTTAGTTATTATAATTGTGTAATCCCAGCCGTTTTGTACGTTAATTACTCTTTTTTTAAGGTAAAAAAGATTTGATTTTATATACGTTCCAAGGACAGCCTAGAGTAGATGAATGAGTTGGTATACAACCTCCATGGGACATGGGACTTTTTGCAATTTATTTGATTTTCATGTATTTTTGTAAGCAAGTTGGCATTCAAATAGGGAAAGCGACAAATTATAGCCAAATTTATTTGTAAGCAAGTTGGCACCAAGTTAGGGAACTGGAAAGTTGGCGCTAATTTTTGGAAGTGGATAATTTAACACAAAGTGTAATGAACAGTTTAGCACTATATTTGGGAGACCAGCAAGTTATAACACAGAGGAAGGAAACAATATAGGCACCACTTTGTGATACGTGAACAAATTAACGCTTCGCTTATGTAATGTACAATTTAGTACCAAGTTAGGGTAAAACATTTTAGCACTAAGTTTGGATAGGAAACCAGTTAGCACTATGTTAGGGATAAGATAAAATTTATCACCAAGTTAGGGAGGTAAGCAAGTTGTCACGACGTGAGGAAAGTTGGCAAGTTAGTATTAATGATTAGTGCTAAAATATGGAGATGAACAATTTAGCACTATGATAGTATTGTTGGCAAGCAAGCACTAAGTTAGGCTAGAGTATAAGAAAAAAAACTTTGCTCCAAATTAAAACAGGTGACTAAATTAGGAAGATGGACATAGGCTTGACTCTGACAAGTGAAGCCTGGCCTGGGGCCGGGCTTGGGGAGTAGAAGAACTCCCAGAACCCCATCAAGCAGGTAGTGTTAAATTTATACGGGGAAAGTTAAGAATACGTTACTAAAGTGGACAAGTTAGAATTATGAGTAGGTGGATATGCAAGGACCGAGGTGAGAAAAGAAGACCCAAGTTAAGGGATAGAAAAGTTAGAACTAAGCTCTTGAGGCGTCCTAGTTGACAGTTAAGGTAGGGAAACTGGTTAATACTAAGCCAGGGTTATAGGGCAAGTAAGCAATAAATTAGGAAAGTAGACAACTCAGCACTATATTAGGGAGGTTGACACGTTACCGTCTAAGAAAGATGGATTACAATAAACTAAGTTTCGATTGGTAGGAAATTGAACACTAAATTTCATTAAGCAAATAAATATCCTAAGTACTGTATATAATTTATGAACAACCTGTAATGAATGAACCTACCGATAAATTACGGTAATTTGGTAAATTAGCTCTAATTTAGGTTATATATAGAAAGGTTACTACTAAGAGAGGGGAAATGAAAGTAAGGATAACCTAATATAAATTTGAAGAATAGAGTTAGGAAAACCCGGTTAAGTTTACTTAGAGAACAAATAGTTTAGTACTGATTTAATTGACGAAGATCACACTAATTCAGGGAAGTTGACAGGTTAGGACAAAATTAAGTGTGGAGAATAACTTTACCAGCGAGGAGCGCGAGAAGCAGCAGGAAGAGGCTTGGGGTAGAGGTCATGTCCTGACGGTGGCCAGCAACGCTCTGCTCTCCTGCCTGTAGTGACGCTCCCACCACACCTACCACTGTCACCACCATCACCTCACCAGTCACCACCACCACCTACCACTGCCACCATAACCTCACCAGCTACCACCACCACGCCTGCCACCATCACCTCACCAGCCACCACCACCTACCACCACTGCTACTCACTCATACTGGTAGTTCTCACTCATACTAGTAACTATAGCTCACATTATCCATACTCGTAACCCTCGTCCATACTTGTAGCCCTCATCCATGGTTATACAGCATTACGGACATTTATGCACGGATGCCTTGATTGAAATATATTTTACTACGGCTGCTTAAGCTTCTTCGAATGTTTATTGTTGTTATGGTTCACGAGACGTGCTATCTGGTGACATAAAATGAGTCCCCACTCTCACAACAATGTTGTTCAAATCATCCTCCAGCTGTTTGGATTTTTCTCTCAATATTTCTGTTGGGGTTCTACCTTTCATGGCAAGCTTGGGTCACTATTAATTCTTCCATTGAATCGGTAATGTGAATTGTGAACATAGGCTTCCTATTGATCCCAGTGGAACATCGATTGAACAATTGCGTGATAATTATCAGCGAGCTGTTCAATATTTGTTTGATGCCACCTTCTCTTTTCACGAGCATTAGTTTTGTATGCTTAGAAAAAACTTTAAGGAGTTTTTAAGGGAATCTAAAACATTTCTCAAGTTCCAATTTCCTTGTTTCTCTTCACATCTCTGTGAGCCCTTGGCGTCTGGAAACAGCACTTTTAATGCCCAATAAATGTTGACATTAACCTGCTATATTTATTAAAGAATCTAGAGACATTTTACATTTAGAATTTTTAAATGAAGTATAAAGAATAAAAAATAACAATTTCTCTCTCGTTGTGACGATTTTAACGTTATCTGTTGACCGCACCCGACCCTATTGTGTTACCCAAGTGCTGTGCTTACTGACACCTGTGTATTGTTGACCAGACCACACACTAGAAGGTGAAGGGACGACCACGTTTCGGTCCGTCCTGGACCATTCTCAGGTCGAGAATGAATCTTGAGAATGGTCCAGGACGGACCGAAACGTCGTCGTCGTCCCTTCACCTTCTAGTGTGTGGTCTGGTCAACATACTTCAGCCACGTTATTGTGTCTCATCGCCTGACACCTGTGTAGGTTCGTTATTACTATACAATATTGTTTTCCTCAGAAGTGATATTGGGGCATTTGGAGGTACCTTGGACGGTGTGAGGTAAGAGTGGCCAGCAACTCGCCGGCGTGAGTACCTCAGAAGAATGGCTCGGGGAAGACTCTGTGATAGAATATTGCATAATTTTTTGTGTGTGTCCTGTATGGAAGTGATAGTGTTATATGCTGTATATTTGTAATAGGTGCATATAGCTATACATAAGATTGAAGTACATGTGATGGTTTTGTTTAATGTTATTTTCATCCTCCCCATTCCCGTTGGATTGTCTGTTCTTAATAACTTAGCCTTAACTTTCTGGGTTGGATCTGGTACGACGAGGCATTATGGGCTTGTAGAAAAGTTTGACAAGAACCCGGCTGCTGGATAAGTGAGGCCGTAACGGTTTATTCATTTAGGGTCATGTTTTATAGTTTTCTTAAGAGGTATGTGCTGCCTCACTATTTACACAAAGCTGTTAAAAATTTACAATGGCACTAAAACATTGCTCGCAAAATGTCAGAATTTGTCATGCACTATCGTGCTGGGCGGGTTCCAGCCGGGCTCCACCGCGCTACATACTTTCACAAAGAATTTTTTCGGATTAAAAGGCAGTAAAGTCATTTTCTATCGCCTTTTCATTGTTATACTCGGTTACAACTGTCGCTACAACAATCTTATTTGCTCTAGTAAACTCCATCGACGTGGTCCCTTAATTATCCCCCGTAATAGGCACGAATCTAGAATTGTGATTTACAATAATTTGTCGTGGAAAAATAACTTTGGTATTGCAATTTCAATGACTTTTTACCCGCCCACACTTGGTTTAACGTTTTTTACATATTAACCAGAACTAGAATAAACATGTATCCGGGAATTTAAGAGTTGCACGAAGGTCAATAGACTTGCATATTACCGAAAGGTAATGCAACAAAGTCTTAATGCAATATTTAATAAAGGTAAAAGCCAAGTAAATTAGGGTATTTGCTTTTTGTGCAGAAACTTAAATTGATACTATTGCCTTCGGAACCCTAAACTTAATTGTTTTCAGTCTTATTTGTAATTATAGATTGAATAAAAATTTAAGTATTAACTTTGTGATTTCTTCTTTGACAGCCAATGGGGGGGGGGGTTACACCGTGTATCTTTAAATTTATATTTGCTGTAAAGACCTTCAGTGGGCTATAATCTATTATAGTAGTTATCTTGGTGAATATAAATTGTTTTGAGCTACGTTCAAAGTGTTGTGGATAGTATCATGGAACTTAATTGCTCGTTTCTCTTCCACAAAAGAACTTCTTAATCAATCGCGTAATTGATAAGATCTTAACCTTTACACTATAATAATTGATACTACTTTCTTTCAGATTGCATGACTGCAGCTCTGAGTACCGCTTCATATTAATAAAGAAAGAAGAAAAAATTTGGATTTTTTTTTCAAATATTGGTTAAAACTTTCAAATTGTGAATGAGGTATATACATAACACTATAAAGTTTTATTTCCTGCTCATCGTGGACTGTATCTGGAGTGGGTGGTCTAGTCACTTGAAATTATTCGTATAAACCTAACCTAAGCCAACGGTATATCTAGTAGTACACAAGTACTTTGAGATACTTGGTTTGTAGACGTGTTAATAAAGAGTACAGTACATCCATTTATAATATTCGGATTTCTCGTGAAATTAAGAACTGTAAAGTAATGTTAAGAACATTCTGCAAGAAATTATGCCTGTTATTTGTATTACTAATAAAACCTTTTTTTCTTGTAAACCTTTACTATTCAAAGGAATGACACTTTTAGAAGAGCTGTATCAGTATTAGAGCATATGGAATGGATGAGGACCAAGAGCTTAGATGGAGGGAAATGAACGGTGCTCCACCTGAACCATCGGAGATCGAACACAGACCTGCAAGCAGCACAGTACGTTTTCATCAATAAAGACCAAATACATGACCTCGGATTAGAGACCGAACCAGACTTTTCTACCGGGACCCTCTTGTTGTTGGTACGATAGGGGAGGGGGAATAATAGGTCTACAGTAGGTACATTAGACTGTATATGACATTAAACAACTCGCTTGCTCTTTAAATTGAGAATATATTGTCATTCTGGTAAAATCGGTCTTTCGGTACTACCAGGATATTCAAACTCGGAAGAGAACTATATTCGGCAATTTAAAGAGACGTATTTAGTAGATGTGACGACTTATATTGAATTTTGTAACTCGCTCATCAAGATTGTAACTTGCTTAGCTAAATGAATTGTGGGGTTCAGTCCCTGAGCCCATTATGTGCCTCTGTAACCCTTTCCACTACTGCCCACAAGATGGGTATGGGGTGCATAATAAATGAACTAAACTGAACTATTTAGTGACGCTTCTACTACAACAGAAATGATCAATTCTTGACATGATCCACAGTGTAAGCAGTTTTCATTTTTCAGTTGATGTACAAGCGTTGTTGAGTGGTGCGCATCGCGTAGGCGCATGCATACCAACTATGCCGCTTTCCCAGATGTGGCTAAAAGAGCCAAGTGCGCCTCTTTACCTCATCTATGCATTTTATGCGTATTATTAACAAATAAACATTAATGTACAAAATTTTAAGTAAGAACTATTGTTCTATGGTTAAATTTCAATAAGTAGCAGACGACCATAATGGAGAAGTGGCAACAGCCGGCTGGTACCGCCGCGCACTCATTGTTGCCAACTATGGAGCTTTTTTTTAATTTTTAATTTTGACGGAAATCGCCATCTTGTACTCAAGGAAATTATCTTGATATAAGTAATTATATTAAGTACTTTCCCCTTAGCAAGGATGAGCATTGCATGGTATTGTTCTGGCTAGTTATGGTTGAGGTCTAAAGGTTCAATATACATAAATGATATGAAGAGTAGGTTGTACCAAGTTAAACATTATAACTATTCATAATTACATTCTCCACGAAGTAATAAAGCCTAGGTAAAATGTATGAATAATTAAATCCATCCTAATAGGTTGCAAGACATAATGTTGATCAAAACTTTGAAATAAATGAATTAGCAAGAAATGAGTTAGGATTTAAAGATTTATTCCCTGGTACAGTACGGAAGCCCATTAAGGTTGTACAGGAATAAATTAATGTTACCATGCAAAGACATCAATAATCGCGTCCAGAGCCTATATCATGCGCGCGGGCCTAGACCGCCCATATACAACATCCCGCCCAGATATAATAAATGTAACCGAGCATTACCATAACTGACACACTATATGCATTGTTCAGATAAGGTAAATAAGGGTGTAATAGAGTTTTATGATAGAAGATGAGTGTGTTGTGGAGGAGGGCGGCGGCGTGTGGCAGCCCTGCGCGGCCACCACAACACACCCGTCGCCCCGGCCAGCAGCACACACCTCCACCACACAACTATTACCTCTATTTTAGGTGATTATAATCTACTTTTTCTCCCTGGGCATGAGCTAGCCTGCCTGTGTGGGGCACAGGAGATGGTGTGGCGGTGGTGAGGCGGTGATGGCCGGCGGTGCCATAGAGATGCGAGGGGTTTTATCCCCGCTGAAGCAGGCGAGGAGCACCGTTGGTGTGGCATCCCTTGTCTCGGTGTTCATATTTGTCTGGTGTGGTGGACGGGTTGGTTGTGGTGGGTGGTGGCGGGTGTGGGGCGGCGGGTGTGTGTGGTGTGGGTGTGGTGGTGGCGAGGGCACCACGGTGTGTGTGGTAGGCGAGGAAGGTGGTGAAATAAGACAAAGGAGAGGGCGGGAGGCGGCCTCCCCCACGCCATGCCGCCGCCGCCGCCACCATGACGCTACCATCACTCTGAGGCATTATATCTCCTCCCTCACCTCCTCCCCATTGCTTTAGTGTTTTATATACTTCCTCCCCCACTCAGGAGTCCTTGTATATATATATGCACATCAAATTCAGCTGTAGTTAGAAATATAAGCAGTATAGTAAGCTGTGATGGTATACCATGAGAGAGACTTAGGTAGCGTCCACCTTCACTATACTGTCTCATTAATGCTGGTATTATTATTGTTCCTTGCCTGCCATGGCTTGTGGCTTCTGTATTGGTCGTGTTGTGATTGACAGCACACTACTGCAAAGCCCGTTGTGTTGACAGTTCATCATTGCTAGACTGATTGATTTACCCGAGTATTTGTGTACGATTTCTGAGAGAAACAAATGATTTTTGTCATAGTTCCTCAGTAGAGTATGGTGGTAACTTCACAGGAAGGAAACCGATGGTCTGCTTCAATGGAACGGTCTCAACATGAGTATGGAACTCTGTCCCCCCTTGAGGGGTGGGTCTCAAGCTCCACACTTCAACATCCTTATGAACGCCATTGCAAATGTTGAATTTCCGAAAGGAACACAACAAGTGTGATATGCAGATGATGTCCTAATACAAGCTCCCACCTTGGCAAAAATTAAACAGTCCATTGAACTCCTTGGAAGGAAATATGTTGAACTCAGTTTCACTCTCTACAAACAAAAGCATATTGTCATCACAAGCAAATAATATATAACCACAAATTAATTTGAAACAATTGAATGGTTGATCACACCTTGGCATCACTTATTGGCCTTTACAAGGGGGGGGGGACAGGTGCTCAACCAATTTATAGGAACATGCAAAAGTTGACTCAGGACTCAACCTTAAACTGGATCCCATCCCATGTTGGAATCCCATTAAATGAGAAAGCTGATGAAACTGCTAAATTGGCAACTTGTCAATGAGAAAGCTGATGAAATTGCTAAATTGGCAACTTGTCATCTAGTGATACATAAAAATTCAACCCAGCCTAGAGAACATAAAAAAAATCACCAAAAACTCACACCTCAACAAAGCTTATCTACACCAGAGAGTAGCTGAAGGTTTGCCCTCTGCAACATGGTATCTTCAGGCAACCAAATTAGAAAGGTAAAATATCCCAAAAGGAATCCACAGGGAAATAGCAGTTAGGTTATAGAGACTACATCTAGGTTACAGATGCAACTGGGTGATTGGTGAACCCTGACAGAGAGAGAATGCATCTTCTGCCAAACTGTCACAGAAAAGCCAATACAGTACTGTACTTCACTATCTCCTGGAATGTGAAGCAACCAATGACCTTAGAAGAGCTTTAAAAAAAGAGTCTCTGAATCTTGCAGTAATCAAACTGAAGCCATCAACACAGCCACTCTTCTGGTCAAAAAAGGTGTCCAGCAGCGGGACACCCTCATAAATACTGTCAAGCAGTATCCTACCACGTGATAGCAGCTTGACGATTAAATACGACCTCAGAACACTGAAAAGATTTACTGAACAAAAAATTGTACCACTTATGGGCTATTCATGCATGTGCCATCTCTTGGGTGGCTTAATCTTTATCAATCAATCAATCTTGACTCAGGGCATTCAAAGCTATGACATGGAATGGGCATGGAGCATCTATTGATGTGCTTAAAATAATGTACTATGCGTACTCTGTCATAGATTATGCCGCACCAGTCTTGTGCACTTACTCCCAAAGTGATATGAAAAGACTTGAAAGCATACAAAATGAAGCCTTGACTGTCATTCTTGGAATCTCAAGAACTGCCAAAAACATCTAATGTATGAGAGTTCTCTCTCCCCCAAGGGCCTGACAGCTGAGTGGACAGCACTTCGGATTCATAGTCCTGAGGTTCCTGGTTTGATCCCCAGTGGAGGCGGAAACAAATGGGCAGATTTTCTTTCACCCTGATGTCCCCCTGTTATCTAGCAGTAAATAGGTACCTGGGAGTTAGACAGCTGCTTCCTGGGGGTGTGTAACAAAAAAAAAAACTAAGAAACTGCCCATTTGTTTCCGCCTCCTCCGGGGATCGAACCCGGAACCTCAGGACTACAAATCCGAAGTGCTGTCCATTCAGCTGTCAGGCCCCTATCTGCATCTGGTTTCTGCACCGAGTCAAAAGCAGCACTACAAAGTCTTAGTAAAAATCGGACAGAAAATCTTGTGATAGTCGCTGAAATCAAGAGAGCTGTGAGAGTACTATCCAATCAGGGAAGAGTCGTCAAATTTTTGTGGATCTCCTCCCATGTTGGACTCTGGAAATAAACGAGCAGATGCGCTGGCAGCTGAAGGCGCAGAAGACCATAATGAATACTTCATACTCAACACTTCTACAAATAAGAGGTATTATCAGGCAATATCACCATGACGAAGGTAACTGAGGAAAGGAGGATAGAAAACAAATCAGTGGATCTGTATGCTGGTACAATATGGTTGCAGGTGGCAGTCCCAACAATCATGGACAAAGAGGAGGTGCTCTGGGAGGGAATCAGTAATAGCAAGAATCCATCTTGGATTAAATAATATCCCTGGAGATTCGGAATGGAAACAACAGTTGAGCAGGGGAGTTGCAGAATCTGTGGTGAGGGTGATGAACACCGCCTTGACCACTACATGAGAGAATGTTAACATCTAAGAGCATTAGAAACATGTGTAGAATAATAAACCCCACATTGTTTGAGTTAGGAAAATATTATTTGTCAAATATAGATACTGTACTGTTCTTAAAAAATCCCCCCCATTTTGCACCTGCAAGATAACGCAAGGTTTTATTTCTTATTATTTTATATAGCTATTTTGTGCTGGAGGTGATGAATCTTGTAATGTAAATAGTTATACAATTCAGGTGACATAAAAAGAGATCTTTCCAGCAGTAGTTAGTGCAGACATGGGTCATTTAATACATTGACAGTTATCTCTGCTTCAACTAGATGGGTGCTCAGCCCAGCAATTTGTGGCATGTTCAGCTTACCATTCAATAGAAGAAACTCCAGTGTGCCTGGCATGAGGATAAATTATTATTGTCAGATTTAGGTAGACTTGTCAGTAATATATTTTATAACTTGTATATACATTGGTTATCTAACTATATTTTGCCTTTTCCAGATTTTTTTTATATACTATATCAAGATGGCAGATGGAATGTTATCTTTATCATGGAACAATCACAGAGCAACATTTTGTCACATCCTTTCAACACTCAGGGAAAAGGTAAGTTTGTAAGACAGTGTCTTCAGAATCTGTCCCACTTATTGTAATCTTCCACAGTGGTCCTCGAAACTGAGGAGAAAGCCCTGAAAGACAGCATTGACAAAAACATGATCCATACCAAAACTAACCAGAAGGTAACGTTTACCATTTACTACAAAAACAAAAAAAAACGCCAACTTGTTCATGAAGAATTCTCTCGACACCAAGCCAAACTTTCAATAGACAAATATCATCTTATTCCTTTTCATGCCCAATTGAGGGCTGTCAGCCTCAACAATCCCAATATACTGTATTGACAATGACAAGTTAATTTTTCATCTTCTGAAGAACATAAGAAATTTATACTGTACAAGTTTTTGATCTTAACCCTTTTGGTCATATTCAATAAGAAATAAGTATACATTATACATATAGGCATAAAATTATATTTGTGTTTGAAAGTTTTGCTTGGTGTCGGGATAGTTCTTCATGTGCAAGTTAGAGTTTTTTGTTTTTGTAGTAAATGCTGAACGTTACCTTCTGGTAGTATACAGTATACTGTATGTGTATACATAAATATACATTTATATTTAAATAAATGCACACACCTCACACACTTAGGTAATTACACCTTGGTAATTACACACGCATGCAACTAAATGGTTCGTGGAACTAAAAAAGAACAAGAGCTATGAGGAGAGATTAGAGGTGTTAAATATAGCAAAGCTAGAAGATAGAAGAAAAGAAAAAGAGTGATACATATGATCACTATGTACAGGTTCAAACTAAGGAAACAAAGCTGCCAAAATAACATTACAACGTTTACTTTTGCAAACAGTAGTAGATGGTTGGAACAAGTTAAGTGAAAAAGGAGTTGGAGACCAAAACCATCAGTAGTTTCATGCCTTACATGACAGTACTGGGTAGATGGTACAAAGAACATAGCTCTCAAGTTATTTCACTTAGGTAATTGCCCCTCATTCACACTATATACCTTTCTTGATCAACTGTGATTAAATAATGTATAATTTTTGTTAGTTTTGATTTTGTGCTCTTGGATGCATATTTCTTTTTCAAGTAGGATGGTATCAAATATGTAAGGTAATGGTAAAATATACTCAAATATTCGTTCTTCCAATTGCAGGAAAGATACACTGATGTGACTGTAGCTTGTGAGGGGAAATTTTATCAAGTACACAAGTTGGTGTTATCAACATGTAGTGAATACTTTGAAAAAATCTTTGAAAACACCCCGTGTAAACACCCAGTTATTGTGTTGAAAGATGTACAAACTGATGAACTAGAGGCTCTCTTAAGCTACATGTATGAAGGTGCTGTAAGTGTTGCACAAAATGATCTAGCACGGTTAATTAAAGCAGCAGAAGTGTTGAGAGTTAAAGGGCTCGCTGTTCCTGATGAGCCTCCTATATCAGAATCTAGCAACAAAAGATTGACCCAGTCCCGTAATGCCACTGATGACAGAAGTAGTCCACATCCTAAACGGAGAAGACGTGAAGAAAATAATGCATATATGCAAGGAGCACAAACTTCAACTACGCCTCCAGCCTCTCCAAGAGCATCCCCATTCCATAATGAAAGTGAAACCCAGCACTCGACATCAAGAACACAATCAGACAGTCAATGGATGGATCCAAGATCATCAGAAAGAGAGGAACAAAGTACAGACCACCCACTAGATGACAGACTGGGTGATCATACAGCTACCAGCCGTTCTTCACCAACTCCTCCACAGGTCGAGGTTTGTGAAATTATTTGATTTTGTTTATTGCTTCAAAAATGCAATCAAATCTGTCCAAAATCTTCAAATTTCAGGAAGCAAACATTTGCAGTATTACAAGTTATTTAATTTAATTTTGTCTTCCATTTTTCAAGGTCATGGTAGATGAATCTCTAGTCAAAGAGGAAATGGTTGATCATGTGGACAACAGTCAAGATGATGTTGTGGACTCAGGGATGGACTACGGGTCTATGGGAAGTGACTCTAGATTAGATGGGTCAGGGGGTGGTGAAGAAGATCCTTCAAGTCAAATGTTGCCTAACAAATTTGAACATAAAGTCAATCCTTCACAAGGACAAGCACAGCCACTACCGGAGGCAGTTGTAGAGGCGTTAGCAGGACCCTCTGGAATGCAGGGGGTATGTATTCTACTCAGAAATTGAGGCATTTCGTTACCCCATAGTGTTTGGTGGTATAAAGCAAGTCTTGTATGTAATTGATCACTTGTATAAAATTAATATTTTTCTCTTTTCTGTGGTTAGCTTTTCTAATTTTTGGTACAAAATATTCTTTGATTTTGCTTAATTTACTCAGCCTCAGAATCTCGGTACAGTACTATACAAATAATGGTGGTTCAATTACTCTTAGAGGAATTTTGCTCACTACATTATTGATATTTTGTGAAAGGACTATATTGTACCACAAATCACCTTACATGTAGACTCCTCTCATTTAGCAGTATTATTTAGCAGTATTATCATGGTTTGCAAGTACAGTACTGTACTATACAGTGTTTTAATTTATTCAACTTGTTTTCTTGTGGCATTTCAGTTTTAACCCTTTCAGTGCTTTTATCTAATATGATAAATTAAAATATCTATGCAGCCAATTCTTAAACTAACATGATAGTTTTTTCTGGCTACAATTTTAAATGAATTTGTATTTGTTGGTAATAATGTACTGCGTCAAGTATGGCAGTCGTGCCCTACAGTTATATTTGAGTCAGTCACCTGAAGGTAAAACTGGTTTATATGGTCATAGGAAACATTATGAATTGTATATGTAACAAAACTATTTTATATTGGTGAAATCTCAAAATCCCATTCCTCAGTGTAACGTAATAGTCCAGACAAATAGCCATTCAAATGCTAAAATTTTTTTCCACATTGTTACTATTCTTAAACCATTATTATTTGAAAAATACAGATTTTTGTTGGAAATGGTTTACTGTATTATAAATTTGTCCTATGCAGTTAATGCGGATTTTCCCAAGTAGTCCAGTATTAGTTTTCTGATCGTATGGTCCTGCAATCTGGTAGTGCAGTTGGACCTTTCATTCTCAAGAATGCTTGGTTTTGGTTTCGTTAGATACAATTTCTAACGAAACTATCTAAATTAGTTAGATTTGGTTTCTTAGATACAGTATGTCTAAGCGTCCCGTCCCGGACCATTATCAGGCCTGTTATCACAATCTACAGTACAGTACTTGATAATTGCAAAGGACGGACTGAAACGTGGTCATCTCCTCATCTTCTGGTGTGTGGTTTAGCCTTCATATCTTCAGCCATGTTACTGTGACTCATTGTCTGCATAAGGGATTTCATCATGTCCCTGGCAGTCCCACTCCCCACGTAGAAAAAAGAAAATGAAAAAAAAGAGGGCCTATAGCCACTGAACTGTATATACATTGGCACCTTTGTTTACAAGTTTAATCTGTTCCCAGAGACGGCCTGTAACCCGAAATGAATTTTCCGATAAGAAATAATGTAAATTGAATTAATTCGTTCCACACTCCCAAAAATATTAACTTCCAAATTTAACTTTATACATAATGAACACAAATATTTTGTACTATAGTATTTATAAGTTATAGCTTACTTTTATTAATGACTTGTTGGCATATAGAAGACGGTGAGGATGGGGGGAGGAGGAGAGGTGTTAGTGTTTGGAAGGGGAGTCCCTCTTCCATTATAACATCAGGTAGTGATGACTTCTCTGGGGAGCTCTTCTTTCCTACATTGTGCCTGCATACCACTAGGGCCTGGTTACTGCTTGTTTTTCTCATAAGAACCTTTCCGAAGACTTGTCTTTCCTCCATGGTCATCCTCACATGTGTTTTTTTAGGTTGAGCCTTACCACAGACTTTCTTGGGACCCATGGCATGGTATATAATAATTACTTTTATGTTTAGAAACAAAAAAGCTGATTAACAATATAAAATCTTTACAAAGTAAAGTAAACTTTGTAAATTCTTTACAAAGAAAGTGCGGTCGTCACTGCTCGGGAGGCACTGTTAAATTGAAGTGTTGTCGCCCGTTCCACTAGGAACCACAAGCTCGGTCGACCCATACGTGTATCAACAAACTCGCAACTCGAAGCAAAGCACTTGAACCAAAATTAATTTTACGAAGAAATTGAGCTTGTAACCCAAAAAATTTGTAAATAGGGGCATTCGTAAGCCGAGTTTCCACTGTACAAGTTTTTCACTTGCCTTAACAGAAGTGTATTGTAGTAAAATATCTTCATAATAACCATCAAGCACATTTAGATGAGTAAAAATCCATCATAACCTACCCATCCCCAACAGTAAAAAATATATATGTATTAAGCAACCTTCATTTTGACCATGCATGATGGAGCAATCTTTGTCAACCCATTACATATCAGAAGTATAACAATATGAAAATTATTGGTGGCATATACACAACAGTGTCCAGGATTTACACTTAAAACATCCTCTGGTCTAGGTTTACAAATTTACAACAAATTGATTTTTTGCACATTCTTCATTTTCATAGTATAGTGAACCATTCCATATCAAAAGTATAACTATAACAATTATGGTGGTGTACAAGTAACAGTGTCCAAGATTTACAAACAAAACCTCCATCAATCTTAATATAAAAAATTACCACAAATTCAAATTCAATTTGGTGTAATAATCATAAATATACAATTATTATTAGACCTAAAAAAAGCAAAAGGGTTGTCACTTGAGCAAACTCACTCTTTGGTCTACAGTGAGGGAGTGTGAGGATGGTTGTAGTGGAGACAGCTAATGTAGTAAGCCATCTCACAACAACACGTGTCATGTTATTTTCTGCCCAACGGAAATATTTTCTACTTTTTTCTCACCACCTTCAGCAGCATGGTTGCTGCTGTAAGATATCCGGTCAGTCAAAAAATAATAGTCAGTATGTGTGTGTAAATCACGAAAATTAACACGTGATGAAAATGTGAGTGTCAGACCACGAAGGAAGGATTGAAACAATGTACATGTATATATGTACAGTGACAACTTATACTGTAGATGCCTTGCAGCTCTGGTGTTAGAAGCAGTGTGACAGTGACTTGGAATATTTTCACATCTGTTTTTTTGTAATTTGTATACTGAATATTATTGAGTTGTTATTTATATTTTAAGTTTTTATGTACAGTATGTACCAATACCCGGTATTTAGACTTAGCATTAACTCTTCTTAGCATGGATGAGTC
>WNGS01092210.1:12891222-12905334 GCA_020271785.1 Procambarus virginalis
TAAGGGTCGGTTCAATCGACCCTTCCTGCTAAGTTTCGAATACGAAATGTTCGTAATTGGGGACCTGGTTGTAGACCGATTGGCGGATCGAATTCGAGGGGAAAACTAGTAGGATAAGGCTTAATATGAACTATGGAAAGGGATAGCTCTAAGCTTAGGAACAAGAGTCAGAAGTCTCCTTGCCCTATAACTGTGTAAACAATTTACACACTGACTATACCAACTGGGTCAGGTTTACTAGAGCCTTAGCGTGTTGTTTTATGGTTTCCTTTCGTGCATTCAGAATTTAGTTGATTCTAAAGGAAAGGAACCATCGAAAATGCATCCGAGGTGCCGTGTGGCTTGTCGTGTGCCTAGCCCAGTGACAGAGTGCCGTATGGATTTCATCGGGACTCAAGGATTCTTTGGCGAATTTATGTCCCATTTTGGTCCTATCGATACCCATTATACTTTTGGTACCTATTTGGTAGTCTCGGTATTCAATCTGTCTTCTCACTACCCATTTGGCCCTATCGGTTCTCATTTAGTCCTCTCAGTACGAATTTGTTCCTATTGTTACCCATTTGATCTTCCCTATGTACATTTGGTGCTATCGGTACCTATTTACATGTCCTAGGGTGAGAGACATCGTCAGCTAAAAGCCCAGAATTCTATACACCGTCTAGCTGCGGGAATCTAGCATTCTGTTTCCTGAAAATTAAGAGTTAATAACACCTGTGGAAAGAACACCTGCAGAATTATTAGAGGGCATTTGGCTTCCGTTGTAGTTATTACGTATGTGTGTTTTTGTTACTTGTTGATTTATTTGTTATTTGTTGTATTAATGAATTCTTAAGAGAATAATTAGGGTGTGTCTACATCCTTGAAGACTTTGTCGTAAATATCATCATAGTGTTTTATTTTAATATTATTATTATTATTGAGACAATCCGTAGAAGCCATAATGAGGATCCGAACCTCTGCGGTGTGTATTCCCAGGCTATTTGGAATCCTATCCTCATTACGGCTCCTACCGATTTTCTCATTGATACATCACGTCACTGTGTTTTCTCTCTGTATTATTATTATTGTTGTTGTTGAGAAAAACATGTGATATATAACTATATATATATATATATATATATATAACTATATATATATATATAAACTATATATATATATATATATATATATATATATATATATATATATATATATATATATATATATATATATATATATATATCACGTTAGTGTGATTACTATTGTTTTTAGGATTATTATTATAATCATTATTGTTTTCATTATTATTTGTATCAATATTATTATTAGTAGTAATGGTAATGCCTTCTTACAGACATAATAACGATTATTGGTGTATGTGAAATTTAGTCCTGAACTATGTCCAGGTCTACAGTATACCTTCTGGTTGCTCCAGTAGCCTATTGTGGTATCCCTAATCCCTTACGTGTGTGTTGTGACAAATCAAGAGAACTGGCTGGTATGTGTGAGCTGGTTTTATTAATGCATGTTGTTCTTTGTGTCTATCAATGGGTAAATTCTTGTCAGAGTCTCACCAATACAGTCGGGGATGGTGTCTGGGGTCCAGGTGGCATTGTTGCAGGTGGAGATGGTGGTGGTGGTGTTGGTGGTGTTGGGATCACCAGCGATGCAGGTGTAACTCACCACCTGGCCCCACTCTGCCACCTCGTTGGTGAAGTTTGCGATCACACCGTCTGGTGTCGCTGGAGGCGAGGCCAGACACACTGCAAGAAGGCACGGAGGGAGAGTGAGTGTTCCATATACTGTGAGCGCTGGAGTAAAGATGATTGTTACAGAGCTTACAAGCACATGAGTAACCTCATTTTGCCTCCTTCCACACTCACTCTTTGTAACATAATACAGAGACCAATAAACCATAATATAAATGGTGGAGAGCGGGAATGTGGTCCTGAGAACCACAGAGGCTGCCACACAATTCTAGGTACTCTGACCAATAAGGAACCTAATGGTACTCATAAATTATATTCATCACTCTTAAATGGTACTTAACACTCAGTGATATTTGTAACTAAAGAACCACACAAACGCTAAAGGGAGAGCGCTGCACACTTGTAGCACATTTTAGAAGTCTTTAAGTATATGGATGGAAAGATGTTCATTATTTAGAACGTACATGAGACCTGTATTGGATTATGCAGCAGCGATAACATACAACCGAGTGGAATTCAAACATACTAAATAAAAAAAGATATGAGCTGTGTATTGTATGAGATTGTGATCCGGGATAGTCCTAGAATCTGTTGATGGACACTGCCGAGGAGTGAGCAATCTGATTATAACCTCATAGAATGACTAGTTATATTTGTTCCTTAAACTGTCTTATCATCTTAATTTTATGATATAAATTATCCCAATAGGTGTCTTACTGCTCTAATGGTAAACTATACTTTATTTGTCCTATATATATATCACGTTTCAAATTGTAAGCTAAATGTTACTTTATGGCAAGAATGTAAAGCTGCATTTGGACTGCTGTAAACCTGTTTAGTTCAGCCATCATTGTAAAGATTTAGATTACTTAGTACATAAAACATTTGCCGGTTAGAAAGGGAGGTCCAAGAACTAACAGTCGAACCTGCAGGCACAAATAGGTGAATGCAAACAGGTGGATACCAACCACTGAGGCAGGCGAAGGTAGGGTCGAGGGTGGTCCAGCCGGTGGCGAGGCAGGTGATGGTGGTGTAGGTAGCACCTGAGAGGGACATTTGTGGCGGGGGACAGGTGTAGTTGAGAGTCATCCCCACCCAGTAGGGAGGACCTCCGCCCGCTAATACAGCTCCGGCCGGGGTTGGTGGAGGTGCAGAAGGCGCAGCTGCAGGAAGATGAGGCGTGAGGAATGTTGGTACCATATACATATAGACGCGTGCGCGCTCACTCTCATACACACACACAAACACCTGTCTCACATCTAACTTACATCTGACTTACCTACACATCTATTCCAGACCTTGAAGAATTATCTGTACCACACCTAACTCTTCTGTCCAAATACTCAGTCAACCACTACTGCCCCGTCATACGTCATATGATCATACTTTATAGGATCAATTCTATAGTATGACTGCAGAGTTCCTTATGTTGCCATATGCTCCGTAAACCAGTGCGCTAAAACAGAAGCGGAAAATAAACGGGAGAAAAGGAGGAAACTCTACCTCCATTTAAACTTTTGCCCTAAATATCACAGTAACAAATAACCGAACTCGATTACGGGCTCACCATAGCCCGTGCTACATGGACATTTCGTTCTGAGTAGCTAAATCTAAAACAACAACATGTTCCGAATGCGGATTCACATATCTGTTCTAAGGGTGACTCACACGCTCGCTCATCCACCACATGTTCCAGTAACTCAACCCACCTGCCTGCCTCACACACTCAACCACCCACACCCACCCATTAATTACACCCACAGCCATCCACCTACGCCTCACACCCACCTAACTGCCTAGCCTACACACCTACGTGCATGCCAGTTTACCCATTTACCTGTTAATGCATTCCACCTCCCAGTACGACACACCCACCCCGTGCATGACACGACCAGCGCCTGAGTGACACACCCACCCCGTGAATGACACCACCTGCGCCTGAGTGACACACCCACCCCGTGAATGACACCACCTGCGCCTGAGTGACACACCCACCTGTCCTGCAGATAAGGTACTCCGAGGGCAGAGTGGACCAGTTGCCTGTGTCTTCACACATGATGATGGCGGAGGCGTTCAGGTCAGGAAACAGCTGGCCGGATGGACACGATATGTTCACCTGGAAGTAGAATGGAGCTGACACTGACTTATGCTAACGCGAAAGTGGCACTTACAGAGGGGGTAACATACGCGGTAGCCTCACTGTGGTGGTTTGACCCCCCTCTCCCTCCCAACACTTTTCTTGTATCTCAATTATCCCCCACCCTCAGCCTGCCATTCTCGTACCTCTACCTTGCTACCCCCCACTACCATAAAGCAATATCCATAGTCTTCCCTGATGACCTGGGTAAGGGGTGGCAAGTACCACAACTGATGGCCAGGTGATGCGGGTGAGTACCAGCTCACCCTGTGACCAGGTGAAGGGGGTGGGAGGGGGAGACGGGAGTACCTACCTGTGTTCCGACACTCCTGGTGACGCCGTCCCAGGAGGAGGTGATGGGCTTCGTCACCGTCTGAGGGTTTGCTAGACACACTGGAGAAGAAAATGAAACACTTTATTGTCCGTGTGCATTTACCTTCATCTCTAATACTATACGACGATGAGTGTAGGCCTACTGGTGTGTAGGCCGACGCTGAGCAATGTCAGTCATGCACCAATTGTCTCAGTTAACTCTTCATGGTGAATTGTCCATGTTGCTATGGTATACACGGAGAGTTTGGACTGGTGCCGTGTTGTCAGTTTACATTACCCGAATTTAAAACATTTCTCTGAACTTGACCAGACTCAGTTACTACGACATATAGGACTCTCAACATAGCCAGGACTACTGTTGACAACATGAAGTAGGAAGAGGAGGAAGAGGAAAAGAGCGGAGACGGGGTGTAATGGAAGCTTAGAGTTGGAGAGTGAGAGGCAGCAACCGTACTGGAGTATGACTTACACTGCGTGCAGAGTAAGGGCGGGCCGGCAGGGTCCCAGGTGGAGTTGGCGCCACACACGACGGTCGTTCTCGACAACGGTGTGCTGTTGTTCTGAGGATGAGTGCAGCGAACTGTAGTAGGTTGCATATCTTAACTGCTCGGCCACCACCTCGCTTGCCATAATAAATGTTGCACACCGCCTTGTTGTTACAACTGTCATCTACATGCACAGTATTGCAATGACTCAGAGGAAACATGCCCCAGTTGTTACATAGAATGAGGAAATTTACATGAAATAAGACGTTGAATGGTGGAAACTATCACAGAGGGTGGAATTGATGGGGTGCCTGTTTGCGTATATAATGGGCCGAGGAATTATGCTCAAGCTGTATAGTTATGATTAGGGGGTGTAGGGGTGGAATATGAGGGAAGGCAGGGTGGGGTGTGAGGTTCTCACCTGGCTGGTGGGGATGTAGTAGCCAGACGAACAGTTGTAGTTAATCTTGACCCCCTGGACGTTAGAGGTGAGGTTATCACGGACCATGTTGGCACCAGGGGTCGGGGGGTCACCAATGCATCCTGTGGGTAGTTACCAGTAGTCAGCAGGTCTTGCTCCACCGCCTGCTCACCAAGTGTGTGTGTGTGTGTGTGTGTGTGTGTGTGTGTGTGTGTGTGTGTGTGTGTGTGTGTGTGTGTGTGTGTGTGTGTGTGTGTGTGTGTGTGTGTGTGTGTGTGTGTGTGTGTGTGTGTGTGTGTGTGTCATACCTTTGTAACATGGTTGTGGAGGTTGCCAGCCGAGGCTGGTGCAGGGGATGGTCTGGGTGGTGCTGGTGAAGTTGAGGACGTAGGTGGAGTTGCAGGTGGCGGTCACCAGCGTGCCCACCGTCCACGTGGTGCTGTTCACCCAATCCGTCGCGCTGTTGTTGACCGCGGGGGCGCCCAAGCACACTGTCAAACACAGGCAAGCACAAACACGTATTAGCAAATACACCTATCACAACTCCTGAGGACTTGCTGTCTACTGACAGACGCCTTCACGGTGAACCTTCCTCTAGCTTCCTTACCATTACAATCGAGGACACTGGACGGGTCGAAGGTGTAAGACGACTCGTACTCTAGACAGGTAACCGTCTGTAAAATGGTCCCGTTGACGGTGGTCATCCCAGACGGGCAGGTGAAGTTGACAGTGCCGTTCAGGCGACGGAGGTAGGTGGAGCTAGTGTTGGTGATTGAGGGAGACGGGGCGGACGGGACCTGTCCTGTACACACTGTTGGAGATAGGGAAAGTTGCGTTACCTCACTATTGGAGATACTTAGCACTTCCTCCCCCCCCCCCCCGCACTTAATGTTTAATTCAACATTCAGCATGAGCTTCAACCACACCCCCAATTAAACATTATTAAACACCCTTAATTTTAAATCTATTGATCAACACTTTCATGTTTAAGGCAACGTATGTGTGTGGTTTTTTATTCAGCTTTTCAAGGTAAACTCAAATATTCAAAATAAATTAGCATGTCACATATGCACTTATTCGTAAGCAAGATATTGACTATAAACAAGTGCGAGAACGAGTTGCGTTTTTTTGTATTTTTATGGGCGAGTGTGTTTGTATGCGTGTTCGTGCGTATTATTTGTTTTGTAGGCAAGTACATAAGGAATGTATGTATGTAATCATACTGTATATGTATTAGCTATGTATGTACATGAATTTGAAGTATGGAGAAGGGTGGGAGAACTGACCGTCGACAGCCAGGCATGGGAGAAGCGTGGAGGGATACCAGCCTCCCAGGACGCCCACGCACTCCACCATCTGCTCCACCACGCTCACGTTCCCTCCCACGAAGTACCCGGGGTAACACCTGTGGGAGACGCACCTCTGGTCAACATCTGTGGGAGACACAGCACCTGTGACGAGTGGCGGAGAGTAACACCTGCCACCTACGGGGTTAACACCTGCGAGGAACACCTGTGAGAAGCCAAATGGCTATGACGCCGAAGCCAAGAACACGAGACACCGACGTCAGGTTCGATTAAAGCGTATTTAAACCTGTTTTGATGTGTAATTACCAACCCAACTGTCTTTCCCTTTTGGTCGAGAACCTTTGAATGCTGAGTTAAAGGTATCACACCGACAAGTTCTTGACTTACATGGAGTTCGGAAGGTATACCTCAGGCTGCGAGCAGTCACGTCCAACAGCCTAGTTGGCCAGCCCAGCAACGAGGAGGCCTGGTCAACGACTGGGCCGCGTGGACGCTAAGCTCCGAAACCACCTCAAGGTAGGTAAGGTACCATCCGGTACTACAATCCTAGTTTTACTAGATATCCACCCACACTCTGGTGTTGGTGGCAACATCTCTATGAGAGAAGACAATACGTGGATGTGATGATTTCCGTGTGTATGGAACACATCACGGATTTTTTCATCCCTTGGTACACGGGAAAAACAAAACACTTGCAAGCAATCCTGGTCTCTGATGACAGTGGTTGAGTGCTTGAGGCAGTTTGTGAGCTTCCTGTCGTCAAGCCCCACGATAAACTATCACATCTAAGCGACGATAATATTAGTCTATCTTGAGGTTATCTTGAGATGATTTCGGGGCTTTAGTGTCCCCGCGGCCCGGTCCTCGACCTGGCCTCCACCCCCAGGAAGCAGCCCGTGACAGCTGACTAACTCCCAGGTACCTATTTACTGCTAGGTAACAGGGGCATAGGGTGAAAGAAACTCTGCCCATTGTTTCTCGCCGGCGCCCGGGATCGAACCCGCGACCACAGGATCACATGCCCAGCGTGCTGTCCGCTCGGCCGACCGGCTAGACCGTCTAGTTGGCAATGGTTTTATGCTTTTGTGTTTTTGTAATTGAGTTAGAATGTTTTTACAGTAATATATAGCAGTGTGGAGACACTTAAACAATTATTGAATACAATTCTTTTATGTCAGATTAAAGTTGCAATATGTCTGACTTGTTGCAGTGAGTGTTTTACCTGTGTTGATGTGAGACCTTGTCCACTGTGACTCACCTGAAGGTGGCGATGGTGGCCATGGTGGTGGTGTTGTCCCACTCTCTTGTCATGTTACCAGCGGCGACCGGGGCATTACTTACACACCCTACAATGACAGATAATCCACACATTGTACACCTACTATACACAACACCACTCAAGAGTAAAGGAAAGTGCACAAGGCCTATTGGCCCAAAGCAACAGCTATTTATACCTAACAAAACTTTATATATATATACAAAAGGAATAGGAGTGGTAGGAACAAATTATTAGAGAGATTACATGAATAATCACTTACTATATATTAACTTTCTAATGAATGTAAATTAATCTTTTTAAATCTCTCTCTTCATTACACACAAATCACAATAGCGTTATGCATCAATGCGTGTTGCGTCTAGGATCCTCTCGGACGTAGGTTCGATCCCTCGTCACGGCCCTTGTGGATTTGCTCTCGTCATAATTCACTGTAGAGTTGTATAAACTACCCTCAACTACAAATGTACACACATTTATGAATAAACTATTTCAATATGAGAGATTTCTAATTCCCGGCATTTGCTTCACCTTTATCTGTAATTTTTTGTAAGAATATGTCCATTAAATATTATGGTGGTGAAAACTGAACTGTATAATCTAAATGGGGCGTAACAAGGGCGAAATAGAGTTGATGAATATTACATATTCTGTTGCTGACACTTAAGTGTTATGAATCACAGTCTACGATTTACCTTATTTCGAACATTTCATGCTGATTTCTAGGCATAAGATCCCTACTGAATAAGACATCCAGATCCCTTTCACGTTGAGATTTGGCAAGTTCCACAGTGTCCAGCTGATATCTGTTAACTCTAATATCATATATACTCTGTGGCTACACTGTCTCCTGACTGACGGTCTGGTCAACCAGGCTATTAGAGGCCGCTGCAGGCAGTCTCACGCGTCTAAATCGTTCAATATAGAGAAGCAACATAAATCCTAGGACAGAGCCTTCAGCCAAACTCACTGACCACAGTTCGACTCGACAAACTACGCTGACCATGGAACCATCGGTAACTATAAACTGAAATTAACAAGAGCATTTACCTAGTGGACCGTAAAGTTGACAGATGGCGTTGGTAACCCCAGCCTGCCCGGCGAGGGTGATAGGGGAGAGGGTGCCGGGGTTGGTGGCGTTAATACTGGTAGAGGTGGTGGTAGAACTGGTGGAGGTGGTGCTAGTACTGGTGGAGGTGGTGGTATTACTGGTGTAGGTGGTGGTATTACTGAAGAATACCATGTTCTTATTGGAGTAGGAGGAGGTGGTGGTGGTGTTGGGGGTGGTGAGGATCCGCCAGTAAGACCCAACCGGAGAGGTGCCCGCTAGTTTGATCAATGCAGCATCAGGTGAGTATAATCCCCCGCCCGTCCAGGTGCCCAAACTGTGGGAGAGAGCGAACATGAGGGTCCAGTTCAGCTTGGCACGCTTACACTATCACTTGTGTGGCAGTGCACAATAGGAAGTGGTTTTCACATATCCATACATTAAAACATTGATTGTAACCATGATATATAAGTGCTTCAGCCTACAGTTTAGACCTATTGTCTTATGTATGACCTTCAGTCCTGCGTGACAGTGAATACCAGCATTATCCTCACTTTAATAAGACTTAATCGAACTCCTCAGACTAGGCAAAATTGTAATTTTGTCAATAAAGATGTTAATAATAATAATAACTATCACTACCTGTACCTCCTTGAAAAGCCACTAGCGCCCATACCGTAACATCAGCTCCTTAAGCTAACAAATAAGCGTAATGATAGGTACATTGTAACAGCATTTGAAATCCTATGATAACGAACATCGTTAAAAAGATAAAATAGAATTATAGGGATGAAGTTGCGTTTCTACACTAATATACTGGGTGAGTGGGCAGCACAATATATTACACACAGAGATCACACTAACGTGATGCATCAAATGAACATATCCACAAAGGCCGTGACGGGGATTCGAACCTGCGTCCGGGAGCATCCCAGACACTGCCTTAATCGACTGAGCTACGACAGGGTTAAAAAGAGTTGAAACCCAAGTTCTACTTAACTTGCTGGATCCTATAGCCTCTCCGAGGCACAAACGAGGGGGAGTTTTGTAAAATCCTGGTTTGTGCCTCAGAGGCTACGGGATCCAGTAAGTTCAGTAGAACTTCGGTTTCAACTCTTTTTAACCCTGTCGTAGCTCCGTCGATTAAGGCAGTGTCTGGGATGCTCCCGGACGCAGGTTCGAATCCTTGTCACGGCCCTTGTGGATTTGTTCACAGTATATCTCTCTCTCTCTCTCTCTCTCTCTCTCTCTCTCTCGAATTGTTTACTTAATATTAGTGTTTTTGTATATTTTATAGCAGTCGTGTTCGCCTCATAAAACATTCTGCATAATTTGTACATATATGTATGATCATGTGTATATTGTAAGGTGCAGATGTGTATGTTTTATTGAACAAATGCATATATTGCACTGTACACATGTGCACGTTGTAAT
This sequence comes from Procambarus virginalis, assembly GCA_020271785.1. Taxonomy (NCBI): domain Eukaryota; kingdom Metazoa; phylum Arthropoda; class Malacostraca; order Decapoda; family Cambaridae; genus Procambarus; species Procambarus virginalis. The sequence continues at coordinate 12,901,355 of WNGS01092210.1, forward strand.
GTACACAATGTTTGCACTGTACTGTACACGTGTATATTGTACTGTACATTATACTACAATGAGTGAGAGAGAGAGAGAGAGAGAGAGAGAGAGAGAGAGAGAGAGAGAGAGAGAGAGAGAGAGAGAGAGAGAGAGATTATTTGCATTTTTATTTTTATTTTATAATATTGTTTATATTTATTTATATAAATTATGCTTTGGAAGGTAGATCCGAATTGAGTTTGTCTTATTGCTTCAAATGTCGTCTCCACAATAAACTTTCAGCTAATTGTATTATAATTAGAGGGAACTGCATTCCTATTTTAGAATTGGGACTGCGTTAGCAACCCTCCAAGCTACTGGGACATATATATAAAATTGTATTATTAAGCATATTAGAAAAAATATACTTCCCCACACCTCGCCATAACGTCTATTTAACATTTTCTTATAAAAAGTATCTCCCCCCCCTGGGAATATTTTCTAGCTCTTTGCTAGCGATGACTAGCAGTCACGGAACACTTCTGTACTCACGCGTTATTAAGTCCTATCATGACTTTGTTGGTCGTGTTGCCAGCTGAGTTCTGCAAGAGATTGTATTATGTTAGTAAAGCCATCATCTCTCTCTTATTTCACTCCTCAATCTTTCTTGTCTTTTATCGTGTCGTATCTCTTAGCTCTCTCTCGTATCGTGCTTTCTTTCACATCTTTCATTCTTGTTATCACGTTTTACTGCTATTCACAAGGGATTACACAGGGTATGCACCTTACTGAGCCTGCTATTATTAATTACAAAGAAATTCTATCAGCAGCAGAAAATTAGATGTAACTAAGCTGTCAGTGCGAAGTACATGGAAGTACAAGCTAAGAAAGATGCGGAATTAAAAATAAGTACTGTATCTGAATCTGATGTTGAACGTGTGCTATTTGACAAACATATGTAGAGAGCCAGCTGGGAGAGTAAGGCGAGAGCCACTCACCTTGACCAGCTGGGAGAGTAAGATGAGAGCCACTCACCTTGACCAGCTGGGAGAGTAAGGTGAGAGCCACTCACCTTGACCAGCTGGGAGAGTAAGGTGAGAGCCACTCACCTTGACCAGCTGGGAGAGTAAGGTGAGAGCCACTCACCTTGACCAGCTGGGAGAGTAAGGTGAGAGCCACTCACCTTGACCAGCTGGGAGAGTAAGGTGAGAGCCACTCACCTTGACCAGCTGGGAGAGTAAGGTGAGAGCCACTCACCTTGACCAGCTGGGAGAGTAAGGTGAGAGCCACTCACCTTGACCAGCTGGGAGAGTAAGGTGAGAGCCACTCACCTTGACCAGCTGGGAGAGTAAGGTGAGAGCCACTCACCTTGACCAGCTGGGAGAGTAAGGTGAGAGCCACTCACCTTGACCAGCTGGGAGAGGAAGGTGAGAGCCACTCACCTTGACCAGCTGGGAGAGGAAGGTGAGAGCCACTCGCCTTGACCAGCTGGGAGAGGAAGGTGAGAGCCACTCACCTTGACCAGCTGGGAGAGGAAGGTGAGAGCCACTCACCTTGACCAGCTGGGAGAGGAAGGTGAGAGCCACTCACCTTGACCAGCTGGGAGAGGAAGGTGAGAGCCACTCACCTTGACCAGCTGGGAGAGGAAGGTGAGAGCCACTCACCTTGACCAGCTGGGAGAGGAAGGTGAGAGTCACTCACCTTGACCAGCTGGGAGAGGAAGGCGAGAGTAACATTATTCTGAGGGAAGGCGAGGGACGCCCCTTCAGACTCGCAGAGCGCCTCAGCCTCCGTCAGGTTGTTGACGTTGGAGATCATCTTGTAGCAGATGCCCGAGTACAACGTGTAGTTGGCCGGGCACCAGCCTGCCGGGAAGACACCTGCTGTAGGCTCTGTGAATCTCAGTGTAGAAAAAGGTCTCCAGGGAGAGACCCGAGACCAGTTTCAGTAAGAACTATGAATCTCAGTGTAGAAAAAGGTCTCCAGGGAGAGACCCGAGACCAGTTTCAGTAAGAACTATGAATCTCAGTGTAGAAAAAGGTCTCCAGGGAGAGACCCGAGACCAGTTTCAGTAAGAACTGTGAATCTCAGTGTAGTGAATGGTTTCTAAAGTTGACTACAGTAGAATGTAAAGCATTAAGATGACCTATCACGAAGTCTCTTCATTGCTTAATGCAGCATCTCATATATTTGGCAATGTCACCAGGGATGTGGATGATAAGAATGATAAGAGGAATGTTGAAGGTGAAGTTAATGTTGAAGGTGAAGACAGTGTTGAGGATGAAGACAACGTTGAGGCTGCCTCACCTGGCACCATGCACATGGAGTAGGTGTCAGGAAGGCGGCAGCTCTGGGCCCTGTACATGACGCCCTGCGCTGCCGCCACGCACTCCGATACCTCACTCACCTGCAAGTACACTCACTCTTATCTTCCTCATACACCTTGTACCTGTAATGAGTAGCTTCCTTGTTATTACTTTCCTCACATCTCATGTTGGTGGGACTCATTATACAACTGGTGGGACTCATGGTACAGTTGTAGGTACACAGAGAAGAGTAGATGTGGTCTCATGGTACATAAGGTGGGTTCTCAAGTTACAGTAGATGTTTAACCACGTTACAGTATGTTGGGTACTCCTGGCACATTATCTGGTACTACAGTACAGTAGATGGGGACTTACGTTACAGGTTGTGTTGCAGGTGATGGTAGAGGGCAGCCACGGCGTCACCATCTGCGAGTCCCACAAGCTGTGGACAATAATATATTATTACACAGCAATCTACGGGAACACCACACACACACACACACAAAACACACACACACACACACACACACACACACACACACACACACACACACCACACGCACACAGTAGTCACCAGGTGAACGGTGAGGTTAACAAGTATGAGGTTACCTGGTGTGGGCGGTGTAGTAGAAGCGACCGGAGGTGGCGTTGATGAGGTCGTCTGGCCCCTGCAGCACGGCTAGGGACGCCCCGACCTTCCCGCATCTGCACCACAAACACCCACGTTATCACACCTCACATACGCCAAGGGCTTCACTAACAGTGCTTACCTAACACTGATTTCCGGGACATAGCTAGGCTTACTAGCCTAATTATCCTACTAGCATAGTTATCCCTGACGCATACTGTATTGTTTAAAACAGGAGCCTGCTTTACACTTACTAATAATTGCAATGCTACGACTAGAGTGGCTAGTTACTGTTGCCGCCAATAGCCACACTACTATCGTGTGTCTATCTCTCCATTATTTCTAGCGTATTCAAAAGTATTAAGTAACAATAATGGTTTAAAAACTTATCCATCCGTATGTATTTAATTTGTTCCTGCAACAAGAAGGGCCACTGTACTAGTGTTACACTGATCAGTAACCTCAAACAAAACCCGTTTAACGTGAGTTGCTTCTACTGCCCCTCATTTATGGCATTGTTCATGGTGAGTCTGTCTGCATCTCAGAGAGAGAGAGAGGAGGAGAGAGAGAGAGAGAGAGAGAGAGAGAGAGAGAGAGAGAGAGAGAGAGCGAGCATTTAGGAAGACTTACCCGAGAGCTGCTGAAGCCAGGCCGTACTTGGCGGGCTCCTGGGAGAACATGAAGCACCGGTCCCCGCTACGTGCCTTCAGGAAGCCAGTGGGGCACTTCACTGTTGGAGAAAAGTGGACGTTGTGTCATGTCTGGGGGTGCTGTCTGGCCTTCCAGGCCTGGCGCCTTCTCTTGATAGTTACTGCTTTAACTGGGTGTTGCTGGCTAGTGTACTTGAGTATAACTGCTTGTACACCTGGGTATTACTGGCCTGTATACCTGTATACCTGTCTTTCAGTGTTTGTATATCTGGCTTATACTCATCATATACGTGAACATTTATGTTCATGCACAACTGGTATTACAGTATGTTCATTTATAGATCATTAATATTCATCATTGTGACATTAATTTATAATACTAAATGTAATTAATTCAGAAAGATAGTAAACACACACAATGGCAGTACTGATAGC
>WNGS01092210.1:12906092-12916419 GCA_020271785.1 Procambarus virginalis
AACGTCACTCCCATGGTTGTTCCGCTCCCCAGCCGTGGCCTGCCCGATAATACCCTTGGAACAACTGGACGAACGTATATTGGATGGTGCCCCACCCAACCCGCAGTGTTGGGGGCCATCATGACGTACCGGTGTGTGGGGGACTTGATGGGGAGGGTGTGGATGGCGGGACCACCACCAGCTACGGTACGGTGCTCTGTAAGGCACCAACACGATCATCACTCACCCCCGCCTGGAACCATACTCTCCATGAACCATTGCCATCGTAAGTGACATCTCTCTCTCTCTCTCTTCTCTCCTCTAATGAAAGCGACATAAAAGTGACGGCTCTCGCTTGTTTTCTTCGTTGTGTTTACTTCCTGAAGGTCCTACAGTTCGACCTAACTTTTCAGTTCCTACTCATACCCCAGCTCCTGATCCCTCATACCCCAGCTCCTGGTCCTCATACCCCAGCTCCTGGTCCTCATACCCCAGCTCCTGGTCCTCATACCCCAGCTCCTGGTCCTCATACCCGCAGCTCCTGGTCCTCATACCCCAGCTCCTTGGTCCTCATATCCCTAACAAGCGCTATATAGTGATATTGGTTAAATGTTTCCCTGATAGTTCTTTAAAAGTTTCTGTACAAAAATTTCAGCTATCATTGTTCAGAGAGTCTTGTATGTGGGATGGAGCTGTGGATGACTGAAGGGGTGAGGGGGTAGGTACGGGGTTAACAAAGAAGGTGTCTGTGCGTCCGTCCATCTGCTAATCGTCCGTCTGTTTGTTAAATCGTCCGCATTTGTTTACTCGTCTGTCCGTCTGTAAAGCCGTCCGTTCGTCATTTATTCGTCGTGTCTTCTTTAATGGCCCAACAAGGAACAAAATACATTAAACCTGAACATTTACTGCTCCAGGCTCACGTTTGGTGAATTTATCCTTGTGGATTTTTGTTTGTGCTTACCGAGCAGTAGCGGAGTGTTGTGTGGTGGAGAAGAGTGTTGTGTGGTGGCTGGAGGAGCAGAGTGTGTGGTGGAGCAGAGTGTGTGGTGGAGGAGCCAGAGTGTGTGGTGGAGCAGAGGGTGTTGTGTGGTGGAGCAGAGTGGTGTCGTGGGGAGCAGAGTGTGAGGGTGAACAGTGTTGAGATGAACAGGGTACGTGAGAGTGAGCATAGAGTGAGTGTAGGAACAAAGAGTGTAACATTATGAGGAGAGAACACGAGGTAATGAGTGAGACAATGAGAACCATGCCCATAGAGGTGATAAAGGAGATAAAACAGAGTGACTAGCGAGGAGATCTACTCATGTTTGAAGGGATTATGAGTGGAAGTAACGCGTGTAGAAGAGACCACCACTCTTGCGGGGGGTAATAAGAGAATGATTCATGGAGGCGTTAATAGAGAAGGAACACTTTGGGGAGAGTAATTGGGAAAATGAGTTATGGGTTGATCAATGGGTGATTAAGGCTTGTACGGGAAAGGTAATTGGGAGGGTTAATTAGGGTGAACGAGCCCTAGTGACTCATGAGGTACAATAATTATTGGTCTAAAAAAAAATAATAATAACAATAATAATAATAATAATAATAATAATAATAATAATAATAATAATAATAATAATAATAATATAGCAGTTTGGGGATTTTATATGTTTAATTAATATTACAAATATTATAATTATTATTATTGATGCTGTTGCACGTAATTAAGTAATCATTTGAAACACAAAACAAGCCTACCAAACTCCAAAAAATTATTTTGGAGCGCCATAAGCGCAGAGTGGCATTGTATGGTGTACACTACTGCTCATAGGATGGGTATGGTGTCCACTACAGCCCATAGGATAGGTATGGTGTCCACTACTGCCCACAGGATAGGTATGGTGTCCACTACTGCCCACAGGATAGGTATGGTGTCCACTACTGCCCACAGGATAGGTATGGTGTCCACTACTGCCCACAGGATAGGTATGGTGTCCACTACTGCCTACAGGATAGGTATGGTGTCCACTGCTGCCCACAGGATAGGTATGGTGTCCACTACTGCCCACAGGATAGGTATGGTGCTTTGCCGCTGCGTTACATACGCCATCGATGTAAACGGAGGGAGCAGGACGCCCGCCACGCTTGGTCTGCTAGTCATGTACCAGTACAAGGATCATTACAGACGATAGCCAAATAAAATATAGCATTTCTAGTTGCCTCGGCGAGGACAGGAAGCCAACAAGAAGCAGTTGATAATGTACATGTGTGTGCAGTTAATAATGTTGGTCATCATGTTAAGTACAATTGAGTCTGGTCAGTTACTGAATGGGTGACTGAACCGACAGCCTCGTCCTTGGCTAATGGATCCTCGATAACCCTAGCAGGATTCATGTCCCTGACGCTGGTATAATATAAGATAACAAATACTAAAATTATATAATAGTTTACTATATAAATGTTAAACTCTTTCTATTTCGTCGTCACAGAAAATGAATTTCATGGCTAACTAATACTTTTATATTTGTTATAACCTCTCGTATAGTTATTCGTTATGTCGGGGGACAGACAATCTTAGCGTTAGGACGGTATTGTGGTCGAACTACAGACCCTTCCCAGGATGAAGTTCCATAACACTTACCGAACTCCCTGGTACCTACTTACTGCTAGGTGAACAGGCATTAGGTGATAGGAAACATGCCCATTTTTATTTATAATTTACATTTCATTGTGTCGGGGGGACAGGCAGCCAGAGTTTATTCATACATGTTAGGCTTGTATCAAGGTTCTCCCCACCACCAAGGTCCAATTACTGACCCCGCCCAGGATGCAACCCCCACAACAGCTGACCAACTGTACCCACTTACTGCTAAGTGAACAGAGCATTGGGTGATAGGAAATGTGCCCAACCATTTCTGTCCCGCCTGGGATTCGAACCCGGAATTTTCGATTGTGCATCGAGAACGAGACCGACTGTACTACCGGAACCTTATACTGTATATTTATTAGCTTTCTGTATACTGTGCACACCATGGTAATCTTGTGGGCTGGAGCATAGGATCACAGAGAGTATTTGTTGTTTAATATTTAATATTACAGACGTGTCAATGTCTTAAAACAGTTTTTTGGCATAATACTAAAACATTAGATATCAGGCATGGAATAATAACAATATTATTATTGTTGTTATTATTATTATTATATAGTTACATTGGATAAAAGACCTTGAGGCTGCGCTTTTATGGATAACAATTTATTTGAATTCTTACTTTGTGTTGGGCATTTTTGCGATGAATCCGTCGAGATTTCAACATCGTTTTGAATAGTTGTCTGTTGTTACTACTATTTGTAAGTTATATTACTGTTTTGCTGTATTTTCTACTGGTACTTAACAGTTGTGCACAATAACGTGCTGCAGGTTGGATTGAATTCGCGATTCTTTAATTCCCTAAAAACACACACTACTCTCTGTGCCATGATGGGCTAAAGTTTCTCAACCAGAGGTTCTACAAGACGTACTTAAACCTTGGAAGGCAGCAGCTAGTACCCACAACCCGATTTTCAGGAGATTCTCGCCAGCACTCAGCTCTAGGAAGTGTTTCCACCCGTTCTCATTTTCATCTCATGGTCTTCCCGTAGTTGGGAATAGGAACCTCGTTAGGCTTATTAAGGTTTCCCTAGGTCGACTACTAACCTTTTCCACGATACAACCCACAACAGTTCACTTACTCCCGGGAACCTATTAACTGCTAGGTGAACAGTAATATCAGGTGAGAGGAAAACGGTGCCCAAACGCTTCTGTCCTGCCGCGGGAATAGAATCGAGGCTGTTATTATGCTGGTAAAGTCGTCTTTTGTTTATTGACATTGATGCTGCAGCTGCTACTGCTTGCCCTGGTGGCTGTGCTGCAGCTCCTGCTTGTTCTGGCGATTCTGCTGCTTCCTGAGACTGCTGTTCCTGCTGCTGCTGGTGTCTCTGCTGTAGCTCTCTGCGCTCATCGTATGCGACAGCGGCGGGCATGAAGAACCAGAGAAGGACAGTGACCAAGACGGAGCCTCCCAGCGCGTACAGAGAATAGCTGTACCTACCGCTAAGGTCTTGTATCACACCTGAGGAGATGCCAGCCTTAATTATCACATTCACTCAACTCAGGTAAGTGTAAATACAGAGTCACACACACCTTAGCTGTCCTATTATTTACAAAAAGTTTTTTCAATCATTATTCATTGAATATAGAGTAAAGAAGATAGAATATCAAACTCACCAAACACTGGACCTGAAGCCAGGAACCAGAAGCCTATCAAGAGGGATGTGACGCTGTAGAGAGGTACCAGGTTCTCCAGGCCCATGTACATCATGATGAGGTTCATGAGGCCTACGAAGGCGCCAACCCCGACGCCCCACACACCCATCACCAGGGCCACACTCCACATCTCATCAGCATGGCTCAGCGCTGATGCAAGAATATAAGTAGCAAGGCGTCATCAAAGTCTGAGGGATCAGTACTAGAGGCCAGAGTAAAAATGCCTTTAACCGATCAAAACTAGAAGGATCTCCAAAGGAAACTAGTTATATATTGGCTTTCCTTACAGCCTCAGAGTGCTGCTTGCTTTGTTAGAGACCATTAGCCACTATCACTGAGGGTGAACCAGGAGCACCACAAGTTGATCGACGGTTGCAATTGTTGGTATAAAATTTACTTTGTTGCCATCTACATTGTAATAAGTATAGTGTGAGTGAGGGACTTACCAATGGTAGTAAAGGCGACGGTGGCAGTACCGATCATGTAAAAGCCTCGCATACTGAATCTCGGCCAGTCGGTGAGCGACGATACCACCAGCCGGGCGACTAGGTTGCAGAAGCCGGAAATTGACATACACCACGAAGCTTGCACCTGCGTGTATCCTTTCTCGCGCACCACCACCGGCACCAACATTAACATGTTGACGTATCCAATAACGTTGAAACAGCAGCCGAAGGCTATGATGGCAGCTCGAGGTGACCTGAGGAGTGTGAAGTTTCTTGCCACACTAACTGCAGCCTTCACTAACGATGCAGTAATGCCACCATCACAACTGGCGAAAAGAGATTCCTTTCCACTCGTTGATATCATCTTCTTCCTCCGCGACTTGACGTGCCACTCCACAGGATGAAAGAGAGCAGCAGCGGCTATGTTGTTAAGTAAGACTGCAGCCACTATGAGGAAGGCGCCCTTAATGCCGTACTGCTCCTGTAGGAAGGTGATAGCAGGCGGCCCCACTATCTGGCTCATGCATGCACCCATGTTCAGAAAGGCGTTTGCTCGCCCAAGACGTTTCTTGAAGTATAACGGTAAGATGGTCATCAACACCAGAATTGACATCCCACAGCCGAAACCTTGAAATTAAATAGAGAATATTGAGGTATTATTGAGTTGTACACATGTACAAAACAGTATAAATATATATATATATATATATATATATATATATATATATATATATATTATATATATTTATATATTATATAACCACATATAGTAGTCTTTATGGATATTTATGTATTGAAACCATAAACATAATCTATTTTATTTTACTAAAAAAACGTGATAATATGTTTATTGTCAAACTCCACAGCCTAATATGCCACCATGTGGAGGTATTCATGTACCCATGAAGGACTTACTTGTTAGCAAGGAATAAGATATAAAGAGGAACCAGGCAGAAGTAGCGAAGGCAGAGATGCCCATCCCAACGCTAGCTAGGGCAGCTCCCACCAGGGCCACCTTCCTGTGCCCAAACTGTTTGATTACGGGGCCCATTAGGAATGAGGCCACGTTCCCGACGAACCCTCCAGTGTTGAAGATCCAAGCGTTTGTTGTCGAAGATGTTCCCAAATCTTCGAGAAACTTGGAGAACAAGATGCCATAGCACGTCGCAGTGGTAGTAACGTTTGACTGAAGAAGAGCATTATGGAAATATTTACACAAACATCTCAAATCATAGAATAACAATGTTAATTGTTTTCACAGACTCGGACACAAGTTTGGATATGCGTGCTGAACGTTACTTAAAATGCACGCAAACGTTTCTCAAAGAACTTCCTCGTTATATCTATTATAATTGTATTCGTGTTAATTATGAACTAAATTAACAACAATTACAAGACCCTTCGCTTTTCATCAAAAGTTTTGTTGAAATTATACGTTCAAGTCCTCCTTGTCGCTTTAATATGAAGACCGTGTAAGTAAGAGTAATGATAAAATCAATCATTGAGGTTCATGAAAGTCTTGGAAGTCGATGTGATGCGAACAGCCAGAACTGAAGAACAATCAGAGAGCAACTTTTGAACTGTACATCTCCAACATTCACAGTGAACTCCCGCAGGTGACAAAGAAAGCTATTTATATATATTTAGGTAATGGGTGCAAGCATTACCGTTAACTCATCATGGTGCTCCCGGGGTCACGTTAACAACTTAAGCAACACATATACAACACAACTCACAACACACAACATACACAACACTCGCAACACATCACACGCATTGTAAGAGCACTCAACCACAGAATGTGGTCGAGTGCTTTATAACTCGCTTCACTATGTTGTCTAACAGATCTCTTACCCTCTTCATAGAGGACAGAAGAAAATGTACATGTGTTTTTTACCATTGTAGATGAACGGCCACGTCTGTGGTAGTAATTATCAAAACAAGGCGCCAAGCCGCACGTATGTTGTATAAAAAAACGGATCACAACACACAACAAATGCAACACAGACACAACACTAACCCAAACAAATAATATATAATCACAGGAAGCACAATAACTTACCCGAGTACAGTACTAGACCCCAGGTTTATAACCCAACATAAGCAAGGAAATCAAACATAAGCAAGGAAACCAAACATAAGCAAGTAAACCAAACATAAGCAAGTACCAGTTCACATACAAAACTGATGAAGCATGCCAGGGCGACTATATATCCCCAGCCTCCGTCAGGCACTTCCCTCTCGTCATCCTGCGTCGAGTCCCTTCCTTGGCTAGTTATGTTTAGGTCGGTGGTAGTCTGTACTTCTGCTGGCAGACCAACCTCTCTCGTTTCTACACTGATATCGATTTGTGTATGATTTTCGTCGTTTGTTTTCAGAGTCCTGTAGTCTCCGTTTTCACTGTCATGAGAGTTGGTGGGACATGCAGCAAGAGGCGGGCTGTGGTAGCAAGCTTGGGCAGGAGTGTTGGTCACGCTGTTCTCTCCTTCACGCTCCTTCGCCAGGCTCCGCTGCTCGACTTCTTCACTAACATAACTCTCATTCCGGTAACCAGTTCCCACAACCGGTATTCGTTGATTCTCGGCAGCGAGGGACAAGTTAAATTTGGACATTATAATGGTAAAGACGTGATTTGTGACTTTAGTTTCATATAATGAGGCGTTTTGTTGTTTGATTATTTATACTATTGTGTTATTGTTTAACACGATTATGCCCAATGACTGAAGTTCTTCAAAGGAACAAATGTGCTTTTAGTGGTTAGTTGAAGCCGAAATAAAACTAATTTCTTTGAGGGAACTGGTCGGTGAGATGCTTGTGGGGCGGCTGACTATACTGCACTGTGTCCCGGCCAGACGTGAGGGGCAGACAAGTAATGTCTCATCATGCTTCATTTTATTTTCTATTGCCAGACTTGCATGAAAAGAAGTTTCGTTGTCCCACATTAATGAAGACTCGACGCACACTATTGGTTCCCATACATGTAAGAGTCAATGGAAGTGACTCGCTGATGACGGACCTTGAGGTTATCGTGAGATGATTTCGGGGCTTTTTAGTGTCCCGCGGCCCGGTCCTCGACCTGGCCTCCACCCCCAGGAAGCAGCCCGTGACAGCTGACTAACACCCAGGTACCTATTTTACTGCTAGGTAACAGGGGCATTGGGTGAAAGAAACTCTGCCCATTGTTTCTCGCCGGCGCCTGGGATCGAACCCAGGACCACAGGATCACAAGTCCAGCGTGCTGTCCGCTCGGCCGACCAGCCACCATTACCGTGTAAATTCTTGAAATACTGTTATTTTGGAGATCTTGAACTTGACTCGGATAGGAACGTCGCCACTTTTTCTACCTCTTCACGAGTGTACCCCTCCACTGAAACGTTAAGATCAGACGTGCGACAAAATGTACAATCGAGCAGAAGTAGTTAGATGAACAATCGACCAGGTAGTTGAATGAACAATCGACCAGGTAGTTGAATGAACAATTGACCAGGTAGTTGAATGAACAATCGACCAGGTAGTTGAATGAACAATCGACCAGGTAGTTGAATGAACAAGACCAGGTAGTTGAATGAACAATCGACCAGGTAGTTGAATGAACAATCGACCAGGTAGTTGAATGAACAATCGACCAGGTAGTTGAATGAACAATCGACCAGGTAGTTGAATGAACAATTGACCAGGTAGCTCACAGAACTGCCAGCCAAGATAGCTCTCCCTTGAACCACAGGCCCTGGCCGTCGGTCTCTCCTGTTAAGCCTTTACAAAAACTTTTTGCAGAAAATTGCACCGAACATTGACCGATAAACTGGAGAGGTTTAATTATTTTTGAGACGATTTGTGTTATTTTGAAGCAGTGTTTTGAAGGCTTGACCAATGAGGGGTTGTGGTCTCCTTTCTGTCACGTACACGTGTACTCACCTAATGTACTCGCCTAATTGTGCTTGCGGGGGTTGAGCTTTGGCTCTTTCGCCCCGCCTCTTAACTGTCAATCAACTTCCCCCCCCCCCAACACACACCCAGGAAGCAGCCCGTAACAGCTGTCTAACTCCCAGGTACCTATTTACTGCTATGTTAACAGGGGCATCAGGGTGAAAGAAACTCTGCCCATTTGTTTCCGCGATCGCTGGGGATTGATCTCCAGACCCTAAGATTACGAATCCTGAGCGGTTTCCACTCAGCCGTCAGGTCCCGTGTGTGTGTGCATTAAATGAAAGTCTATGATACCTATCACACTGTGCGAAATAGGAGCTCTCTTCCCTCTTTGATATGAGTAGAGTACATGTGCTTGTCACACAATGTTGCTGGTGTGTACACTTTCATTTATGACCTTCTCACTGCCGCCTATTAATTGGTTGTCACACACACAACATGTGTGCTCATGCTAGGATGGTTGGCCTGGTATAGGGCACTAATTTTAACAAATATTGTTAGACATGTTCTTCTTCGTTCCTGACTCCAGGTTCCTGCAAATTTAGCTCCACGGCGCCTTCGGCTGATTCCGTGTCATCAACTTATTCAACTTACGAAGTTTTTTTACACTGTTTAGCAACATGAAAAAATTCTTAATATTATACAGGGTGTACAGTATATATGTTTTCCGCCGCGGACTTGTGGCAACAGTGCGGGGACTCCTGCCACACAAAAGGCCGCTCCCTCTGTGGCAACTGTGACAGGAATCTGTAAAATGTTTTAACGAAGGTTTAGGTTTATGGCGGGTTGGTGATAGTTTTAGTGTTGGTGGGAAGAATTTGAGTCTGTGAGCGCCACAGCCTTGAAAACTGTGATCCTCCATGATGACAACAAATCCTGAGTACACCATTATACAGGTATTAAATTTGTCGACAATATATTTTGCTTAATTTTGAAGTACAGAAAAAGGTGACTGATGGTCAGGGTCTAAATTCGCCACGACGATCCGACCGCAGTTTCACTCCCTCAGAGGAAAGGACAGAAATGTCCTCTTTGGGGATATCCAATTTTCTACAGTTTTGCGGTCACCGTTTGGCGCAGAAATGCATAAAAAGATTTCGCGAAGGTTTCGGTGTAGGGGAGGGAGAGAGGGCCGAGTGTGTCATGGTTGAAGAAATGGCACGGCCCTGCTCCTCGGGATACCTGGAACATACCTGGAGAGGGTTTCAGGAGTGCTTCTACTCCCCGAGCCTGGCTCAGATGTGTCTCATCCACCTTGTAGTTATTTGCAGAGAATAAATCAAATCAAATCACAGAGAATAAAGATGTGGTGGCCACTCCCAAACTTATCTAAAAACAACAGCTGTGAACACGGGCGGTCAAAAGTCAGCGCCGCCTTTTTTTTCTGTACTACTATTTTTCTAATAATTCAGATCGGGGTTCGAGGGTCGGTATAGGTTGAAGGGACCCAAGGACCGGTAATGGAGAGTGGTAAGAGGAACCCCTCAGTATCTTGTACGCCTTGATCATGTCCATCTGTGGTATTTGAATTTATTGCGATTTGGTTTAGAATTTATTAAATTCTGAGCTAACTCATCATTGTTTTGTTTCCACAAATAATCAGTGTATTTCAGCAACGGAAAGAGGATAATCATAATTATAATTATATTCAACTGTATTTATTTAATTATCAATATTTTTAAACAAACATAAAACA
>WNGS01092210.1:12917505-12934859 GCA_020271785.1 Procambarus virginalis
ACCCTAACAGTTATTCTCTTAAGAATTCATTAATACAACAAATAACAAATAAATCAACACGTAACAAAAACACACATACGTAATAACTACAACGGAAGCCAAATACCCTCTAATAATTCTGCAGGTGTTCTTTCCACAGGTATTATTAACTCTTAATTTTCAGGAAACAGATGCTAGATTCCCGCAGCTAGACGGTGTATAGAATTCTGGGCTTTTAGCTGACGATGTCTCTCACCCTAGGACATGTAAATAGGTACCGATAGCACCAAATGTACATAGGGAAGATCAAATGGGTAACAATAGGAACAAATTCGTACTGAGAGGACTAAATAAGAACCGATAGGGCCAAATGTGTAGTGAGAAGACAGATTGAATACCGAGACTACCAAATAGGTACCAAAAGTATAATGGGTATTGATAGGACCAAAATGGGACATAAATTCGCCAAAGAATCCTTGAGTCCGGATGAAATCCATACGGCACTCTGTCACTGGGCTAGGCTTGTCCAGGCGGCGACCGACTTCAAAGATGCATTCATCAATTTATCGTACTGCATATTCAAAATCGGGTTTTTATCATTACAAATTACATTAAGACGTTACACTAAATGGTAACCCGTCCTCATCAGCAAAGATCAAATGCTCGTTAATCCAGTAGCACCATAAAGGAAAAACGGTTTACACAAGACTCACAACTGATGACGATCGAACATTTCTCGAACAGTGCTTCGCTTACATCGAATAAGGAGCCTAGCCTAAGGACGGTTTGCGAAATGGGCTTGAGTTTGACGAGGGAACCAAATGGAACCCAAATGAATCGACTAAATTCTGAATGTACGAAAGGAAACCATAAACAACACGCTAAGGCTCTAGTAAACCTGGCCCAGTTGGTATAGTCAGTGTGTAAATTGTTTACACAGTTATAGGACAAAGAGACTTCTGACTCTTGTTCCTAAGCTTAGAGCTATCCCTTTCCATAGCTCATATTAAGCCTTAACCTACTAGTTTTCCCCTCGAATTCGATCCGCCAATCGGTCTACAACCAGGTCCCCAATTACGAACATTTAAGGGTCGGTTCAATCGACCCTTCCTGCTAAAGTTTCGAATACGACCAAAATTCCTCGAGATGAGAGGAGACCACTACCACATGGTTCATCCAGCGTCCATTTGATCCATCTAGTGTCCCATTAGTTCATCTAGTGTTAATTAGGTCAATCTAGTGTCCCTTTGGTCCCTCTAGTTTTAATTAATCCAGTTAGTGTCATTTGGTCCATCTAGTGGTAATTAGGTCCATTTAGCTTGGTCTCTATTTGGTCCATCAACTATTCCTTTGATGCATCTAGTGCCCCTTTGTTCATCTAGTGTCTTTTGTCCATCTAGTCTTCCTTTGGTTAAATCAATGACCCTTTGGTCAAAAGTTCAATAGTCAAATAAGTTTTCTTTGATCAGTATTTATTTGGTCTAATTATAGTCACTTGGTTCAGTGTCCTTTTGGCCAATTAGTGTTCCCTTAGGGGTCAATTTAGAGTCCCTTTGACTCATTATGACATTGTTTTTATAACTGAATTGTTTACCTGTTAAGAACTAAGAGCTGGGGTCTCGATTGCTTCGTTTGTTTTAATACTTGTTATTCTTATAATTATTGGCCATACTGAATATATATATATTTGTGTGTGTGTGTGTGTGTGTGTGTGTGTGGTGTAATGGAATGAACATAGCTGTAATACGCATCACATGGCGCCTGATGTTTTCGTTCAGTGTCAGGGGCTCTCTTCTGATCTCTCTTCTGATTTGCTGATCAAAAGATGACCCTGATGTTTGATGTGTTAGTTTAGATTGTAAATATAATGTAATATTTTTGTACTGTATGTTTATGTATGTGTACTTGTGAATGTAATATAAAATATACGGGTGTGTGTGTGTCTTTATTAAAATCTAGAATACCAGAAGGTTTCGAACTTGGGTCTGGAGTGTCCCAGTCCAACATGCTGACCACCGTTGCTTCCTATATTGCAAAGGTGTCTGTCGTACACAGTAGTGGGATAGGGTGACCCATGCCACCGTGCCAGAGTGCCGGAGGAAATCAGAGTGAAAAGTATAGTTTTACTCAGTTGATGATCACGTTTCGTGGTCGGTGTGGAACCTGTGAATCCGCGGGTGTTGAGCTCCGGCGGTGCACCAGGGTAGCAGGCAGGACTTGGACACCCTCACACCCCAGTTCGAAATTGTTAGTTTTTAGATTTTAACTACAATTGTAAATTAATATTAATTTCAAATTATTTTTTAAACTAGTTTTGCATCATAAATGTATCTGATTATTATTGTTTGTTTTCTCCTAAAATATTATTAAAACAAAATTTCGATATTGTGTTTACATTGACAATAAAACACCCCTCCAACACTTCCCCTCCCTCTCCCCCACCCTCCAACACTTCCCCTCCCTCTCCACCACTCCTCTTTCCTCAAAACTCCTCGATACTTACATAGGTATCTTGAGGAAGTTAGATTTTTTCTTTGCCTTCTTGTTGATAAGTTGGGGCAGGATGAGTGAGACGGGCGGGAGGGCGGGGAGGACCTGGAGGTGGGGAGGGGGCGGGGAGAACCTGGAGGGGGGAAGGGCGGGGAGGACCTGGAGGGGGGAGGGGGCGGGGAGAACCTGGAGGGGGGAAGGGCGGGGAGACCTGGAGGGGGGAGGGGCAGGGAGGACCTGGAGGGGGGAGGGGCAGGGAGGACCTGGAGGTGGGGAAGGGCGGGAGGACCTGGAGGGGGGAGGGATAGGGAGGACCTGGAGGTGGGGGAGGGCGTGGAGAACCTGGAGGGGGGGAGGGGCAGGGAGGACCTGAGGTGGGGGAGGGCGGGGAGAACCTGGAGGGGGGGAGGGGCAGGGAGGACCTGGAGGTGGGGGAGGGCGGGGAGAACCTGGAGGGGGGAGGGGCAGGGAGGACCTGAGGTGGGGAAGGGCGGGGAGGACCTGGAGGGGGGAGGGGCAGGAGGACCTGGAGGGGGGAGGGCAGGGAGGACCTGGAGGTGGGGGAGGGCGGGGAGAACCTGGAGGAGGGGAGGGGCAGGGAGACCTGGAGGTGGGGAAGGGCGGGGAGGACCTGGAGGGGGGAGGGGCGGGGAGGACCTGGAGGGGGGAGGGATAGGGAGGACCTGGAAGTGGGGAAGGGCGGGGAGAACCTGGAGGGGGGGAGGGGCAGGGAGGACCTGGAGGTGGGGGAGGGCGGGGAGAACTGGAGGGGGGAGGGGCAGGGAGGACCTGGAGGGGGGGAGGGGGAGGGGAAGACCTGGAGGTGGGGAAGGGCGGGGAGAACCTGGAGGGGGAGGGGCAGGGAGGACCTGGAGGGGGGAGGGGCAGGGAGGACTGGAGGGGGAGGGCGGGGAGGACCTGGAGGGGGAGGGCGGGGAGGACCTGGAGGGGGGAGGGGCAGGGAGGACCTGGAGGGGGGGAGGGGCAGGGAGGACCTGGAGGTGGGAGGGCGGGGGACCTGGAGGGGGGAGGGGCGGGGAGGACCTGGAGGGGGGGAGGGGCAGGAGGACCTGGAGGTGGGGGAGGGCGGGGAGGACCTGGAGGGGGGAGGGGCCCACGGTAGAACAACTTCGGACGTTAACCTTAAGTCTTGAAGGTTTCATATAAAAAAGATATGTTAAAAATGTTAAATAAAAGGGAAGGAACGCATTAGTGAGGGTAACTGTGTGATAGACGTGAGGAGAAGTGAAGGTGAACGGAGGTGAAGGTGAGGGGAGAGGTTGGTGAAGGTGAGGGGGAGTGAGAGGGGGGGGGTGAAGGTGACGGGAGAGGGGAAGGTGATGGTGAAAGGAACGGGGTGGGAAGAGGAAGGTGATGAACGAGAGAGGAGAGAGAGGAGGAGGTGAGAGACTTACGGGAGGTCTGCGAGAGAGACCACCTACAGGGGTGAGGTGAGGGGAGGGGTCTGAGGCGAGAAGGAAATGGAATATATGTAGAAATAAATGGAAATGATGGAGAACTAGAGGGCGGAGTAGATGGAATAGGGAGCATTTTAAGGGAAGCCGCGGAGAGGAATAAGGGAGCAATATAGAGGGAAGCAGAGAGCGAAGAAACAAGTTGCAGTGAGAGAAGATTTGGGGAGTTATGGGAGGGAATGAGAGACACAGAGGCTAAGGAACTTATACTTGGGAAGAGTGAGTGGAGAAGAGGTGAGGAAGGTGTGGAGTAGCAGTGAGCTGCAGTGAGAATTGTGTAGGTTGTCAGGACTAGTTGGGGGTGGAGGAGGAGAGGATTGTACTCAAATAATTGTACGCAACAAGTTATACCGATTAGGATTCCGATTCAGGTTTTCGTCCGCGACTTCATTTTCACTGGACACTGGTATATCTACGTATGGGGTCTGCCTCCCTCTGTTTCACTTCCTTGTGTGTTCAAGTCGTCCAAACTGACTCAACAGTTCCCAGTAGTCCCACCTCGCCTGCACTCTATTGTTCAGAGAGTCTTGTATGTGGGATGGAGCTGTGGATGACTGAAGGGGTGGAGGGGGGTACGGGGTTAACAAAGAAGGTGTCTCGTGCGTCCGTCCATCTGCTAATTCGTCCGTCTGTTTGTTAAATCGTCCGTCCATTTGTTAACTCGTCTGTCCGTCTGTAAAGCCGTCCGTTCGTCAATTTATTCGTCGTGCCTTCTTTAATGGCCCAACAAGGAACAAATACATTAAACCTGACAACATTTACTGCTCCAGGCTCACGTTTGGTGAATTTATCCTTTGTGGATTTTTGTTTGTGCTTACCGAGCAGTAGCGGAGTGTTGTGTGGTGGAGAAGAGTGTTGTGTGTGCTGGAGGAGCAGAGTGTGTTGGAGCAGAGTGTGTGTGGAGCAGAGTGTGTGCTGGAGGAGCAGAGTGTGTGGTGGAGCAGAGTGTGTGGTGGAGGAGCAGAGTGTGTGGTAGAGCAGAGTGTTGTGTGGTGGAGCAGAGTGTGTAGTGGTGGAGCAGAGTGTGAGGGTGAACAGTGTTGAGATGAACAGGGTACGTGAGAGTGAGCATAGAGTGAGTGTAGGAACAAAGAGTGTAACATTATGAGGAGAGAACACGAGGTAATGAGTGAGATAGTGAGAACCATGCCCATAGAGGTGATAAAGGAGATAAAACAGAGTGACTAGCGAGGAGATCTACTCATGTTTGAAGGGATTATGAGTGGAAGTAACGCGTGTAGAAGAGACCACCACTCTCGCGGGGGGTAATAAGAGAATGATTCATGGAGGCGTTAATAGAGAAGGAACACTTTGGGGAGAGTAATTGGGAAAATGAGTTATGGGTTGATCAATGGGTGATTAAGGCTTGTACGGGAAAGGTAATTGGGAGGGTTAATTAGGGTGAACGAGCCCTAGTGACTCATGAGGTACAATAATTATTGGTCTAAAAAAAAAAATAATAATAATAATAATAATAATAATAATAATAATAATAATAATAATAATATAGCAGTTTGGGGATTTTATATGTTTAATTAATATTACAAATATTATAATTATTATTATTAATGCTGTTGCACGTAATTAAGTAATCATTTGAAACACAAAACAAGCCTACCAAACTCCAAAAAATTATTTTGGAGCGCCATAAGCGCAGAGTGGCATTGTATGGTGTTCACTACTGCTCATAGGATGGGTATGGTGTCCACTACTGCTCTAAGGATGGGTATGGTGTTCACTACTGCTCTAAGGATGGGTATGGTGTCCACTACAGCCCACAGGATAGGTATGGTGTCCACTACAGCCCACAGGATAGGTATGGTGTCCACTACTGTCCACAGGATAGGTATGGTGTCCACTACTGCCCATAGGATAGGTATGGTGTCCACTACTGCCCACAGGATAGGTATGGTGTCCACTACTGCCCACAGGATAGGTATGGTGTCCACTACTGCCCACAGGATAGGTATGGTGTCCACTACAGCCCATAGGATAGGTATGGTGTCCACTACTGCCCACAGGATAGGTATGGTGTCCACTACTGTCCACAGGATAGGTATGGTGTCCACTACTGTCCACAGGATAGGTATGGTGTCCACTACTGCCCACAGGATAAGTATGGTGTCCACTACTGTCCACAGGATAGGTATGGTGTCCACTACTGCCCACAGGATAGGTATGGTGTCCACTACTGTCCACAGGATAGGTATGGTGTCCACTACTGCCCACAGGATAGGTATGGTGACCACTACTGTCCACAGGATAGGTATGGTGTCCACTACTGCCCACAGGATAGGTATGGTGTCCACTACTGTCCACAGGATAGGTATGGTGTCCACTACTGCCCACAGGATAGGTATGGTGTCCACTACTGTCCACAGGATAGGTATGGTGTCCACTACTGCCCACAGGATAGGTATGGTGACCACTACTGTCCACAGGATAGGTATGGTGTCCACTACTGCCCACAGGATAGGTATGGTGTCCACTACTGCCCACAGGATAGGTATGGTGTCCACTACTGTCCACAGGATAGGTATGGTGTCCACTACTGCCCACAGGATAGGTATGGTGCTTTGCCGCTGCGTTTCATACGCCATCGATGTAAACGGAGGGAGCAGGACGCCCGCCACGCTTGGTCTGCTAGTCATGTACCAGTACAAGGATCATTACAGACGATAGCCAAATAAAATATAGCATTTCTAGTTGCCTCGGCGAGGACAGGAAGCCAACAAGAAGCAGTTGATAATGTACATGTGTGTGCAGTTAATAATGTTGGTCATCATGTTAAGTACAATTGAGTCTGGTCAGTTACTGAATGGGTGACTGAACCGACAGCCTCGTCCTTGGCTAATGGATCCTCGATAACCCTAGCAGGATTCATGTCCCTGACGCTGGTATAACATAACAAATACTAAAATTATATAATAGTTTACTATATAAATGTTAAACTCTTTCTATTTCGTCATCACAGAAAATGAATTTTATGGCTAACTAATACTTTTTTATTTGTTATAAACCTCTCGTATAGTTATTCGTTATGTCGGGGGACAGACAATCTTAGCGTTAGGACGGTATTGTGGTCGAACTACAGACCCTTCCCAGGATGAAGTTCCATAACACTTACCGAACTCCCTGGTACCTACTTACTGCTAGGTGAACAGGCATTAGGTGATAGGAAACATGCCCATTTTTATTTATAATTTACATTTCATTGTGTCGGGGGGACAGGCAGCCAGAGTTTATTCATACATGTTAGGCTTGTATCAAGGTTCTCCCCACCACCAAGGTCCAATTACTGACCCCGCCCAGGATGCAACCCCCACAACAGCTGACCAACTGTACCCACTTACTGCTACGTGAACAGATCATTGGGTGATAGGAAATGTGCCCAACCATTTCTGTCCCGCCTGGGATTCGAACCCGGAATTTTCGATTGTGCATCGAGAACGAGACCGACTGTACTACCGGAACCTTATATATTTATTAGCTTTCTGTATACTGTGCACACCATGGTAATCTTGTGGGCTGGAGCATAGGATCACAGAGAGTATTTGTTGTTTAATATTTAATATTACAGACGTGTCAATGTCTTAAAACAGTTTTTTGGCATAATACTAAAACATTAGATATCAGACATGGAATAATAACAATATTATTATTGTTGTTATTATTATTATTATATAGTTACATCGGATAAAAGACCTTGAGGCTGCGCTTTTATGGATAACAATTTATTTGAATTCTTACTTTGTGTTGGGCATTTTTGCGATGAATCCGTCGAGATTTCAACATCGTTTTGAATAGTTGTCTGTTGTTACTACTATTTGTAAGTTATATTACTGTTTTGCTGTATTTTCTACTGGTACTTAACAGTTGTGCACAATAACGTGCTGCAGGTTGGATTGAATTCGCGATTCTTTAATTCCCTAAAAACACACACTACTCTCTGTGCCATGATGGGCTAAAGTTTCTCAACCAGAAGTTCTACAAGACGTACTTAAACCTTGGAAGGCAGCAGCTAGTACCCACAACCCGATTTTCAGGAGATTCTCGCCAGCACTCAGCTGTAGTAAGTGTTTCCACCCGTTCTCATTTTCATCTCATGGTTTTCCCGTAGTTGGGAATCGGAACCTCGTTAGGCTTATTAAGGTTTCCCTAGGTCGACTACTAACCTTTTCCACGATACAACCCACAACAGTTCACTTACTCCCGGGAACCTATTAACTGCTAGGTGAACAGTAATATCAGGTGAGAGAAAACGGTGCCCAAACGCTTCTGTCCTGCCGCGGGAATAGAATCGAGGCTGTTATTATAGCTGGTAAAGTCGTCTTTTGTTTATTGACATTGATGCTGCAGCTGCTACTGCTTGCCCTGGTGGCTGTGCTGCAGCTCCTGCTTGTTCTGGCGATTCTGCTGCTTCCTGAGACTGCTGTTCCTGCTGCTGTTGGTGTCTCTGCTGTAGCTCTCTGCGCTCATCGTATGCGACAGCGGCGGGCATGAAGAACCAGAGAAGGACAGTGACCAAGACGGAGCCTCCCAGCGCGTACAGAGAATAGCTGTACCTACCGCTAAGGTCTTGTATCACACCTGAGGAGATGCCAGCCTTAATTATCACATTCACTCAACTCAGGTAAGTGTAAATACAGTCACACACACCTTAGCTGTCCTATTATTTACAAAAAGTTTTTTCAATCATTATTCATTGAATATAGAGTAAAGAAGATAGAATATCGAACTCACCAAACACTGGACCTGAAGCCAGGAACCAGAAGCCTATCAAGAGGGATGTGACGCTGTAGAGAGGTACCAGGTTCTCCAGGCCCATGTAGTTCATCATGATGAGGTTCATGAGGCCTACGAAGGCGCCAACCCCGACGCCCCACACACCCATCACCAGGGCCACACTCCACATCTCATCAGCATGGCTCAGCGCTGATGCAAGAATATAAGTAGCAATGCGTCATCAAAGTCTGAGGGATCAGTACTAGAGGCCAGAGTAAAAATGCCTTTAACCGATCAAAACTAGAAGGATCTCCAAAGGAAACTAGTTATATATTGGCTTTCCATACAGCCTCAGAGTGCTGCTTGCTTTGTTAGAGACCATTAGCCACTATCACTGAGGGTGAACCAGGAGCACCACAAGTTGATCGACGGTTGCAATTGTTGGTATAAAATTTACTTTGTTGCCATCTACATTGTAATAAGTATAGTGTGAGTGAGGGACTTACCAATGGTAGTAAAGGCGACGGTGGCAGTACCGATCATGTAAAAGCCTCGCATACTGAATCTCGGCCAGTCGGTGAGCGACGATACCACCAGCCGGGCGACTAGGTTGCAGAAGCCGGAAATTGACATACACCACGAAGCTTGCACCTGCGTGTATCCTTTCTCGCGCACCACCACCGGCACCAACATTAACATGTTGACGTATCCAATAACGTTGAAACAGCAGCCGAAGGCTATGATGGCAGCTCGAGGTGACCTGAGGAGTGTGAAGTTTCTTGCCACACTAACTGCAGCCTTCACTAACGATGCAGTAATGCCACCATCACAACTGGCGAAAAGAGATTCCTTTCCACTCGTTGATATCATCTTCTTCCTCCGCGACTTGACGTGCCACTCCACAGGATGAAAGAGAGCAGCAGCGGCTATGTTGTTAAGTAAGACTGCAGCCACTATGAGGAAGGCGCCCTTAATGCCGTACTGCTCCTGTAGGAAGGTGATAGCAGGCGGCCCCACTATCTGGCTCATGCATGCACCCATGTTCAGAAAGGCGTTTGCTCGCCCAAGACGTTTCTTGAAGTATAACGGTAAGATGGTCATCAACACCAGAATTGACATCCCACAGCCGAAACCTTGAAATTAAATAGAGAATATTGAGGTATTATTGAGTTGTACACATGTACAAAACAGTATAAAATATATATATATATATATATATATATATATATATATATATATATATATATATATATATATATATATATATATATCTTCTCTACATATATATTTTTGTAGTCTTTATGGATATTTATGTATTGAAAACCATAAACATAATCTATTTTATTTTACTTTTAAATGCTAAAACGTGATAATATGTTTATTGTCAAACTCCACAGCCTAATATGCCACCATGTGGAGGTATTCATGTACCCATGAAGGACTTACTTGTTAGCAAGGAATAAGATATAAAGAGGAACCAGGCAGAAGTAGCGAAGGCAGAGATGCCCATCCCAACGCTAGCTAGGGCAGCTCCCACCAGGGCCACCTTCCTGTGCCCAAACTGTTTGATTACGGGGCCCATTAGGAATGAGGCCACGTTCCCGACGAACCCTCCAGTGTTGAAGATCCAAGCGTTTGTTGTCGAAGATGTTCCCAAATCTTCGAGAAACTTGGAGAACAAGATGCCATAGCACGTCGCAGTGGTAGTAACGTTTGACTGAAGAAGAGCATTATGGAAATATTTACACAAACATCTCAAATCATAGAATAACAATGTTAATTGTTTTCACAGACTCGGACACAAGTTTGGATATGCGTGCTGAACGTTACTTAAAATGCACGCAAACGTTTCTCAAAGAACTTCCTCGTTATATCTATTATAATTGTATTCGTGTTAATTATGAACTAAATTAACAACAATTACAAGACCCTTCGCTTTTCATCAAAAGTTTTGTTGAAATTATACGTTCAAGTCCTCCTTGTCGCTTTAATATGAAGACCGTGTAAGTAAGAGTAATGATAAAATCAATCATTGAGGTTCATGAAAGTCTTGGAAGTCGATGTGATGCGAACAGCCAGAACTGAAGAACAATCAGAGAGCAACTTTTGAACTGTACATCTCCAACATTCACAGTGAACTCCCGCAGGTGACAAAGAAAGCTATTTATATATATTTAGGTAATGGGTGCAAGCATTACCGTTAACTCATCATGGTGCTCCCGGGTCACGTTAACAACTTAAGCAACACATATACAACACAACTCACAACACACAACATACACAACACTCGCAACACATCACACGCATTGTAAGAGCACTCAACCACAGAATGTGGTCGAGTGCTTTATAACTCGCTTCACTATGTTGTCTAACAGATCTCTTACCCTCTTCATAGAGGACAGAAGAAAATGTACATGTGTTTTTTACCATTGTAGATGAACGGCCACGTCTGTGGTAGTAATTATCAAAACAAGGCGCCAAGCCGCACGTATGTTGTATAAAAAAACGGATCACACACACAANTATTAGTTTTATTATAGTTTATATATATATATATATATATATATCACTAAGAACTCTTTGACCCGGCCAGGATTCGAACCCATGCCGTCCAGGATCACCCCTAAACGTACACAGTACCGTGACCACCGCACCAATGATCGTCTATAAGGATTGGTCAGTCTTGGCGCTTATTAACTAAGCTCCCTGACTGACCAACCCCCGACGACACTCATGGATCCATTTGGTACAGTTTTTCATCAAATTCTGGCGCATGCACGGGCCGCACTGAGTCTAACATGTGTGAGAAAGCTGCATGAACGCGCAAGCCATATATCACTAAGAACTCTTTGACCCGGCCAGGATTCGAACCCATGCCGTCCAGGATCACCCCTAAACGTACACAGTACCGTGACCACCGCAAGAGTTCTTAGTGATATATGGCTTGCGCGTTCATGCAGCTTTCTCACATATATATATATATATATATATATATATATATATATATATATATATATATATATATATATATATATATATATTTGGTCAGACACTTGGAGATACCCTTCACCCAACGGTGCACAGTGATTGTTGTAGGGTCTGTGCCCAACATGGTTAAATCTGGGTCGACACAATTCAAAAGAGTCACCATGTAGCTACAGTCTGGCTAAATACTTTCAAAACTTTTCTTAGAGTATTAGAATTTTTTTCTTTGTCACACACTATCCGGAGCAGCAAAAAGATGTAAACTGCATCTCCAAATGTTTTGTCATTGTGAAAGCATATCTAGATTGTCTTATAACGATTGTACGTATCCATTAGAATTTATTTCCCATTTTATTTTTTGAAAATTGTCCTGTTCAATCCTATGTCCAAATCGATAATATATATGGCAAACAACAGAGGTTCCAGATGTCCCACCACTACAATTATGCCAACTTTCTGCGTTTGTTGAATTAACTAAACACTATTCCAACTTAAGATTACGCCCTTCCCCACCAATACTCATTAGCTCTAACTCTTTAATAAGCCTCTCGTGAGGCACAGTATCAAGAGCTTGGCTAAAGTCAATATACAGAATGTTGCAATCATTCTCACTGCCAACTGCCTGAAATATACTGGAAAAGAATGAATGTAAATTTGTTAAACATGAATGGCCCTTAGTAAAATCATGTGATGAATCGTTTATTAATGTGCTTTTTAAAATGTATATTGTAAATGTATAAAAACAATAAAAAAATTGTTTTTTGCAATTATAGATTCACACAGTTTTCATACAACAGACGTTGAGCTAACTGGACGATATTTTTAAGCATGTGATCTCTCTTCCAAATCGGAACCACATTTTTAACCCTCCACAACTCCAAGACTTTGCTCGACTCTAATGATTTATTAAATATGCAAGCCAAGTGTTCACTAATCCCCCATCCCGAGTCAATTTCCATATTACTGCTATTTTAAAGCCTATATTTAGGCTATGTTTAAACATAATTTAAACTATCTCTATATGGGAAAACATATAATGTTGGTTTATATGTACAACTTTACTCGGCTCATCATGATAAACACTATTTTCTTCAATGCTTTTGAGAGGTGTTATAATATGTTGCCAAGAGCATATTGATAAAGTCGGTGCCACATACATACAGCTTTCACCCTGAAATATTCCATGTTTTACTGTAGGTTTTTAATTAATAGGAAATACTTTCTTCAATTTGATAACTAAAAACGAATATAAAATAAAGAAAGCATTAGTTTTACCGCTTCACGAAAACTTTAATAACATTCCGAATTTACAAAAAATCGATGTGGCAGTTAACATCACTACCACACTATTCACCATCATCACTACCACACTACTTATCATCATCACTACCACACTACTTATCATCATCACTACCACACTACTTATCATCATCACTACCACACTAATCATCATCACTACCACACTATTCACCATCATCACTACCACACTACTTATCATCATCACTACCACACTACTTATCATCATCACTACCACACTACTTATCATCATCACTACCACACTACTCACCAACATCATCACTACCACACTATTAAAAATCTTCATATAAACAAATATTTGATCAAAAAATTTACCTGGCAACTGTAACTGTATTCACAAAATTCCTTTTAAGTCTTATAATATGTTATATGATTCTCTAACTCAAACTTGCTCATTTCAGGTCACCTCTTATACCCCGTCCCATCCCAAACCCTTATCCTGACCCCTTCCCAGTGCTATATAGTTGTAATGGCTCGGCGCTTTCCCTCTGATAGTTCCCTTCCCCTTCTTCTAGTTAACGTTATCTTTATCAATCTTATATTAATACGACTATAAGGCTAATTATTATTAGCCACTATTGATGTATGGGAGTATAGTGTGATGAAGGTAATCACACACTATATAGTGCCACCCAGAGTGGCACTGCCCCACTGGGTACACCCCGTCCTTCTAAGGTTTCCCAACGTCAAGAAATCGGTCAATGTAGTGTCCTATCCTAACCTACCAGAGGACTCAAAACAGAAAATGGGACAGTACGTCAATTTTGCGAGCCGCTTTCATTTTCTAGTACAACAATTTTTTCGCCTTATGTAACGAATACGACCGAAATGCGACGTTCTTTGTAAGAGAACAGGTTGTTGAGTGACCCTACCAACACAGGAAGGAGAAACACTATACAATAAATAGATAACCCCCTGGCAACAATGCAATACCAGGCAGGAAATTCCAATGCTTCGTCTCCCAAATTATCAGCTGATAACAGATAAATAATGTCCTCGACAACTGCTGAGTTGTTCTTTCTGAATATTTAATAAAGTACAAATATTGTCAAAAATGCACAAGAGAAAGCATATTAGTGATGGTGTTAACGAGAACTCCGTTAATCCCTGAAAGAAGCTATGAGAAACATGTTATCATGATGAATGATAGCCTATGTGATTCGCTACGTGTGATAGCCTAACTCATCTTAGCCTGTTATCAGTAGAACAGATTCATCTATTTACCTCACCACCCAACGATGATTTTAAATAGTACTAGCACTTATAGAGACTCCCCCTAGTGTCTGTTATATCACTCACCGAATGGTCGGTTTACTGATTCTTGCGAACAACAGACAGGGTCTAAAACCAGAGAAAAGTATGTCTATCAGCGCTGCTGTATAAACAACCCCGACCTAACCTAACCTAACCTAACCTAACCTAACGAAAATACGAGTTCAAATATATATATATATATATATATATATATATATATATATATATATATATATATATATATATATATATATATATATATATATATATATATATATATATATATATGGGAATTCTTAAACTCGTGACACTTGAAAAAATTAATTTTATCATTATCAGCATGTTTACACATTACTTGATATTTAGGTGATCCAAAATACATAGAAACTATGTATAGTATTTCGTGTGTAGTGGGGCAGTGGGTGAGGCTGTTACCATGGCCTGCAGTGCCCAGCCTCACTGCCAAAATATCACTGTCCTCACTAATCGGTCACTTTTCAACTCGCTTAAAAAAAAAACAAAAAGACATTTCTCCACGTATAAATATGCCACTTGTGGACTCGGTGAGGACACTAGAGGCCGCTAGAGGTACGGGAACACGGCTAAAACTGGCCATATACTCGCCTTGCAGGACTTGTATATGGTGTGGACGGCGGGGCTCAGGCAGGCTACCACGCATGCGCACACAGCTCCTCCTAACCCCGATATTATTTTAACATATTACTATATCTACCAAGTCTTCTCCGGGGAATGGCATACCAAAAATGCATTTACATTAGGATATCAATATGCGAATGAAATTCCAAGCGCTGTATCGAGTGAATAGAGATGATAATCAGTTTGAGATGAGGTGTTTATGAACCAACCTGTGTAGACTACGGCGCATGCGCGCTAGTCTGAGTTGCACCACTTGTTGCAATTTTAAGTTTGCGACCAATTTTGAAAGAGCGGACGCGGCAGCTCTTGGGTTACTGATCTCATTAATCACCACTACTTGCATTTTTGGCTGACTGACGCAGGCTAAGACTGATCATAAGGGTACATTTGATAGGCTACAAATGACCAGAACCTATTGGCACCTCATGCATGAGTCATTTTGCTCCATGAACTAACCTTGGGAGACATGATGCTTCGCTTTTAGCTAAACTTCCACTCTATTTATTTATTTATTTATTGAGATATTTACAAGTACATTGCGCTGTATTTTTGTTGTATAGATGGTATATTCTCGCATTGACACTAATAGGCGTATATAGTAGTATGTAGAGCGTTTGGAAGTATAATTACTTTTGTGCTCTTGTATATATATTACTTTGTATTATTTTCACACTTTTAGCATGAGCAGACACGATAGCCTATGTGCACGCGTGTCAAGTGTGTTTAGTGCAGTCGTGTAGGTTAAGTTATTATACAGTACAGCTATGTGGTGAGTATACCATAGTTATGTGGTGAGTATACCATAGTTATGTGGTGAGTATACCATAGTTATGTGGTGAGTATACCATAGTTATGTGGTGAGTATACCATAGTTATGTGGTGAGTATACCATAGTTATGTGGTGAGTATACCATAGTTATGTGGTGAGTATACCATAGTTATGTGGTGAGTATACCATAGTTATGTGGTGAGTATACCATAGTTATGTGGTGAGTATACCATAGTTATGTGGTGAGTATACCATAGTTATGTGGTGAGTATACCATAGTTATGTGGTGAGTATACCATAGTTATGTGGTGAGTATACCATAGTTATGTGGTGAGTACTGTATAGTTATGAAGTGAGTACAGTACAGTACAAAGGATCACTGTACCCGCCAGGGAAGCAATATTATGCCTCAAAGGTTTCTGCATATTCTCCTAAATTAACAGCTCGTTGTTGTGATAAAGATCTATATATGATATTTATTTCCAGAATTGACTATTTAATAATTTGTTTCTGAAGCGTAGCTACCCATTTTCAATGAAATCAAGATGTATTGTACTGTTAGTATAATACAATGCATTGTATTAGTACAATACAGTGTATTGTATTGTACTTATTATTAATATTAATAATATTTTGTTCATACAGTATTCAATACATTGGAGATATTTAGGTGGTTACATACCTGGTACAGCAATTGTTCATTAAGATAAGGCAGTATACTATCAAACACACTATCTCACGCCCAAATACACCATCCTACACCTACAACACACACCATCCCACACCTACAACACACACCATTCCACACCTACAACACACCATCCCAAACCTACAACACACCATCCCACACCTACAACACGCCATCCCACACCTACAATACATCATCACACACCTACAACACACCATCCCACATCTACAACACACCATCCCACACCTA
The DNA here is from genome assembly GCA_020271785.1 of Procambarus virginalis. NCBI lineage: Eukaryota > Metazoa > Arthropoda > Malacostraca > Decapoda > Cambaridae > Procambarus > Procambarus virginalis. The sequence goes on from WNGS01092210.1 coordinate 12,934,094, forward strand.
CACATCACCAGAAATATTCCATTACCCCAGATAAATGTCTTAGAAGCATTATGTTAACGTCAGCCAAACAGATCAGTAGATCGGCTCCAGACAGCCTTATGTTTCCTAGTCCCTGGTAAGGGGTTGGGGTGTGAGGGGTGATCCTGGGGTGTGAGGGGTGATCCTGGGGTGTGAGGGGTGATCCTGGGGTGTGAGGGGTGATCCTGGGGTGTGAGGGGTGATCCTGGGTGTGAGGGGTGATCCTGGGTGTGAGGGGTGATCCTGGGGTGTAAGGGGTGATCCTGGGGTGTGAGGGGGGTGATCCTGGGGTGTGAGGGGTGATCCTGGGGTGTGAGGGGTGATCCTGGGGTGTGAGGGGTGATCCTGGGGTGTGAGGGGTGATCCTGGGGTGTGAGGGGTGATCCTGCGGTGATCCAGGGGTGTGAGGGGTGATCCTGCGGTGTGAGGGGTGATCCTGGGGTGTGAGGGGGTGATCTGGTAGGTCAGGGGTGTCAGTTGTGATCCAGAGGTCTGTGTGAGGGGATCGGGAGGAGGGGCAGGAGGTTTATTATTATTATTAATATTATTATTTTTTCTACCACAGACGTGGCCAGACATTTACAATGCTAACCAGCATATATACATTTTCTTCTGTCCTCCATGGACAGGGTGAGAGATCTTTTAAACAGATAGTTCAGTGAATTATTGAACAATCAGCCACAGAAGGTGGTTGTAGTATTTTTAAAATGCTAGGCTAAGATACAGACGTAATACATAGATACACAGA
>WNGS01092210.1:13028160-13042754 GCA_020271785.1 Procambarus virginalis
AGAGAAAGTATCCTAATCAAAATGTTAGATTGAGCGATTACCAATTAACACACACACACACACACACACACACACACACCACACACCACACACACACACACACAACATCCAAGATCGGGATCCAAGAGTCAATGCTCGATCCTGCAGACACATATAGGTGAGTACACACACACACACACACACACACACACACACACACACACACACACACACACCACAACACACACACACACACACACACACACACACACACATCTGGAGAGAAGTGACTTCGTGGCAAACCACCGACATGGGTTCAGGGAGGGTAAATCTTGCCTCACAGGCTTAATAGAATTCTACGATCAGGTGACAAAGATTAAGCAAGAAAGAGAATGGATGGCAGACTGCATTTTTTTGGACTGTCAGAAAGCCTTTGACACAGTACCCCATAAGAAGCTGGTACATAAGCTGGAGAAACTGGCAGCAATAACTGGTAAGGTGCTTCAGTGGATAAGGGAGTACCTAAGCAATAGGAAGCAGAGAGTTACAGTGAGGGGTGAGACCTCAGATTGGCGTGAAGTCACCAGTGGAGTCCCACAGGGCTCTGTACTCGGATCTATCCCTTTTCTGATATTCGTAAATGATCTCCAAGAGGGTATAGACTCATTCCTCTAAATGTTTTCTGACGATGCCAAAATTAAGACAGAGAAGGACTGTTTGAGGATTCAAGAAGACCTGGACAAACTGAATGAATGGTCGAACAAATGGTTGTTTGAGTTTAACCCAAGCAAATGTAATGTAATGAAGATAGGTGTACGGAGCAGGAGGCTAGATACAAAGTATCAATTGGGTGATGAAATTCTTCAAGATTCAGAGAGAGAAAAAGACCTGGGGGTTGATATCACGCCAGATCTGTCCCCAGAAGCCAATTTCAAGAGAATAACATCAGCGGCATATGGCAGATTGGACAACATAAGAACAGCCTTTAGAAACTTGTGTAAGGAATCATTCAGAACTTTGTATATCACATATATCAGACCAATCCTGGAGTATGCAGCTCCAGCATGGAGTCCATATCTAGTCAAGCCTAATACTAAACTGGAAAAGGTTCAAAGGTTTGCCACCAGACAAGTACCCGAGCTGAGGGGTATGAGCTACGAGGAGGGACTACGGGAATTAAACCTCACGTCGCTGGAAGACAGAAGAGTTAGGGGAGGACATGATCACCACATACAAGATTTCAAGGAAATTGATAGGGTAGATAAAGACATGCTATTTAACACAAGGGACACACGCACTAGGGGACACAGGTAGAAATTGAGTGCCAAATCAGCCACAGAGATATTAGAAAGAACTTTTTTAGTGTCAGAGTAGTTGACAAATGGAATGCATTAGGAAGTGAGATGGTGGAGGCAGACTCCATACATAGTTTTAATAGATATGATAGAGCCCAGTAGGCTCAGGAACCTATACATCAGTTGATTGACAGTTGAGAGGCGGGACCAAAGAGCCAGAGCTCAACCCCCGCAAGCACAACTAGGTGAGTACAACTAGGTGAGTACACACACACACACACACACCTAAGGACGACGTGTGCAGGAACTGTATAATAATATTGGTGTGGCACACATCGTGGCTTGCCGCGCCCTATCTTCGTAATGAAGAAGAGAAGGAAGGGTGGAGAGCCTGAGAGATGAGAAGGAGGGAACGGGGTGGACGGGAGGCAATGAGCAAAGGAAAATAAGCCAGGGAGATGGGACGGAGTGAAGGAAGAGGCAATGAGCCGGAAAGGAGGGAAAGAAGGCGGACAAACTGAGGTGTGGGAAGGAAGGGAAAGGAACAGTCAGCCTAAGGAAAGGATGGTCCGGGGATATGAGATGAGAAGGAGGGAAAGTGGATGAGGGATGGCAAAATAGAGGACGTGAGAAAGGGGGTTGAGGGCCAGTGACGCAAGCAGATGGAAGAGGGAGTAAAATAGGTGAAATCACTGGACCAGTAAGGGAAGGGAATAAGGCGTTGAAATTTTCGAGAAGTCGACGAGGGAGTTGGAAGGGGGGGCATATAAAATAAAGGGAGAATAGGGTAAAATGCGTTGCTTGCCAGGATAGGGAATGAAGAAAGGGTATGATGAAACCCTGAGACTGAACAAAGAACATAGGACGAAGAGACAAGAGGGATATGATGGGAGGGAGGGGAGAGGAGGGAGAGAGAGAAATCAACGACAGGGGCTGAGATGACCACCGGAAGGATGCTACATCTGCTGGTGATCTGTGGTGGTGTTGCCAGGGCCACTGCCTCCAGCATCCCATCACTATGTCAACAGAAATAGCATTCAGACGGCGACCAATTAGTGTGTAAAAGCTTCACACCATTGTAACTACCACTATTACAACTAGCACTATTGCCCCCACTAGCATCAGAAAAACCACAATTACTACCTGTACTACCACCAGTAGCATGTGCATCACAACCACGACCAGCACGACCACCAACCACCTTGAAGGCCATAACCAGGAAGCCAGACAAGAGGGAACCATACAATGATGAGAGGTTCCTGGAGGCCGCTTCCTGTGGTGCTGTGTGTCGTTCCCTCCTTCACCACCTCCTTCCCGTCTTCCCTCTCATCATTCTCCTCCACCACCATCTCCTGCTGCTGCTTCTCTTCCATTTTTCTTGTTGATTCTAGTTCTGCTGCTTCTGCTTCTACTCCCGTTTCTGATAATGCTGCTTCTACTGTCTCCTATATACTTTTATTTCTCCCATCTTTCCTTTACGTTTTTCATCCACCTGTTTATTACATTTCTCCACCTCCCTCTTCTGCTCCTCCTCTATCCAGCTTCTCAGTCACCTTCTACTCGTTATTTCTGATTCGCTTCACTTCGTTGTCTCCCCTTTATTTGTTCTTATTCTTCGTCTTCTTTCTCCTTATTTTTCACTTTTCTTCCTCTTTTGCCCTCTTTCATTTTTTTCAATCTTTTACTTCATACTTCCTTCACTTTATTTTTCTTTCTTCTCGCCCTCCTCCTCCTCCTCCTCCTCCGTCTCTTCCTGTGTTTATCTTCCTTCTTTCCCTCGTCCGTCTCCTCCTCCTCCTCCTGCTGCTGCTCCTGGTGAACGGTCGTTTCCCCTCTGCGAGAAGCCCTCATTCTACCCTTCGCCATTATCATATTTCCCCCAAAGTTTCTCCGGGTGTAATAGCGCACATTACTAAGACAAATGTCCCTCTGGCTCCGAGACCTTCATATTTCAGCCCTGGAGAACAAAAGGGGCAGGTGTTTTATGCCTTCTTCGGAGTCCTAGCCCCCTTGAGTCCTAGCCCCTAGCCCTCCCTGCCTAGCCCTAGCCATATTCTAACCCTCCCTCCCCCCCATCACCCCCGACCCCCTCTCTCTGAGAATGAGACGTTCCCTCGCCCTCATAAGTTGGACGAGGCTTGGGAGGCTATTCTTTCTGTGACGTCACGATATTAATTTCACGGAGGGCGCTGATTGGCGGAGACAGGCGGGCGTATTGAGCGGGCCGGCCCCGAACTGACCAATGGATGCGTCGGGCGGTGGATGAGGAATGTTAGGTGTAATGGGGTCCGCAGACCACCGCCGCCGCCGCCGCCTCCTTTCCTGCTGTTGCTGGTGGTGATGCTGCCGGAGGAGGGGGGGGGGAGGTGCTGGTGGGGGAAGTGGTGGTTCTGGTGAGGTGGTGCTAGTGGGAGAGAGGGCTGCTGGTGGTGGGGATGGTAGTTGTGGTGGTGGTGCTCGGCCCTTTGGTCCATGGCCTCTAGCCAGTGTTTCTGGGGTCTGAAGAGAGAGGGGGAGAGCACCACTGTGGAACTTAGGGACGGAGGGGGGTGCCTCTGTGTCACATATATGATCACTTACTGACCGCCAGTGCCACCACTGGTGCCGCTGATACCGGTCGTGGCAATGCTTCTGGTAATCTCTTCGTCCAACACCTCAACACTCACAACCACCACCACCACTAATACAACCAATATCGCCACCACCTCACCCACCACCACCACCACCACACTCCTCAGCACCGCCAACAATAAGAATTTTATATTGTACCAAGTGAAAAATAGCCTTAATGTCCACTGGAGAGCTCGTCCGCTGAAACTTTTGACGATCTAACCAATACACTATGGTGAAGCCAGGGCCACCATGGTGAAGCCAGGGCCACCATGGTGAAGCCAGAGCCACCATGGTGAAACCAGAGCCACCATGGTGAAGCCAGGCCCATCATGGTGAAGCCAGGGCCACCATGGTGAAGCCAGGGCCACCATTGTGAAGCCAGGGCCACCATGGTGAAGCCAGAGCCCCCAGGGTGAAGCCAAGGCCACCATGGTGAAGCCAGGGCCACCATGGTGAAGCCAAGGCCACCATGGTGAAGCCAGGGCCACCATGGTGAAGCCAGAGCCACCATGGTGAAGCCAGAGCCACCATGGTGAACCAAGAGGCCACCATGGTGAAGCCAGGGCTACCATGGTGAAGCAAGAGGCAACCATAGTGAAGCCAGGGCCACCATTGTGAAGCCAGGGCCACCATGGTGAAACCAGGGGCACCATGGTGAAGGCAGAGCCACCATGGTGAAGCAAGAGCCCCCCATGGTGAAACCAGGGGCACCATGGTGAAGCCAAGGCCACCATGGTGAACCCAGAGCCACCATGATGAAGCCAGGGGCACCATGGTGAAGCCAAGGCCACCATGGTGAAGCCAGAGCCACCATGGTGAAGCTAGAGTCAGCATGTTGAAGCCAGGACCACCATGTTGAAGCCAGGGCCACCATGTTGAATCCGTGGTCACAGCCATTCATGACAGACTGGTGATTTTTATTCCATAATTTGTACCATGCCGAGCGAGGAGAACGTTTCTAATTGGAGTGTAGATTTTATCCTGTGTAGGAACGGCTAAGTGTAGTCGTCTGTGTGTGTGCTGCTGTGTGTAGTCACCTAGTTGTACTCACCTAGTTATGCTTGTGGGAGTAGAGATTCAGCTCTTGGATCGCGAGTTTCAAGCTTTCGCTCTACTTGTATTCCGGTTTAAACTTTCTAGTTAGAGACCGGGCCGAATGTTCATTGATCCTCGGAACCATCTCGAGATAACCTCAATACATCGACTACGGACTTGTTGATGACCTTATTTTCCATATAGGACTGAGAAGACACCCCCGTAGGATCTAACAGGAAATTTTTCGCCAACCTGATGACTCGTTCCCTCACTGTGACTGTTTTCTGCTGCCTATAGTTAGTGTTTTGTCGCCCTCAAGCACCATCCCTGTCACTGTAGCCGGTTTGTCTAGTTCACGTAGAAGTTTCACGTGAAACAATGTGTTCAAGATCAGAAAAAATCTGCAGAGTGCCCACCCTTACACTTTTAAATACACACACACTCCCGCAAGCACAATTAGGTGAGTACACACCAACTATTACATATGTACTTTCACCAGCGCGTCTTAATCGACAAACTATATGTATAAACAGCACCAGATCTTGTTTGCAGATACACACGCCATTATACTTTAACGTTACCAACCACCGCCAGTGTACATTTCCATATACACGTGTACTTTGTTTACAGGTCTTGTTTTTAAACAATAGCCAGCTGTTTAAATGAGCGAGATTTAAAGAGTTACCTGAAAATATACAGGCAGATTCCCCTACCACAGAGGGGAGAGTAGAACAGACGAGGAAGCCATTACCTACCCCAGGTCAACATTTTCTGATCATTTGTTCATTTATGACTCTGAATCGCAATTTAAACCCCCGCCAGCGTCTATAACACTCATCAAACAGCCTGGGAGGTAAACACAAACCAAAGAATACATTGCATATGATACCCTGATCATAGATTCATTCATGACACCAGAGCACAATTAAAGTGACGGCCACATTCATGGATATCACGCCATGACAGCAATTTGGTCCGACGTACGGATGATTACTATGAATATTTGGGATTAATTCACCAGACCACTCAAAACTGGCCGGTGGTGTAACAGCTCTAACCAAGTGAAATATAATTTGTTTTGATTTTTGTAATAACAAAAATGGAAATGTGTATGTATTTCAGGACTGTATCAATTCGTTTATGGAAACAGAGGCAAATTGGGTTTGTTTGGTTTTAGGTTGGTAGAGAGTTTATGAAATCGAAAACTTTGAAGGAGAGGAATGATTTTATGTATTATTATAACCGCGGCCATCTACTTTATACTAGATGATAACATTTATTATGATTTGTGTATCCGATATATATATATATATATATATATATATATATATATATATATATATATATATATATATATATATACCTTTCCCTTTACCATCATCTCCTTCCCCCTACTCCCCACTTCCACGCCCCCTTTCTCTCCCCCTCTCCCTCCGATCGCCAAAATATTGTTACATTTTGTTTTTGTTCGTTTTATCTATTGATGTTTGTCTTTCTCTCCCTCCCTCCCTCTCTCTCCCTCTCGCTCTCTCCCTCTCTCTCGCCCCCTCCCCTGCTTGTAGTTGTCCTGTTATTGTAGAACACAAATATATATTCTCCCTCCCTCCCTGCCTGCCCTTTTGGTCTGATTTTCATTGTTTTCTAGTGCTCTTTCGTTTTAACCTGTGGTGCCGGTGTTTATATATATATATATATATATATATATATATATATATATATATATATATATATATATATATATATATATATGTGTGTGTGTGTGAGTGTGTGTTTTCATTCACCTAGTTGTGCTTGCAGAGGTTGAGCTCTGCTCTTTCGGCCCACCTCTCAACTGTCAATCAACTGTTACTGCTATTTTTTTCTATACACACACGTGTGTGTATGTTGAATCAATGAATCTAGCAAGAATCTTCTATATATGTTATTTATCACTTGGGAAAGTTGAAAAATTAACTCTCCAAAGTTCAGTTTCAAATCCAATTGAGCCTGACGCCGTTCGCTAAAGAACGCATCGTTTCGCTAAAGCTCTCTCCAACATCTTCGGAGGCAGAGGAAAGTAAGTACTAATTTGCTGCAAGATAAAAGATAGTAGGATGGGTAGAGAGGTAGATAAGTAGCAACAACTAGTACCAAACCGATCTTGTAGAAGAAAACATACAAACGAAGGCGAGTGTCCACGCTACCTCTGATGAAGAAGCCAACACTATATAAACTGTCCCACCTATTAAACTCTTCTACAGAATCTTCTTTTCCATAGCCCACAAGACTGATGAAAGGGTCCCTAAAGACATAATCGACCCTAAACCTTACCATCACTTAATAAACAAATACAGCTCTCTGTATACAAGAGTAAAAATACAGTCATGAAGGACTCTTCAGACACTTAAGGGGACGATTAAATAAAGGGAAGGGAACTATCAGGAGAAAGCGACAAGCCATTACGACTATATAGCACTTGGGAAGGATGAATCATGATAAGGATTTGGGATGGAACGGGGGGAAGGAATGGTACCCGACCACTGGGACGGTCGGGGAATGAACACCGATCTGCACGAAGTGAGACCATCATCTCTACCGTCCACCCCAAGTAATTAGGCACGATTTGATAACGACGAATGTTTTCCATAACATCACTTGCCTACTTGGGGATTGTTAGCCCAACGATTCCAATATATATAGGCACGACACCAAGAGCCCTTTCAAAGCAACTTGACAATGAACCAACAATAAAGCTCTCACAAAAGTCATATTATTTATCAACACAACCAGACTATTGCTTGAGATATAGTGACCATCAACTCTAAAACAATCAACAGATATAACGACAACAGATTAGGTATAGCCGAAGGACTACATTTAAGAACTCAACATATAAAAACCCAACTGTTTATAGTTGGGTTTTTATATCTTTTATTTATACCCGCCTCTCATGACTCGGCCCCGCCTCATAGCTCGGCCCCGCCTCGTGGCTCAGCCCCACCTCATGGCTCTTAGAAGCCAACCTCGGAAATTTCTCGTTTGGTTCAGTATTTAGTTTGGTGTGTCTGCACACGCATGCGTGCATATGTGCTTGTGTTTGTGGAGGGAGGATAATTTGGCTCCGGATGTGGAGATCTCTTTGCATATTTGGAAGAGGTGTGGCTGGTTTAGGCTTCCCCATACATGCATAGATGAATACACATGCATTCGTTTTCGATTATACATTAACATACTCATACATATAGACTGCATTCACAAATATACATACATAAACGCACACACAAGCGCGCACATAAACGCAAAGGCGAGTTTGAACGCACGCAAGCAGACACACACACACACACACACACCACACACACACACACACACACACGCACGCACGCACGCACGCACGCACGCACGCACACACGCACGCACGCACGCACACACACACAAACGCGCACGAATTAAATATTTGCATAAAATCACATCCATTCATATCCAAGTCCCTGTTGTTATTGTAGGACCTCGAGAATCAGCTGGTGGACGTAGACAAACTTCTTGCAGGTTGTCGTTCAATCCACGATGGTCGAAGTGGTTGGATACCATTCCTTTCCCCAGTCCCATCCTAGATCCTTATCCTGACCCGTTCTAAGTGTTATACAGTCGTAATGTATTGGCGCTTTCCCATGATAATTCACTCGTAGGATCGTTAGTTATAAAGTGCCTGTGATCAGATGCCTGCCACACTTTGCATGACGATATCCTCAAGAACGCAGGAGGAATAATTAAAACTATAATTTTTAGGACAACTCTATGGGAATCTGACACCACATTTAATTACTTGAAACTACAGGCCACTGAAAATACAGATAAAGAGTACAAGGGTGAGAACAGCTTGAGCTACCTCATATTTTTGTGTGTATTTATACCTCAATACACTTATTTGAATTTGAATTTGAAGAGTACAAGAGTAGAGACCGTATAAAACGCACCCATCAAACAAAGCAATCAAGATGTTAATAATGCTAACTACACTATAGTATCCCTGCATGAACAAGGTTACAGTCACCATTATAGTTCCCAGGAACTGTGAAGTACTCAGCCAAGCCTCCTAAAATAAGTGTTCCAACAGACCTATATGTATTATTGACTCAGAAAAGTTCACGTTTTGTATATTAATGATGTAAATGACACGAAAAGAAAAGCTAAAACTAGACATTCCTAGGCCTACAGCACAAATATTATCATGTTAGGCTTAGGATAGGGGGATATTATGCCTACGATTGCTTCGACAAGTTAGGTTAAGTTTTTGTTAAATTTCACATTTTCTAGAAAGTCATTTGGGTTAATTCACTAATATAAAATCTGAACTTTTGGGTTCCAACAGTACATATCGGACCGTTGGCCAAATGGTTGCTATATGTACTATCATTTATGTAGGATGGGCGGTGATTTTCTAATGTACTTTATGAATTTTTTAAAATTATATTGTATGAAAGTCTACGGACATTTATTTCCGTATTCAATTACAACTGTATGGGTGTTGGATGACTTTTTAAGACATTACTCGCTTCTTGCTTGGATGATGGAGGCAGAGAGGATGCTTGAAATTTATTATATAGTTGAGCTGATACCCATTTAACTGCAATATATTTAATTTGTTGCAGCGATTGCAAAAATTGCACCTCTCTTCAGTGTTATACCTGGAGAAGAGAAGCCGAATGTTAGGAATATATAGTGGATCTATATCATGTTCTTACTAGATTTCTAGTAAGAAGTTTTAGATATATATGTAAACAAGAATCATAAATTAGTAGCGTTTCATAGTCGATCTAACTTGTGAGGTGTAAAACACCTGTAAGTGTCTAGATGGTGCGCGACCCTTCGCTGACGTGCAAATATCCTAGCGCATTAAGCTATGACTTTCCCGTGTCTAGTGAAGTAGAGATTTGCATGACTTAATTCAGAACATATTTGTGGAGTTGTTGCATGTGAGTCTTTCTTCTCTTGATATACACCAGCGTGGTGTAGTGCCATCGTCAGAATACCAAGTTATTTATACAGCAAAAGTACTGGGGTTTCAGTATACCCTGGAGTTCACTGCCCCGGGGTAGACTTCCCTGGGGTTCACTGCCTTATGATATGCACTGCCTTACGGTACACTGTCTCAGGGTACACTGCCCTGGGGTATACAGCTTTTTGTGAGGTTTATGTACGGTTTAATCTAAAGGGTGTGTTGTTTGTGCAACATAAGTAGTGTTATTGACTTATAGAATGGATGTGTCGAATTCTATAGTGCTGGTGTTCAGCAAAAACTTAAGATTTTAAATTAAGAGTGGACTCAAGAGTTTGTGTGTACTGGGATCGAGCTCTTAGTTCACAGACTCTTAGTTCTATATCTACTATATATGTGTGCGTGCGCGCATTCATGCGTATTTCGTCTGTGCGTGCATGGGCGTTGCGTGCGTGTGTGTATGCGTGTGCGCGAGAGAGTAACAAACAGACGGGAGGGAGCCAGCAGCCTGCTCTGAACGCATGAGTAATGTCAACACGGCGACCAACGTTGCACGCTATCTGCAATATCCATAAATGATCTATTGCAGTCATTAGCAACAGGACAGTATGTTGTATTGCAATCCCGGTCCTGTGGGTGTTTGCTTACTGTATTTAATTGATGTTTGTTGTGGTTCTTCAGCGTTATGGGCTTTTTGTTTGAACGCTGAATTATTTTACTTTGATGCTTCAAATTTGGTTGACTGACTGATATATTTGGCTCTTTTTATTATTTTATTATGCTGTATGTTCAATTTCTATATTTTGATATTTTTATGTTTTTAATTTATATATATTTTATGTATTCGTCATTGTTATAATTGTGTGTAGTGTATTTGTGTTGGTGTGTGTGTGTGTGTGTGTGTGTGTGTGTGTGTGGTGGTGTGTGTGTGTGTGTGTGTGTGTGTGTGTGTGTGACTCACCTAATTGTGCTTGCGGGGGTTGAGCTTTGGCTCTTGGTCCGCATGTGTGGTGTGTGTGTGTGTGTGTGTGTGTGTGTGTGTTGTGTGTGTGTGTGTGTGGGTGTGTGTGTGTGTGTGTGTGTGTTGTGGTGTGTGTACTCACCTAATTGTGCTTGCGGGGTTGAGCTTTGGCTCTTTGTCCCGCATGTGTGTGTGTGTGTGTGTGTGTGAGACACTGGAGCAACGAAGCCAGTACTGTCTCACTGGCCTGGAAACTGGAATGATATGGAAATGGCTGAAGGGTACAGGTGGGGAGGACGGGGAAGGGAACTTTCAGGAGAAAAGCGCCAATCCATTATGACTATATAGCACTTGGAAGGGGTCAGGATAAAGATTTAGGATGGGATGGGGGGGAAGGAATGGTTCCCAACCAATTGGACGATCGGGGATTGAACGCCGACCTGCATGAAGCGAGACAGTCGTTCTACCGTCCACCCCAAGTGGTTGGATGGTAGAGTAGAGGAAGTTATCGGGGTCAAGGGAGAGGTAGAGACGGAGGTCGAAGTGAGAGATATGAGAGAGAGGAGAGATAAAGGTAGGGAAGGAAGGCGGCAGCGAGACCCAGTGAGGGAGGAGAGCATCAAAGAATAGAAAGAAGCCAGGGGGAGAGGAAGGCCTGGGATAGGAAGGGGGAAAGACAAGGAAGGGAAGGGAGGCCCCAGTTGAAGCGAGATATTATGCAAATTTTTTATTACTGATTTCAGAAAGTTTTCGGTAAGAAAAGACGGTCTATATTTTTTATGGTAAACTTTATTTTTTATTACTCTTATTTATTGTTTCATTGTTATTTTAATAAAAACCCATACAAGTTATGCATAAATTTGCAAGTAATTTAACCATATTTTTGTTTAGCAATTTAGAACGTCACAAAAATGCGTCATCTCATGTTTCCATATTTCCCCGCCCTGTCATTGGGTGGTGGGGGAGTTTTCTTGCCCAATGGGAGGCCGCGCCCAGATTAATATGATGACGTCATCAACAGGGGCGGACGTATGAGACATTATTCATATTCGAGCTTCCTATTGGCCAGGAATATGATCGCTAGCCTCAGATTCACTCCCTATTGGCTAGCTGCGGGAGCCCAAGTTATGATATAGGGGAAATTTCTCAGTGTCGTCAACCCCTCCTCTTCCTCCTCCTTCTCCTCCGCCATATTGTTTTCAATAGTGCTTCACGATATATTTGGGAAGTATATTTTGGTACTTTATATACAAGGAATGAATTGTTAATATAGGAAACTATTCAAACATCCAAGTTTTGCCAAATCGCGGTGTGTGTGTGTTTATATTGTTTGTGGGGGGTGATTGTGGGGGGGTGATGTGTGAGGTGTCTGGGTGTGAGGTGGTGGTGGGTGTGTGTGTGTGTGTGTGTGTGTGTGTGGTGTGTGTGTGTGTGTGTGTGTGTGTGTGTGTGTGTGTGTGTGTGTGTGTGTGTGTGTGTGCTTTAGGACAACAGTACGGTTCGTCCTAAAGTCTTTCATCGATTCCTGCCGTCCTATAGTCTTACATAATCAGTCTCGACCGGTTGAATCCCTCATTATTCAGTCTTTTAACTTAGTCAAAACTTAAACAATTATTTATGCTTTTTCGATTCGTAAGTTAATGTTCCCTAGAGACGAAGTAACAGAGAAAGCTTTATTTTAAGCTTTATATATAGTTGGGTCCAGAGGCAGGTGTTGTATGAAATATTTACATGACGTATGCTGCGTTGTATCTTAATACAAGAAATAGACAATTCCTATTAACAAATTTCCTTTTGAATGGAACTGAATTATCTCGATGGATTTTTATATATATTGTATGAACTCTCCATCGGTTTAGTTGAATTTATCTGTTGCCCTATTTCTAACATCGTCAGGGTGTGTAGCATACAATGAGCATGTGAGCATATCCCAAGCACATAAGTACTGGAGCATAGCAAAAGCATCTCTCCCTCCATTCCTCTTAACCCTGGGGAGATATAATGTTCCTCCCTTAGCTAAACGCAAGAAAGCAGAAGTATTCCAAACCATCCTTCATTCCTTCATTCACCCCCGCACCCAAGAGCCGGAGAATAACCAGATTTTACCTCCTTCCACGAGTCCATAAAAGCCGGAGCAAAGCCTGATTTTACCTCTGCCCATGATGCCGGAGCATATTCGCAGCATCCCTCTATCCCCGCATTCCAGGAGAGGCAGAGCATTGCAAGAGCATCCTCTCCTCTCCCACGCCCTGAGAGCCGGAGCATATGCCGGAGCAATACCGCCAGCGTCCATTTCCTGAGCCGGATGCAATAGGACTTTGTCAGGGCCACGTAAGACAGTATTGATTGATGCCCGGGCTGGCCCTAGAACTGACCGCTCTCCCTCTCTCCGTCTCTCCCTTGTTGTATCTCTTTCTCTCACTCTCCATATCTCTCTCACTCTTCGTATCTCTCCATAATTCTCTCTCCATTCCTCCATCTCTCTCTGTCTCTTCATATCTCGATTCTATGTCTTTCTATCTCTTTTTCTGTTTCTCTATTATATATATTTATTTATCTTTCGCTTTCTATCATTATGCATCTGTTGCGCGCTCTCTCTCTCTCGTGTGGTGTGTGTGTGTGTGTGTGTGTGTGTGTGTGTGTGTGTGTGTGTGTGTGTGTGTGTGTGTGTACTCACCTATTTGTGCTTGCGGGGGTTGAGCATTGGCTCTTTGGTCCCGCCTCTCAACTGTCAATCACTGGTGTACAAATTCCTGAGCCTACTGGGCTCTTATCATATCTACATTTAAAACTGTGTATGGAGTCAGCCTCCACCACATCACTGCCTAATGCATTCCATCTGTTAACTACTCTGACACTGAAAAGTTCTTCTAATGTCCTTGTGCTCATGTGAGTACTCGGTTTCCACCTGTGTCCCCTTGTTCGCGTACCAAGTGTGTGTGTGTGTGTGGTGTGTGTGTGTGTGGTGTGTGGTGTGTGTGTGTGTGTGTGTGTGTGTGTGTGTGTGTGTGTGTGTGTGTGTTCGTACTGACCTAGTTGTACTCACCTAGTTGTGCTTACGGGGTTGAGCTCTGGCTCTTTGGTCCCGCCTCTCAACCGTCAATCACAGGTGTTCTGGTTCCTGAGCCTATTGGTCTTTATCATATCTACACTTGAAACTGTGTATGGAGTCAGCCTCCACCACATTACTTCCTAATGCATTCCATTTGTCAACCACTCTGACACTAAAAGTTCTTTCTAATATCTCTGTGGCTCATTTGGGCGATCAGTTTCCACCTGTGCGTGTGGTGTGTGTGTGTGATAGATAGGGAGTACATAGTATCACAATTACGTAGTGGTTTCTAAGATCATTACCACGAGGGGTACACACACACCCCTGAAGACAGGTTGCCACAGTACCACTACCACAGCCTCAACACAAGAGCATCATCATCCGTACTACATCATCACACCACAGCACCATCCATCCATCACCTACATCATTATCCCCACGACACCAAAACACCATAACCAGCCTACACCCTCCCTACAGCACCGCCCCACCAATATAGCACTATCCCCACAGCACCAACACACCAACATAGCACCATCCCTACAGCACCGCCACACCAACAATGCACTATCCCCACAATACCACACCATCACTACGACAAAGCACCACCACCTCACGAAAGGCTGGTGTTCAAGATGAAGAAGTTGGGATAACTAGACAGACATTGAACTGCGAAAGAAATAC
>WNGS01092210.1:13047853-13066112 GCA_020271785.1 Procambarus virginalis
GATGTACTAACGTATTGTGATTTCTCTGTGTCTGGAAACCTAATTCTTTGAGGAAGCTCATGGAGCTCTTATCCCATGGCAGAGGGGGTCTCAGATGCTATCGGAACAGAGGTGTACTGACTTTTCAGTTACCTGTATTTGTTTGATTAATGCCATTCCCTGAGGTGGGCCACACCCATCCCCTGATCAGCACACCAAAGTAACTATAGATATAGCAAGCTAGGGTGGATACACATGTAGTCCCATCAGTCAGCTGTTTGCCTCTCTTCAAGGCGTATATTGGTGATACCATCTGGACGACAGTTCAGATTTTTTTTTAATCGTGGACTTTAGTGCATAATGTCTTACAGTATCCGAAGAAAAATCAATAGCCCAACTTAATATATTGCAAAGATTCTTCACAGGGGTAGCTTTGGCAGCATGTCAAGTGGCACTCATCAAATTTATACAAACTCTGAACCACCCACACTGGGTATGTATTAAGTAGCAATTGTTGGTGTTTTTTTTTTTAGATATAACAGGAGTGTTACATTCTTGTAGCCACTAGTAACGCGTAGCGTTTCGGGCTAGGTCCCTAGAATACGATCCCTGCCGTGAAGAATCGCTTGTTCCAACCAAGTACACATTTTACTGTGCGTTAAATAGAGGCTACAGATAAGGATTTTTGCGCCCAGTAAGTCCTCCCCGGCCAGGATACGAACCCATGACAAAGCGCTCGCGGAACGCCAGGAGAGTGTCTTACCACTACATCCACGAAACTGTTTTAACTGAGACTGTGTTAAAAATTGGATGAGGGTAGCCCGAAGCGTCTGTCCTCCAACCTCAACAGGCATTCTAATTTATATAGATTTACATATAAGATGCTCTTGAAAAATGAATCCTTGGATAAGTGCGACACATCTTTTTGTTAACTCGTGTCACATCACCGGAGGGAGAACTGTTACAGGTAACTCACATTCTCTATGTCAGGTTAATGCCCTTTGATAGCCAGCGTAGCGGAAAATATCAAGAGCACCCGCAGTGGCAACATCCATCTGTGATTGCATCTGTGATTGCGCCAGCTGATGGTCTGTTTACACCAATAGTGTCCGCGTCCCCGACCACCAGGGGCTATACTGTTGCCATCATAGACCTCTTCAGGCTATACTAAGCTCATATTAACATTTAGCGTGTATATATTTTCTTGCCTTGATAATATGAATAATGTTTTATCTGGTATATAAGGTTATTTTAATATGAATTTCCAATAATTAGAATTATTTTGTTTCCATATATTTCGGATTTTATTCTTTACGGGTTTACCGAGCAAACTTTCCCTACACCTCACTTTAGTCCCTGCAGCGCTGCCTTTACGTCATGCCGGGCGTACTTCCATAAACATATTTTACTTTATGGTACGGATCAGATGAAGTTGTAGAGCGCACCACCGGAGGCGCAACAGCGCCCGCCACGTCAGTGTAACTTTTGTGTTGTGGAGGCGAGCGAAAGAGTGCCCGGTTGACAGCGCCCATCCTGACCGACACATAACTCTCATTTGCGCCTTTTCTTCATTTTAATTAAAGCGAACGACGAGATGGCAGCCAAGGAACGACTGTGGGGGGTAGGTGGGAGGCCAGGAGCAGTAACTGGGGGCTGAGGCCAGGAGCAGTAAATGGGAGCTGAGGCCAGGAGCAGTAACTGGGGGGGGGGATGCCAGGAGCACCACTGGGGGAGGGTTGGGGTGGAGGGGAGCAGAAGGAGCACCAGAGACCTAGGAGAGGAGGCTGGAGGCCCGAAAACAGTGATTGGGGGAGTCCAAGAACAGCGACTGGAAGTCAGGGTTCAGTGACCGGCAGCCAAGTAGTGACTGGGAACACAGCAGCAGTGACTGGAGGCCCTAATAAGAAACACAACATTGCTAATCATTAAAATGTAAATCTAGTCAAGTGGCGCAAGCCGTAAAAAGTGGCAAAAATTAGCCCCTGCCCAGCCTTTACCTCGTAATTAACGCTCCGATATTAAAAACTTTGGCCGGATAAGAAGGGGTTCCGGGTCCAGGGTTCCGGGGGGTGGAATTTGCATTCTTTGAATATTCCAAAACTCGGCTCATTTGGATGGCGGGGAATCGCGCCTAATGTTGGCGTGATAAGACCTTTACGCCCCCAACTTTGGGGTGACCCTCAAGATTTTCAGGCGCTCATTAAAAGAGTAATGGAGGAGTTTGGCCTTTAAGATATCAGCTTAGTCTCTCCTTCGGCCGGAATGGGAAGAGATTCTTGGTCGTTCTTTGGTCGCATAAAGAGGTTTTGGTTACGTCTTTGGTAGATAAAGAGGTTCTGGCTAGATCTTTGGTCAGACAAAGAAGGTCTGGCTAGGTCTTTTGTCGGATAAAGAGTTTCTGGCTAGGGCTTTGGTCGGATTAAGAAATGTTGCTAGGTCTTTGGTCGGATTAAGAAGTGTTGGCTAGGGCTTTGGTCGGATTAAGAAGTTTTGGCTAGGGCTTTGGTCGGATTAAGAAATGTTGGCTAGGTCTTTGGTCGGATTAAGAAATGTTGGCTAGGGCTTTGGTCGGATTAAGAAATGTTGGCTAGGGGCTTTGGTCGGATTAAGAAATGTTGGCTAGGTCTTTGGTCGGATGACAAAAAGGTCTGTCCAGCTCTGTTACCAAAGGAAAAAGAACCTGCGCATCTCTTTAACATGTTAACAAAAATCTGGTCCACTTTCATCACATGATGAACGACACCTTAAAGTGTAGTCATGACCAGGACGTTTCACAACCGTTACCATCATGAAACAAAAACAAAAATTAAAGTCATACCAACAATTTTAAACCGCTTCATTTTGTTTTTGTTTTTTTTCCCTAGAATTTATACGGCGAAAAAATTCGATCTTGACATAAGAGAGTTTCTGGATATTAAAACTTTCCTTCCATTACTGGGGTTGTGACGACGCATTTGATTGGTCCATTCCAGACTCCGACATTAAATTGGCGGTCAAAATGGCGGTAATATTGGCCTAAGACTATAATGGAGCGAAATGAGTTTTCTCATCTCTCTCTCCCTCTCTCACCTCACTCTCTTTCTCTCGCAAACTATTCGTACGCAAGTTTGGTGAAGGCAGGCAGTGAACACAAACGGTTTTTATACTTTGTGTATTTACTATTGGTACTTGCAAAATCAAGATATTAGCTCTTGGAACCTGCCTTTCAAACCGATATCTCTTTTCCGCTATTATATCTACTACATATATTTCTCTCTAAAACACACACACAACACACACACACACACACACACACACACACATACACACACACACACACACACACACACACACACACACAACACACACACACACACACACACACCACACACACACGAACACACACACGCACAGTTAAACAATGTAGTGTCAGAGTGGATGGATGTAGGGTGAGTGGTGAAGGCTGACTCCATACACAGTTTCAAGTGTAGATATGATAGAGCCCAATAGGCTCAGGAATCTGTACACCATTGATTGACGGTTGAGAGGCGGGACCAAAGAGCCAGAGCTCAACCCCCGCAAACACAACTAGGTGAGTACAACTAGCTGAGTACACACATCCCCAGGATGTAGCCCTTACAGCTGTAAAACCCAGGTTTTCCTATGTCGTTAGGTGAACAGTGGCGATCAGGTGAAACAAACTGCCCATTTTATCTGTCTCGTCAGTGAAGCGAACCCGGGCTCTTAGGAATACGACCGTCCCGATTGCTGTCCACTCGGCCCCGAGGCCCGCAAACCCTGTGTGTGTGGTGTGTTGGTGTTGTGGTGTGGAAGTGTGTGTGTGGTGTGTGTGGTGTGGTGGGTGTGTGTGTGTTGTGTGTGGTGTGTGTGTGTGCGATTTTGCCCTGTTTATAAAATAACACATAACTTGGTGTGTTGTATTGAAACAATTTGTCAGTGTTTCTGTGAGAGGAAGTTTGTGAGCCATAATGTTTGTAGACAGCTGAGCAAATACATATATAAAGAGAAGCAAATAGACAGCTATTTGACAGATATATAAACAGGGAGAGATAGGCAAACACAATCTGACAAGTGGAAACATATAGTGCAGACAGAAGTATAGTGCAGACAGGCATACAAATGAAACATTCAGAGCTACATTATCACTGTACCAAGAGTCACTATCAAACCAAACACAAATACACCGACAAGGCCCAAGGTCCCAAGCGTCTGACGGTCCCGTGCGGAGAAGGTCCCAAGCTGAGAAGGTCCCAAGCTGACAAGGTCCCAAGCTGAAAGATCCCAAGCTGAAAGGTCCCAAGCTGAGAAGGTCCCAAGCTGAGAAGGTCCCAAACTGAGAAGGTCCCAAGCTCAAGCTAGAAGGTCCCAAGCTGAGACGGTCCCAGTGTCCGCGAGAAGGTCCCAAGCTGAGAAGGTCCCAAGCTGAGAAGGTCCCAAGCTGAGCAGTCCCAAGCTGATCCCAAGGATCCCAAGCTGAGAAGGTCCCAAGCTGAGAAGGTCCCAAGCTCCCGAGAAGGTCCCAAGCTGAGAAGGTCCCAAGCTGAGAAGGTCCCAAGCTGAGAAGGTCCCAAGCGGAGAAGTCCCAAGCTGAGAAGGTCCCAAGCTGAGAAGGTCCCAAGCTGAGAAGGTCCCAAGCGGAGAAGTCCCAAGCTGAGAAGGTCCCAAGCTGAGAAGTCCCGTGCTGAGAAGGTCCCAAGTGGAGAAGGTCCCAAGCTGAGAAGGTCCCAAGCTGAGAAGGTCCAGCAGAGCGGAGAAGGTCCCAAGCTGAGAAGGTCCAAGCTGAGAAGGTCCCAAGCGAGCAGGTCAAGCGAAAGAAAACATGACGCGGGAAAAAAGGCGAGACAGAATAAGGAATAATGAATAAGGACAAAAGTTGAAGTGGAGGTCATTAGAGGCGGGAGCAGTGAGCCTCGTGGTTATTACCAAGGGTGGTTGTACACCTTGTTTGAGGGGGGGGGGGGTTGTGTGTGGTTTTGGGGTTGAGAGTGGTTTTGGTTGTTGGGGGGGGTTGTGAACCCGCGGGTTGTGCACAATAACCGGCCCTAATGACACTCTCTATAAGCTTCATTTTCCCCGAACTACGTCGTTACGCATTTCGTGCAAGCTAAATCACCTCTGATGACCTAGTACATAATGGTAACTTTCTTGTGCTTGCTAAGCACCTTCTTATCATTATTACTGACTATGTTACAATAATGCCGCCTCTAATGACCTCGTTCATAAAGTTTATTTTCCTTAATTTTGTCTGAGCTGCTGATTTATTATCAAATTTGTGACCGCGTAGCAATAAGCCCCTCTAATGACTTTGTCTATAAGACTCAATTTCTAATGCTGTATTTTTAGTAACATTACGAGTGGCGGGATACGCAATTTCAGCCTTAATGACCTGTCTATGAAGCTCATTTTCATTGTCCTAGTCGAAGAACTTTATTATTATTATTATTATTTATTATTATTATTATTTCATGAGTTCGGATACGCTATTAACAGCCTTAATGAGTCTGTCTCGAAGGTTTAATTTCCGTTTGTAAATCGGCATAGAATCAGCCACACCAATACGACCTCTAATGACCCGGTTTATAAAGCTTATTTTGCTAAAACTTTACTCGGGTTTGCGGCGAAATTTCCTGCGAGAATATTATGATAAGGAGCGACGGTATAGGCATAGCTGCATTGACTTCTGATTAATTGACCAAAAGCCAATAATTGCCCCAATTATCGATAATTACCCGGAGGGGGAATTATCAGTGTGCATGGGTGAAGATATTCATAATTACCACCTCTGGGTAGATGTTGTGGGCTCTGATTACTCTACTGAATGGTACCTCTGATTTCCTATTCACATCGTCATTCATATTTTCTTTCCACGGATTTCCTGATGGAGTTGTCAAATGGAGAAGTGGAAGGAGAGAAGAGAAGAAGGAGAGGGAGAGAGGACAATGAAGGAATAATGAAGACATGACAAATAAACAGAATACGGACATTTTATAATATATAACAGTAATAAATATGGTTATGTATACGTAATATACGTATGTGTGAATATAAATATAATATATATAATATGGAAGGGAGTACCACCTCTGGCTGGAAGAAGGGGGACCCATAGCCTCGGAGGAAACCACACATAACGCATTAGAGGGAATGTTAGATCCCCTCCAATACAGTTTCTGTGTGCTTTTCTCCTACCACCCCCTTCTTTTTTGCTTTTTATTATTATGTATTATTTATATATCTATATATATATATATATAATATAATATATATATATATATATATATATATACACATATATATATATATATATACACATATATATATAATATATATATATATATATATATATATATATATATATATATATATATATATATATATATATATATATATATATATATATATATATATAATTATATATATATATATATATATATATATATCTTTAAATATGCCGAAAACACTTCTGAGAGAAAAATGAAAGGAGGTAACGTTCGACTTGGTTAAAGCCTTTGTCAAACCAGACTGACCGTCAGTCTGGTTTGACAAAGGCTTAACCAAGTCGAAACGTTACCTCCTTTCATTTTTCTCTGTGGATTTTCCGCATAAAATGATCAGTGTTTTGTGATCGTCAATTGCATATATATATATATAGATTAAAATATACGTATGTGGTATGTGTAACGTCTGTGGTAAATGTTGCGAGTTCAGAACGTACTGATTGAATCGGATATGGCACAAAGAAGCCTTGATAGGCCTAAGGTGTGATACAAGGTAATTTGCCCTAATATGATGCTCACGTTTGCCTTTTGGTTCAGTTAGACATAATTACGAACTATGAAATATAGTTGAACAATATTATATTGGATGAGATGAATCGTACAGTGATTATTACGAATGGTTCAACACTCAGCTGTGTTCAACGTGGCTCATTCGGCAAGATATGACGAACTTTATAGTCAAGGAATCGCTTGATTGTTTCAAGAGTAGGTTGGACATGAATATAAGTTTGGGTGGATATAGGAAGACTGTCTCGTATGGGAAATAAAAATGTCTTCTGCAGTTCCTTTATTCTTTGGTTAACTCTATTTTTATGCTTTACCTCTCCACTCTCCCCACACCTCCTCGTGATCACACTGACTTTCTCTATACTCGCTGGCACAACTTGATAACGGTCCACGGCGGGCTGCAACGTCCTGGATTGGGTTGCGTTACTGTCATGTTTACTGAACATGAAAGATGTGGCACAGCTCGGCTCAAGTGAGGGTCTGTTTATGTCTAGTTCAATGCAATATACTTTCAACAATACACCATTGTATAATTGCAACAATACACCATTGTACAATTGCAACAATACCCCTCCCCCTTCCCAACAATACCCCTCACCCCTTCCCATCTAATACCCCTCACTTCTTCTCAGCAATACCCCCCTCACCCCTTCCCAACAATACCCCTCACCCCCTCCCAATAATACCCTTCACCCCCTCCCCAACAATACCCCTCACCCCATCCCAACAATACCCCTCACCTTCCCCCAATAATACCCCTCACCAACATACACGTCCCTCCAACACAGTCTATCTAGCAGTTTACAGCACTTGAGGCCTCTATAAATCTTCAAAGTAATTAGACAATTATTCTACATGCAAATGGGGTTCTTATCCGCTATATTATGACTCTTGTTACGAATCGACAAAGTTCAACCAGTCTTTAATTGAGTTCTGGGGACCTTAATGACATCTTGTAAGAGGTGATGCCAAACTTTCATCTCTCCCCCCTCCCCCAACGACCCTCCCTCCATCACCCCCCCTTCCCATCCCCACCCAACCCGAGCACAAGGACGCCCCCTCTGCGACAGACTCGGCGTTACCATAAAAATTTACTGTGGTTGATGGTTATATAATTGGATGTGAGCGTCGGGCGTTCGATCGCCAGGGTGGCATTGGTGTGGGTACTCGGTGGCACTGGTGTGGGTATTCGGTGGCACTGGTGTGTGGGTACTCAGAGGCACTGATGTGTGGGTACTCGGTGGCACTGGTGTGGGTACTCGGAGGCACTGGTGTGTGGGTACTCGGAGGCACTGGTGTGTGGGTACTCGGTGGCACTGGTGTGGGTACTCGGAGGCACTGGTGTGTGGGTACTCGGAGGCACTGGTGTGTGGGTACTCGGAGGCACTGGTGTGGGTACTCGGGCTTTCTTGAAATACGTTCCTTTCCTCTCGCTTTGAACTTTTTGTATTTCCTTCTACTTATCGCTCTCTCTATCTCGCTCTTTCACTCTCTCTTACACACTCTTTCTTCCTCCCTCTCTTATTTAGATTTTTTAAAAAACTTTTCGTCTGCCTCATTCTTGCATTTTACTTCGTACTATTTCTCACTCTTAGTCCCTCTCTCCTACCCCCTTCCTCTCACTCACCCTCACTCCCTACCGCCACCCCCTCCATCCCTCTTCCTCCTCCCCCTACCCCACCACATATTACTACCGGCAACGAGGCACTTAGTCAAGACTGCGTTGTGTCCGCTCATATTATCTTGTTAAAATGTCCTCCGCCCCCACCAGGGAGAGGGGAGAAAAGGAGGGTGGGGGAATGGAGGATGAGGGAGAGGAGGGGAGGGGTATAAAGGGTAAAGGAGAGGAGGGGGTATAATGGATAACGGATGGGGTGGGGTATGGATAGTGAGGGCGAGGTAGGGTTGGGGGTATGAAGGGAGAGGGAAGGGGGGATAAGTAGGGTACCATCAAGTTACTAGTGTGAGTACAAGAGAGCGGGCGGTGGTACCCCTCTCTCTCTCCCTCCCTCCCTCCCTCTCTCTTTTCTTACCTCTTCTTCCAATCATAACACTTCCCCCTCATGCACATTTGATTCTATTTCTCTATATTTCCCCTCACACTTCCTCTTCCTCCCTTTCCTCTCCCTCACTCCAATCTCCCCTTCACTCTCACTCATTCCGCTCTCCCTCACTCCGCTGCCCCTCCCTCTTCCACCCCCCCCCCTTTCTCTCTCCCCTCCGCCCCCTCAACGAGGACGCTATCCCATTACAAGTTATCAGAGGCGGCCATGCGTGCGGTCAAAGGCATACCTCATCCAATTAAGGTGTTCAGCTGGCTTATTTCCCCGCCTGATAACCACAGCTAAGCTGATTATGGTCACCTGCTCTCGTGTGCTCTCTCTCTCTCTCTTTTTGCACTCTGCTCTCGCGCACACTCTTTTGCACTCTATGGTCTCTCACACACACACTGCTCTCGTACTTTCCCACTCAACTGACACACACACTCCTCTCATGCACTCACCTGACACACACACGATCCTCTCATACATTCTGCCACACACACACACACTCACACTCGCCTCACGCATCTCGAACTCACGCATTTTGTACTCTCTCGCACGCTCTTTCTCACACTACTGTCGAGTTTTCGTGCACATATCGCACAATCGTCATACACGCGCACTGTTGTCGCACACTAAATTCTCGCACCCGCTTTGTCACCAAGCACACTGCCTCTCACTCACTTTCGCACCTTTCTCATCGAAGTGGCGGGCTCTCAGTACCCCAATGCCACTAATCTGGTGTGAATGCTGTCACTAAGCCAGTATGACTATATAGCACTTGGGAGGGGTTTGAGGTTAGGATAGGAAATAGGATATGAGGACAAGATACGAGGTGGGATATGAGGACAGTACAGAAGCTGGGACAAGAGGACGGAACAGGATAGATATGAGGACAGGACAGGTAGGATATGAGGACAGGATAGGAGCTGGGATACGAGGACAGGATAGTAGTTGATTAGTCGATTATGGTATCAAGGATATTTCAGAAAAATCTCCGAGTTCCAGCGGGTCTCGTGTCCTCTCGTTGGTAGAAAATGTACACATCTGAATGTACCTGCATTGTGTTCTCTAACAAATAGTTTTCAGCATTTTTTTGTATATCTTGGGCTAAGGGTAGAGGACGGTCTCGCTTCATGCAGGTCGCGTTCAGTCCCCGACCGTCTAAGTGATTGGGCACCATATTCCTTCCCCCCGTCCCATCCCTAATCCTTATCCTGACCCCTTCCAAGTGTTATATAGTTGTAATGGCTTTACGCTTTCTCCTGATAGTTCCCTTCCCTTCCGTGTGATTGTGTACTCTCATAATTGTACTCGTCTAATTGTGCTTGCAGGGGTTGTGCTTTTGCTCTATGGTCCTGCCTCTCAACCGTCAAACTGGTGTACAGATTTCTAAGCCTATTGGGCTCTATTATAGCTACATTTTAAGCTGTGTATGAAGTCTGCCGCCACCATATAATTTCTTAGAACATTTCATTATCAACTACTTTGACCAATAAAAAAAGATTTTCTAGTGTCTTCGTGGCTCATGTGGGTACTCAGTTTCCACCTGTGGCCCCTTGTCCGTATACCACCCGTGTTAAATAACCCACCTTTACCTACCCTGTGAATTCCGCTGAGATGTATTTGTGATCATTTTGTTCGTGTGACGTCGGAGGACAGGATTTATGTGCATGACGAAGTCACAAGACATCAGCACGACCAAGAGCACGCAGGAGCGAGCAGAGGGCACCGGCAGCCCTCAGGTGATCCAGGCGGGAGACGTCGGGGGGAAATATCCGGTTGACGCATTCCAGATACTGTGAACAGTCGTCGAGAGCGTCAAAACCTGCACGAAGCTCACTATTGACGGCTGTCACGGTATTGAGGAATGTCCCAGTTTTTGTTGACGAACATGGGAGATGCCATTTAGGGCGGAGAGCCATCCAGGACGGAGTGCCATGTGGGGTGGGGAGTCACCCAGGACGGTGGCTCCCACACCATAACTACCCCATCAGCAGCACCACCCTGCAGCTGATTGATAAAAGGACGCAGGAGACATGAACGACAAGTCACGAGTTGTTCCTCAGCAAGTTGGAGCTTTCAGAAGAATCGAACGACTATTTCAGGACGATAAAGCTGTTGTCCAGGTGTACAAGTGTGTGTGTGTCACTGTTCCCTGAAGTAACGTGCAGGGTGCAACACCTCACCTGACCAACACCTCATATTCCACCAACTTGCAATATCATTAATTAATGACTTACTGAACAATGAATATAAATCACAAAATCAGCTAACCTGAGTACCGGGTCGCCCAGACGTACCTGTGACAAAATTTGTATTTATTTTTTATCCCTAGCTTTTAGCCACCGTGAGTATAAGTAGGGGTGTATGTCTGTTCATGTATTTGTGTCTGTACCTGCAACATCAACTAACATATATGTCCTTATGACCGTGTGCACATGATAGAGCGCGCGTGCGCACGCATGTCTGCCAAACACCGTGATCCCCCGGGTCGAGGTCTGATCCCAGGGGATAGCGTCACCCACCCCTCATTTACATACGAGAGTCGGACAAATCAGGGAGCGGCGGCAGCGGCGGGGGATATTGCTCATGTCGTAACATATAAATAGCTTCCCAGCTTCCTTGTAGACAACTTTTAGAATCGAGGAACGTGATCCTCCACTGATGAGAAGGTTAGGGTGGTGTGGTGATGGGGAGGGGGGGGGTGATGGTGCGGGGAGGGGATGGTGTGATGAGGAAGAGAGGTGACTGGGGGAGTGGGGAGGACAGGGTGATTGGAGGTAGGGGAGACTGAGTGTTTGTGGGGGGGGGGGAGGGAGGGGAATACCTCGCACCCTTATTCCGTGGACTTTGGTAGACGGTATGCGGCGACCAATGTTTACAGTCAATACCACAGATAATTTTACTATGGTGATTATTGTTTCAGTTAGTCTACACACACACACACACACACACACACACACACACACA
The DNA here is from genome assembly GCA_020271785.1 of Procambarus virginalis. Classification (NCBI taxonomy): domain Eukaryota; kingdom Metazoa; phylum Arthropoda; class Malacostraca; order Decapoda; family Cambaridae; genus Procambarus; species Procambarus virginalis. The sequence goes on from WNGS01092210.1 coordinate 13,059,633, forward strand.
CACACACACACACACACACACACACACAACATCAAGAGGTCATAGATTTAAACTAACGAAACAAAGCTGCCGGAGAAATATACGAAAATTCACTTTTGTAAACAGAGTGGTAGACGGTTGGAACAAGTTAAGTGAGAAGGTGGTGGAGGCCAAGACCGTCAGTAGTTTCAAAGAGTTATATGACAAAGAGTGCTGGGAAGACGGGACACCACGAGCGTAGCTCTCATCCTGTAACTACACTTAGGTAATTACACTTAGGTAATTACACACACACACACACGGACAAACATACACAAACACACACGGACAAACATACACAAACACACACGGACAAACACATACACAGTCTCGTGATGACTGCACCCCGAGCAAATGTCAGGAATAGCAGTGAAAAATCACAGTGAGGTGAGAGGCTGGATGGGTGAGGGAGGGTGAGGGGGGTGAGGGGGGTGAGGGAAGGTGAGGGGGGGTGAGGGAGGGTGAGGGGGGAAGGGGGCTGGAGGAAACGAGGTTGATAGTGACGTAGCGTTAGACAAAGAGGAAACGCAGGGGGGGGGGCAGAGAAAAGGCTGGGAAGAGGAAGGGAAGAGAGCGGGAAAGATGAAAAAGCACGTGGAAAAGGGTGATAAAAGGGAGAGGAAGGAACAGGAGCGGTTGAAGAAAGGGGAAGAGAGAGTAAACGACGGAAGAAGGTGTTAAGCAGAAAAGGCAATGAAGGCTAATGGGAAATGGAATGAGAAGGAAAGGAAGAGAAAACAGAATCTAAACAAGAAGCAATAATAATGGTAATAACAAGATATGAGGCAAGTGTGAGGATGGAAGACGATAGAAGAGAAGATAAGAGGAAAAATCAAGATGGAAAAGAGAGGTAAAAGTAATGGAGGAATAAGGGAGTTTGAGGCAGGATGGAGGTGGGAAGAGAAAGGAGGAGGAGAGGTGGGAAGAGAAGAGAAGAAGATAGGAGAGGAGAGGTAGGAAGAGAAGAGAAGAGAGGAGCGTTGTGATCGCCTCATAAAACTGCAGGAATTATGGGCTCAAGGACCATCAAGATGTATTACTTGCTTCTCCTCCTGATGTGTGTCTGTGAGTCTGTGTGTGTCTGTGTGTGTCTGGGAGTCTGTGTGTGCCTGGGAGTCTGTGTGTGTCTGCGAGTCTGTGTGTGTCTGGGAGTCTGTGTATGTGTCCTGACTAGAGGGGAATGATACGCGAGACGCCTGACCTGAGCCACGTCAGGTCAGGATCGGGCCCTCAGGCTCGGCTTAGGACTCGAGTCTGAGGGCCCTGAGCTACAAAGAAAGACGGAAGGACATAAAATAAAAAGTGGAAGACATGATAACGATATACAAGATTCAATAAGATATTAAAAGGAAAATACAAATATGACTGATCAGAGAGAAACAGCAGAATGGGGCGGAAACTAGAGTCAGAGGAGAGGCAGAGAAGTCAACCCTTCAGTATCAGGGTTGTCAGTTCACAGCTCAAATTTACGAAATTAAATCTAATGAAAAATACGAGAATAGATGCATTGGCTAACCGGTATTTTTTTCAAAAGGCGGAGGCTAGAAGCATACGCTCAACCCTACCAGCACATCTAGGTAAGTATATCTAGGTGAGTACAGGGAGATGGGGAGGGATAAAGGGCGAAGGAGAGAGAGAGACAGACACACAGAAACACATACTGCGATGTTTGCATAACGTAACATTTGTACTTTCTTTATATGCGCAGATATTTTGCAATGTTATATATATATTTATCTATATAATCTCTATGCATCAACATCTGTGACCTCTGAATGCACATACGAAACATTTGCAACATTGCAGAAAACAGTATAATCAACATTGCAAGATTTCCGGCCTTCTGACCAAACCTAGATCAAATACGGCTCAAAACCGGATTTATATACGAAGGTTGAAGGGAAGTACACTCCGAGTCCGGATAAAGCTCCTCTTAAGCCGAGGTCCGGATGAAGTCGCCTTAAGCTGGAGTTCGGATGAAGCTGGTTTTCGACTAGTTGTTTTTAGTCTGTCTTCCCCGGGAGGGGGGAGTTAAGACTGGCGCTACTGCTCCTTTACTGTTACCTGGTGCTCCTTTACTCTTACCTGGTGCTCCTTTACTGTTACCTGGTGCTCCTTTACTCTTACCTGGTGCTCCTTTACTGTTACCTGGTGCTCCTTTACTCTTACCTGGTGCTCCCTTAGTGCTATGTTACGTTCCTTCACTGTCACTTTACCAAGTGTTGCTTGTGTTCCTTCACCATGCTTAACAGAGGAAACTTTTTGTTTCCTTACAGTTCGCTGCGGGCGTTCCGTAGCCGCTGCTCCAGAATGTGTTATTGGGGGTTCCTTTTCGTTAGACCCGCAACGCATACTAAGGTGGTGTACATAACACAGCTTGAGACCCACGCCTCCAGTGTACACCATTTTCAACACTGGTCACTATATATATAGCCTTGAACATGCACGCACGCGCGCGCACACACACCACACACACACACACACACACACACACACACACACACAACACACACACACACACACACACTACCGCGACTAGAAAAGTGGGATTCAAAAGCCAATGCTCGATCCTGCAGGCCCAAATAAGCGAGTACACACAGGTACTCTCGGCCGAGCAAACAACGCTCGGAAGTCATAGTCCAAAGGGCCCGGTTTTGATTCCCGGCCGAGAGAGAAATGGACAGTGGTTCTTTCACCTGATGCCTCTGATGACCTATCGATAAATTGGTACCTGGGAGCAAGACAGCTGTTACGGGCTGCATCATGAGGATGTGTTCATAATATGAACATAATATAAATTTTGTGAGGGTGGTATGGGGGGCAGGGAAAATACCGTGCAAGAGAGGGGAGGGAGGAGCGAGACCCGGGCTCCGCTGGGTACCCCATGAAGTGTGTGAGTAGATAAATATACATACAAGAATTCAGGGTAGTGGTAAGGTGGTAACTTTACAAACCAAGTAAGAGGAAGGCTGAGTAACTTTGGTTCTTATATTTCAGTGATCTAAAGTCGATTTGGTTTCCTCTTAAAGTTAACTGTACTGCCTTTTGGTCACCCTCTTGGAAGTAGCTTAGCACTGTCTTAACCCTTCTCTCCCTGTTCTGGTGACCCTTATGAAGTGACCTCACGATTTCCATTTTAGTTTGTAATGACAATTGAATGACTCTCCTTGGAGGTTTAAATTCAACTCTCTTTCCCGCTTCGGCTACCCATCCCCACCCCAAATCTCGTCATCCTCAATCCCATTCCCCGTTCTTTGCCTCGTCGTTTTCATTCGTCCAACCCCTTCTCTACGCTTTCCCCCCACCTCTCATCACCCCTACACGTTTCTCCAAGACCATCCCTCCACCAACCCCACTCCTCCCCCCCCCCCTTCCACACTTCCTTCTATACAAGGGTTTGTCTCACATTCGCAAATGACTTTTAAGGAGCCGAACCTCCGCCTTGAATTACCTGCCTTCCCTCTTGCCTCCCCCCCCCCCTCTTCCTTGTCCCTCCCCCTCCAAGGAGGGATCGGACCATGCTCCCACCCAACCACCCCCATCAGAGGGTTTGTCTTGTAATTGCAAATGATACTTAATGACCAGTTAAACGACCTCCCAGATCGAGACGTCGTTACAGGCAATCAGAGGTCATGTGAGTCGTCACAGGTCATCAGAGGTCACGTGTCGTTAGTCATCAGTGGTGATGCCTCGTTGCATGTCATTATATATATCTAATACATCTTAAGCATGTCATTGAAGATCAAGTAATCATAATCAAGGTCATATTAACACCTAGGAGACATTTTGGGTCAGGTTATTAGAGGTCACACTTCTCTTCATGTTATCAAAACGCCAAATGCTCCATCAGGCCGCCAGGGGTTACGTGTCATATGGTCAGAGGTGGTCACGCGTGTCCTCCCGTCATTAGAGACCCTGCATCATATGAGGTCACAGGTCAAATGTTCAATCTGGACGACAGAACTCACGCGATATATATAAGGTCCTTAAGTCCAATTGGCTCAGAGGTCACATGCCATATAAGGTCACAATCTCTGACGACTACTTGCGTCATCAGAGGTCACAAGAGACCGGACACCCCCTTGCTTTGCTGGAGGTCACGTGTCATGTAAGGTCACGGGGGTCAGGTCGACGGGCAGAACAAGCTATTACGGTCGCCGGGAGAAACTTTAGTCTTGACAAGTGTTTCAAGGAAGGCCGGGATCTGCATACAGCAGCAGCTCTCTGAATACTCTCCCCTAATTGTCATTCAAATTTTATGCAATGTCTTGTGTTTGAAGTCCTGGATAGCCATGTTTGTATTGATAATTTAATCCTAAGAGGTGCGTCCCAGCCACCTGTATTGACTGGTTGAGTATATTTAGAAGGAATTTGCATATAGAATGCTTAGGAAGGCAGGTTAATTGACAGGTGTTTATCTGCCATCAATTATTATTTGCTAAGATAGATTGACTTGGGTTCTTACAAAATTGACAGGGGAGGGGAATGGAGGGGAGGGAGGGGCAAGAGGTGTAGAATGAGAGATACTTTCGCCCACCCCCCTCCCCCTCTTCTCAGCTCCATTTAACTCCTAGCTTCCACCATGGACATTAATACCATTTATATTTTAGACTCGGTCTTGCTTATGAACAATCTTCCCCTACACCCCCGTCTCTATTGCTCTCCTCCTAACCCCCACTGTTCTCAACACCCCCTAACAAAGTGCAGTGTAAAGCACACAATGCTTTACACTACACTTTGCCTCTCACCCTACACATGTGAGGTAGGTGAGACTTACACATAACGGTCAACAACACCAGCAGTTCCTTACCCCAAACAGCACCAGCTCCACTACCAACACCAGCTCCCACAGCAGTTTCACCAACAACAGCAACAGCTCCGCCATCATCAGCAGCAGCAGTTTCACCACCACCAACAGCACACCATCAGTAACATCTCCACCACCAACAACACCACCATCTCTTACTGAAACGACCATACGAGTCATAAATACTCATACTCCGCCCAAGTAAAGCAGAAACAAGCAACACTTACTGGGTCAGCCAGAGGCTAAGAGCCCGCGCAGGAATATCCCTGAAAAAGCACCACCAACAGCTCAACCACCTCCAGCACCACCACCAACATCACCACCACCAACATCACCACCACCAACATCACCACCACTAACATCACCACCACCAACAGCACAACCACCAACAACAACACCACTACTATCAACAGAATCACCAACAGCATCACCAACGGCACCACCTCCAGCACCACCACCAACAGCAGCACCACCAACAGCACCACCTCCTCCAACAACAACATTTCAGTTTAACAAATCTCTTATTCTTTACTTCAATATTTATCCTCTTCTCTTACTTCTTCACCTGCAATTACACTACATTTTCCATCACAAATTATTCTCTCCTCTTCCACTTTCTCCTCCTCGACCCCTTTAATTTCTCCTCATTTAAAGTCCTCCCCTTCGGATTTTGTTCTAAAACGACAATTTCTAAATCAAATCGTCGGTATAATCCCGTGCTCCCCTTGATTGAGTGGTCAGCAGCCAAACTTTTCAAATCGGTCAAAAATTAAAAAGTTTGGAGTCTGGAAGGTCTGGCAGATGACTCGCTGTGAGATGAGCCTCAGTGTTCCGCTCACTCTCCTCTCTTCCTTCCTCCTGTTATGGCTCTTATTCAAGTGTTTGCACTTGTTTGGGGGTTTTGTGTGCACCCCCGCGCGCCAACGTGCATACGTGCACACATGCTAAAATATATCATCAGCAGCATATGCAATGATGGTTAACGTAAGAACTGCCTTTAGAAATTTCTATCGTTCAGAATCTGTATATATATATATATATATATATATATATATATATATATAATATATAAAATATATATATATATATATATATATATATATATATATATATATATTTCACGTATTGCAGACCAATCCTGGAGCCTGCGGCTCCGGCGTGGAGTCCATATCAGGTTAAGCACAAGACGAATGTAGGGAAGTTTGAATGGCATACCACCAGTCTAGTTCCAGAGCTACAAGGTATGAGTTACGAGGAAAGGCTACAGGAATTGAACCCCACGTCGCTGGAGGACAGAATAGTAGAGAAATGATTACCACATACAAATTCTCTGAGGAATTGATAGGTTGATAAAAGATACTATTTAGCTCGGGTGGTACTCGCACAAGGCGACACTTGTGGAAAATGAGTACTCAAATTAGGCACAGAAACATTAGAGTTTTTCAGTGTCATAGAGTTAACAAAGGGAATACATTGGCCAGTGATGTGGTGAAGGGAGACACCATACAAAGTTTCAAATGTAGATATAATAGAGCTCAGTAGGCTCAAGAGCCTGCACACCAATTGAATAAGTGTTACGAGGTGGGATCCAAGAGCCGTGGTTCATCCCCTGCAAATACAAATAGGTGATTATACACACACACACACACACACAC
>WNGS01092210.1:13098960-13112458 GCA_020271785.1 Procambarus virginalis
CTCACTCCTCCTCCCTCATCCCTCACCCCTCCTCCCTCATTCCTCACCTCTGCTCCCTTCATTCCTCACCCCTCACCCCCTCATCTTCACCCGACACACATTAGCAATACATTACTTATCAAGACCGCATTCGGGTGTCCCGATATCTTTTCCTTTTTTTGCTTGCTTGGTCTGTCCTTCTCACTGTCTCTTTCTGTCCCTCTTTCTGGCTCAGTTTATTGGTTGATGTAGTATATAATACAAGTTTAAATGTTGGCATATATCAGTCATTCTGTAACCTTCATGCGTCCGTAATTATACTCGCCCGACTTGAATGCATTATAATCGCAAAAAACTCCTCTCCACTCTCTCACTCTCTCTCTCTCTTTCACTCTCTCTCTCTTCACTCTCTCTCTCTTTCACTCTCTCTCTCTTTCACTCTCTCTCTCTCACTACTCTCGCACACATAAATTATCAATATAAAACGTTCTTCTCTCATTTCATGACGGAACACTGTAACCAATATTAAATTCACCTCGTATACCATGATAATATACATTTTCAGCCCTCGTGAATTAATGATGTAAATCTCGATATACATCATAGCGTAAGTGCTCGGTACAGATGTCACCTGCTGTCTTAAGTTGGGAATCATAACGTGAGTTACGCCGGACTTGGCAAGAGTTGTGGCGGGAGCACCTCTCTCGCCACAACTGCGCCCCTGACCATTGAGAAACGAATCAAAATGATTATTAGAAGGTGCTAGGTCCTCCACTATCAACACTATATACAAGCGACTGCGGTGGCATTTGGGAGGGATATGAAGACAAGGATTTGGGATAGTACGGAGGGAAGGAACGGTGCCCAAATACTTGGATTACGGGAATCGAACGCCGACCTGCAAAATGCAAGGCCGACGATCTACTGACCAGTCCAAGTGGTTGGGTGTTTCTAGAGAAATAATAGTGATTTGTTTAATTTTTACATAGGAAAGTACAAGAGCATATTGCTTTTGATTTTGCTAATAGGTCTAGACTTTCCCCTTCCCACAGCTCATCCTATGTTTTATGCCTGGAACTCAAGCCAACAGTCGGTTTACAACCAGGTCCTCAGTTACTGCTGAGTGAACATGGCCGACGTTAAGGATTGGCTACCAGTCGACCTTCCTTACCCTGGGCTTGAACCCGACTCGGCATCATTGCTGAAGCATGCGGGGTGGAGATGATATCTCCCCAACGCGCACCCCTCCCCCTTTAGGTGGACGGTAGAGCGACGGCCTCACTTTTTTGCAGGTCGGCGTTCAATTCCCCGACCTCCAACTGGTTGGGGCACCATTCCTTCCCTCCGTCCTCTCCCAACTCATCCTCATTTCTTCCATGCGCTACATAGTCGTAATAGTTAAGTGCTTTTTCCTTATAATTAATTTACTTACCTCACATGTACTACTGCTGTTGCTGCTGTTTTTCCTCTTCCTACTTTTCCTCCAGCTCCTTTAGAAAATGGACTGTTTGATGCCTTTGGAAAACGTGAAGAGCATCTTCCAATTTGGCCCACAACAATCAACCGACTCTCAGGCCCCGTGAAGCTGATTTGGTTAATACCTATTCCCTTTAGATGAAGACCCGCAATGACAGCTTCTGGCAAATGACCCGAGTAAGAGAATTCTTCCAGTGTTTGTATTTTGCACCAGCTTCAATTTACTAAACAAAAATCGATGGTGGAGTTTGTCTAATTGTAATTTAAGAAGACTTTCGTCCGCTTCTATAAAATAGCGTAGGTGATGGAATTCCGTAAGCTATTGTTTTCCAGTGGATAACAACACTACATCAGTCAGTACAGCGTTGTTATCCAATGAAGAGGACAACGCTGGTTCAGCCTGCGGCAGCTTTTCGTTGTAACCAGTGGAAGGATTCTGCGAAAATTCTTGTGTTTTTAAGGGAGGAAGACGAGGCTGTTTTTGCCCGTCTGTAATATACGATCGTAGCGACACAGTTCTGACAATTTCCTTTGTTTTGTAGAGGTGCGCGATGCATGTTGATCACTTCCAGTCTCCCGACCTCCAGCTCTATAGAGGCCAGCACCGCTCACCCCTGGAACTGTGTAGGACTTTATTTCCAGCAACTTCCAGCGTGTAGTAAAGCGCTGGAAACGACCCACCGTATCCTCAACCCGCCGGCAAAAGGCTCTCGGAATTGTGCAAAAAGAAAAGGTGAACTGCGGTGAAGAATAAATGAAAGAGCGATGACGGAGGGCACGAAAATGGAGTGATGTGACCCCCTGGTCTTCCAGCACGAGGAGGGGGAGGAGGAAGGGGACGAGGCAGAGGGAGGAGGCAGGGGCAGGAAGCAGGGGGGGGGGGGAGAAGGAACGGGGAGGAGGCAGAGGGATTTTACACAACAGACAGTTTATGCGTGTTACTGCCTAACACACCTCAATTTAATTTCACGTTCAGTCAACAGATGGCGTTGGGGTAAATCAAATCGAATTAACAAGGGGCGGGCAGAGGCGGCGGTATTCCGAGTTAGCAGACACCATGCAAATATCTCCAACACGTTACAGAGAGAAAAACAACACGGGAGGAAGGGAGCCTTGCCTATGGCCAGTTTGGAGGTGCAGGTGGCCAGCAGGTGGGTGATGTGGGCGGGGCGAGGGCCGGACATAGGCGTAGGTGACGAGGATTGGGGTGCCAGGATATGTGGGTGTCACGGACACACCCTAGAAACCCGCTTCCTCCCTAGCCCATCACACACCTAGCTACCAGCAGTCCATATTTTATATACACAATATATAGTTTTATATATGGGGGGTACCACCTCTGGCAGGAAGGGGACCCATAGCCTCGGAAAAAAGCACACACAAAGCATTAGAGGGGATTTTTGGTTCCCCTCCATTGCAGTTTCCGTGTTCTTTTGTCCTACCACCCCCCTTCTTTTTCTGTTCTGTTTTGCTTTATTAGATATTTAAATATCTATTAATATTAGATATTAATGTAATCAGATATTAAATATCTATATTACATATTATACATTGTTGAATACAATGGAAGGTTAAAAGTTGTGAATCTTTTGCAGCTCCTCTGCTTCCGTATAGGAACTGAGGACACAGAAGGTGTTTACCCTTTGGATCGCTACACTGAGGCACTGAAACAGGAAACTGGCAGATCTTGGATTCTGTGGTTGTGTCAACTAGCCTGGAAATTAACAATATCCACAAGGGCCATGATAAGGGTTCGAATCTACGCACGGGATGTTCCCAGATGCGTCTTAGTCAACTGTTGCCACGACATGGTCAAAAGAATTGCAACCTGAAGTGCTACTGCCCTCACTAGGATCCTGAAGCTTCTCCGAAGCCCAATCGGGTTTCACACAATTCTCCCATCCAGCCGGGCTCTGTCAACCAAATGTTATACCTCTACGCCCTTCAATAAGTGAGGGCAGTAGCACTCCCGGTTGCAATTCTTTTGACCATGTCGTGGAACAGTTGACTAAGGCGCATCAGGGAACATCCCGTGCGTAGGTTCGAACCCTGCATCACGGCCGTTGTGGATATGTTCATTTGATGTATAACGTTATTGTGATTTCTCTGTGTCTGGAACCTAATTCTTTGAGGAAGCTCATGGAGCTCTTATCCCATGGGCAGAGGGGGTCTCAGATGCTATCGGAACAGAGGTGTACTGACTTTTCAGTTACCTGTATTTGTTTGATTATGCCACTTCCCTGAGGTTGGCCACACCACATGCCTGATCAGCACCAAAGTACATATAGTTATCAGTAGGGGTGGATACACATGTGTAGTCCCACATCAGCTGTTTGCCTCTCTTCAAGGCGTATATTGTGATACCATCTGGACGACTGTTCAGAATTTTTTTTAATCGTGGACTTTAGTGCATAATGTCTTACAGTATACGAAGAAAAATCAATAGCCCAATTAATATATTGCAAGATTCTTCACAGGGGGTAGCTTTGGCAGCATGTCAAGTGGCACTCATCAAATTTATACAAACTCTGAACCACCCACACTGGGTATGTATTAAGTAGCAATTGTTGTTGTTGTGTTTTTTTTTAGATACTATACAAGAGTTGTTACATTCTTGTACAGCCACTAGTACGCGTGCGGTTTCGGCAGGTCCCTGAGAATCACGATCCCTGCCGTGAAGAATCGTTGTTCAACCAAGTACACATTTTACTGTTGCGTTAAATAGAGGCTACAGTTAAGGATTTGCGCCAGTAGTTCCTCCCCGGCCAGGATACGAACCCATGACAAAGCGCTCGCGGAACGCCAGGAGAGTGTCTTACCCTACACACCGGAAACTGTTTTAACTGAGACTGTGTTAAAAATTGGATGAGGTTAGCCCGAAGCGTCTGTCCTCCAACCTCAACAGGCATTCTAAATTATATAGATATTACATTATAGAATATGCTCTTGAAAAATGAATCCTTGGATAAGTGCGACACATCTTTTTGTTAACTCGTGTCACATCACCGGAGGGAGAACTGTTACAGGTAACTCACATTCTCTATGTCAGGTTAATGCCCTTTGATAGCCAGCGTAGCGGAAAATATCAAGAGCACCCGCAGTGGCAACATCCATCTGGTGATTGCATCTGGTGATTGCGCCAGCTGATGGTCTGTTTACACCAATAGTGTCCGCGTCGACCACCAGGGGCTATACTGTTGCCATCATAGACCTCTTCAGGCTATACTAAGCTCATATTAACATTTAGCGTGTAGTATATTTTCGTGCCTTGATAATATTGATAGGATGTTTTATCCTTGATGCTTGTATATAAGGTTATTTTGGAATATGAAATTCGAATAATAGGAATTATTTTGTTTCCAGATATATTTCGGATTTTATTCTTTACGGGTTTACCGAGCAAACTTTCCCTACACCTCACTTTAGTCCCTGCAGCGCTGCCTTTTACGTCATGCCGGGGTACTATCCATAAACATATTTTACTTTATGGTACGGATCAGATGAAGTTGTAGAGCGCACCACCGGAGGCGCAACAGCGCCCGCCACGTCAGTGTAACTTTTGTGTTGTGACGGCGAGCGAAAGAGGTGCCCGGTTTGACAGCGCCCATCCTGACCGACCACATAACTCTCATTTGCGCCTTTCTTCATTTTAATTAAAGCGAACGAACGATGATGGCAGCCACAGGACGACCTGTGGGGGGGTAGGTGGGAGGGCCAGGAGCAGTAACTGGGGCTGAGGCCAGGAGATACGGGAGGCCAGCAGTAACTGGGGGGGGGGATGCCAGGGAGCACCACTGGGGAGGTGTTGGGGGAGGGGAGCAGAAGGAGCACCAGGAGACCTAGGCCCCCCCCCTCCTTAAAAAAACAAGACTAGTTCCTGAGCAAAGAGGATTAAGCAATGAAGATATGTTGAGGGAACTGGACCTCGCTACACTAGAGGAAAAAAAAACAGAGAAATATGATAACGACATAAAAGGTTATACGGGAATTGGCCAAATAGACATATAGACGCAATGTTTAAAATGAGAAACAGTTGAACGAGGTGACACAGATGAAAACTGGAGACACAGATGAGTCACAAAGATGCCAGAAGGAAGTCCTTCAGCGTAAGTTTGAAATGGAATGTATTATATGAATTAGTTGCAGTGGTTGATGCTAACTCAATACACTCTAAGGGCATCTTTGCGTGCACACATACACACACACGCGCACGTGTATTACAGGAGCGAGACCCCTGACAGAGTTGATGTAAACATTGATGGCGACGGTTGCATATACCCTTCACTCAGACAAGGAAGATGGCGACAGGATATGTAACACGTGTAGGTAAGATGGCGGCAGGATATGACGTAACACGTGTAGGTAAGATGGCGGCGAAGGGTGATACGACGCCACGTAATTCTTCATTCTCTCCATCTTTCTATCCTTCATTCGCATTCTTCCCCTTTCTCTCCTTCGCCATCTCATCTTTTCTATCCCTCCTCCATTCCTCATTTTCCTCTTGTTATCCTTCTTTCCGTCTAACTTTCCCCCCTGTCCTTCTCACCGTGCTCTTTCTCTCTTTCATTCTCTATCTCTTATTCGCCTTCTCCTCCCCCTCATTCTCTCATTACTAAGACCTGACATCGGTCCCGTGGTCTGTCCTGATTGGACAGTATTAACCAGACACCAGACCGGTTAAGGCTGGTCAAGGTCGAGACTGGGAAATGTTAACGAGATCGGCCATGTTACTGAGACATTCCCTGCACATCAAATTTTCCTCATCTACCCCTTATAGCGGAACCGTACACGAAGTTCCTTGAGATAACGACACGCGTGGCTCTTAGAGATAACCATTTAAAAACTAAATCTGTGAAACATAACTATCGAACGTCGTATCCAAGATAATTTTAAGGCTTGTAAAAGTAATTTACCTCACCTTTCACGGTGCGGAAATATTCAGTGCACAACCATAAGCAGAAGCCCTTGGAATTAACGCTAAAGTAAGTGTTGCAGAGGAGTGATCCAGTGTCACGACGTTGGTGTCATCGGCTTCTGTGGCGTGCTTCAGGAAAAATAATTATCGTTGCCAGCCTGAAAGGATCGGTTTCTTGAGTAGTTTTCTAAGCAAGACAGACAAACTTGACCTGTCACCCACAAGGAGGAAGTGTTTTGATATAATGGCATATGAAGTAGCTAAGCATTGGCTCAGCGATTAGCTGCTACAACCGTTGTCACACAAAATAAAGAGTAACTGATTGGCGAGCCTTCGTCCCTTGTAGACAGAAGATCCGCCATAAGTATCCGAGTTGATTTATTCATTGAGCTGCGCGTATAGTTTAATGACAGCATAATCTTCGTCTCCGTCACACTGGCTGTCTTTCCTGCACCCTTTAGAGTGTCTTGCGATCCATGTGAAGTGACTTGGGAGCGAGCCATCAGGGAAGGTCTGAACAGTTGCCACCATATTGGCTTTGTTAAGTGTTATATATGTGTGAGGTCTCCAGTGTTTGCTCGGCGCCCCCTTCATGTTCCCAGAGACAACAGCGGCTCCCAGCGTCTCATCTAATGATTGACATTATTGCATTGTTGATGCAAGATATACACCGGTGGGATTTGGGGTTACGGTGTGATGGAGAACATTAAAGTGATCGGAGAGTGGTTGGACCCGCCTCGTGTATAACGAACACTGAAATACACTGTACATGGTATAAGTATCTCTGAGGGATGGAAGGTCGGAGATGCCGGATAAGGCTAATGAGATTATGTTAACTTAGCTGCTTCCCTTCTGTCTGTGACACTCCTTAACAGGGTGTCATTCCTAGTTACGATACTGGAGTTCGCTACACAGATCGCTGTGCTACCTCTTGCAATATTCCCTTTCCTATTATGCCTATTAATAGCATTATCATTACAATAAGCAATATTAATAATATGAAATATTAAAAATGTATAACTTTTCGATCTTATAAAGCAAACCTTCAGAACGAGAATAGGACGTTCTAATCACCTGTTAACTTAACAGTCTCTGTGAGAATATGCTGCAGGAGACGGGAGACGTGGTTATCAGTCCATAAAGCCCTCGTCTGGCGTCGTACTTGTGACTTCCGTGTTGGGCAAGACGCTCGGAAGATCCTCTATTAAGACCGGTCAGTTGTTTAGATGGAAGGATGGATGTATAGGATGGGGGTATAGGATTGTGTAGGATGGTGGTATATTATTGTATAGGTTGGTGTAGAATGGTGGAATAGGATTGTGTAGCATGGTGGAATAGGATTGTGTAGCATGGTGGAATAGGATTGTGTGGGCTGGTAGTATAGGATAGTCGTATAGGATTGGGTAGGATGGTGGTATAGAAATGTGTAGGATGGGGGGTATATGACTGTGTAGGAAGCTGGTATAGGATGTTGATATAGGATTGTGTAAGATGCTAGTATATGACTGTTTAGGATACTGGTAAAGGATTGTGTAGGATTCTGGTAAAAGATGATGGCAAAGGATGGTGGTACTGAGGAGTGGTGTACATTTTTTCCGCGTGTATATTACCTGCACGGGCCTTATACACCAGGGTGGGCCCTAAGCCTCTGTCTGGCCCACTAAGTTTTATTTAAATTTTCTACCACAGACGTGGCCAGACATTTACAATGCTAACCAGCATATATACATTTTCTTCTATCCTCCATGGACTGGGTGAGAGATCTAGTAAACATATAGTTCAGGGATTTATTTAACAATCAACCGCAGAAGGTGATTGTAGTGTCACTCATTCTGTCTCAGACGGTGGATGAGTGTTTATAACTCGTGTCTTGGCTTCTGTAAGGTTATGTCAAGTTTGTTTACCAACAACTTTTGCGCTGTTAAATTACAGTGGTAATCTTATTGGTCTGTAACTCTACACTGTGTTAATGTCTCTGTAGTGTGTCGGACATTTCACCACAATGCTGACATTTCCTCGTTTTTCTTGTGGAACCTGAGAACCTATTTCCCAAGCACATAGGTATCCTTGTCTGATGCCGTGTAGTGCACTAATGTCATTGTGATGTTCCCTCTCACCAAAACAAGTGGTTCATAATTGGTTGACTTCTTATACCAACCTGTTCTCGTGTACATCTCATTTAAAATCCCCTAAGGCCACAAACTGGTGTACTAGAAATCACAGAAGAAATCAAAACTGACGTGATGTCCCGTTTTCTATTTGTGGGTTCTCGGTTAGGTTAAGTTCTGACAATTAAGTACACTTGTTTAGTGACCAGAATGCACCTGCTGCATTATAGTCACTGTACGTCTTCTGCACTGCTCTATCTCTAATTGTGTTTTTAGTGCTAGACTCTATGGTGTACAAAGGCCTACATTTCTCCTCTTAGTTTCAAGTTCTGCAACTTCATCTACGATGTCGTTCCCTAGTGTTGCAGTATGGCTTGACACGCTGTTGGTAAGTATTCGAGGACCTGACTTTTGAAAATTTGTGTAGTATGGTGGAATAGGATGAAAGTGTAGGATGATTGAATTGGATGGTGTAGAATGAAGTCATATAATGAAACACGTCTCCTCTTCACTCCTGTTCTCACTCATNTCCCCACCTTACCTACTCCATGAGTAAATTACCTTTTCCCGTCACTCCACTTTTGTCCCTGATTTATCACACATTGCTTCTTACCCAGTCTACCCATCCTCATTCCTTCATAACTACTCTTTCGCTATGTAGTCAGAACCGTACTCCCTCTTACCATCACTATTTCTTCCCTCCCACCTGCACTTGCACCCCCCTCTCCTCCCTCCCTCCCTCCACCTGCCCCCCCCTTCATCTCTTCCCTCCCACCTGCATCCCCCTCTCCTCTCTCCCTCCCTCCACCTGCACCCCCATCTCCTCCCTCCCTCAACCTACCTGCACTCTCTCCTCCCTCCCTCCTACCTGCACTCCCTCCTCCCTCCCACCCCCTCTTCAGCTTCCTGTCATCTGCATACCTGCAATTAGCATACGTAGGTCGTAAGCCCTTCAGCGTCATGCTATCTTTGACCTTATCTTGAGTGGCCGTGCGGACCGACTCTCGCGCTCACCTCCGGCTCGGTTCTAACATCTTGATAACCTGGAGGGGACTCACCTTAATCCGGTAGAGACGTATCTGCACTCTATCTCGCTCTAATGCTTTCGCTCTTACGCAGGAGGGCATTTAAGGTGGGTTTTATGACGTTTATGGAGGTGTTCCCGCTCTGTTGTCCTCACAAATGGTCAGATGTTAGTAATTAAGGGTGGTAGGTCTCCACCTCCTCCTCCTCTTCCCCCTTCATTTCTCCTTGGTTTTCCTCCTCCTCATTCCTCCTCTTCCTCCCCTTACGTATTTCCACTGATTGATGTTCATTATCATACTTAGAAACGGGCTTTCTCATTGGTGGGTCTTCCCAGTAATGGAGGGCTCTTACTGGTGGAGGGGAGCACCCTAACCCACCTTCTCCCCCTCCCACTCCATCACCCCTACCCATTACCACAAGGTCTGCGAAGTGCGTGTGCGTGTGCGTGTGCGTGTGTGTGTGTGTGTGTGTGTGTGTGTGTGTGCGTGCGTGTTTTCACTGTATCAGTATGTTATAATTTAATTAACATCCTCTGCAAACGAGAGTCACAATAACGTGGCTGAAATATGTTGACCAAACCACACACTAGAAAGTGAAGGGACGATGACGTTTCGGTTCGTCTTGGACCATTCTCATGTCGATTGTGAATGGTCCAGGACGGACCGAAACGTCGTCGTCCCTTTACTTTCAAGTGTGTAGTTTGGTCAACTTAACATCCTCTATTCACATCTCCACAGTGGTCATACTCCCTTACCACAAGTCATATTCCTCGTCATAGTCCTTGTCATCATTAAGTCTGCCCACGGGACATATTCACAATGTCCCTCATAAACCATTCCTTCCTGACCAGGGAGGAATGGTCAGGGACCGGGCCGTTGGAACGCGAGCCCCAAAATCAACGCCAGGTAACCTAAGACATAACTCCCACTAACCAGGTCCTTCAGTCATATGCGCTTCCAATAGCTCACATTTGTCGTCATATTCTTTCATTTTCTCAATACTCTCTCCGCCTGCTTCATTGATCTCAGCCTGACATGTAGTTGTACACACCAACCTCCCTTTCCGGGGTTTTGTAATGAAATATGGATAGTGGGTGCCGTAGAGTATATGAGACTGGAATCGTGGGCCCTGTATGACTAACCATCCTGCGAGATGGGGACTTTTATTACCACTGTTACCTTATTCACTCTTGTGTTGATGATATCCCCAAAATGCATCCGGAGTCTGCCAGTGCAGACTGTTTATCACATGCCTCTGTATGACTAACCATCCTGTGTGATGGGGATTTTTTAGCATCACCTAGTTAGCTTTTTTTTTGACACACTGTACTCCACTTCTTATAGTCTAGGGTAGCTGCACAAATGCAGATGTACCTAAATGTGTTGATAAATAATCAGAGAGGGATGGAGTGTGGCAGGCACTTATAGAATAAGAAGAAATGAAGAGATGGAGAGAGAGAGGTAAGTAGAGAGAGGGGAGATATGTTGGTAACATATACCGGATGGAGAGAGATTTTGATTACGGTAAACAAGGATAATTGATGTAGCTGGCATTGATGGACGAGAGGGCAAAAGATGGCTCTCTGCGAGTTAGAGAGGGCAAGAAGAAGCAGAGGTCGAGCGAGAGGGCAAGAAAAGACACGGGGCTAGTAAGAGAGGGGTTGCAAGAAGAGATACTGGTCGAGTGAAAGAGGGATAAGAAGAGGCATAGGACGAGTGAGAGACAGAGAAGGCAAGAAAGGGCACACAATACAATAGACTGACCATCCCCCCGGAGGCAGTCCTCACACTGCAACAGACTGAACCCATCCCCCGGGAGGCAATCCTCACACTGCAGCAGACTGAACCCATCCCCGGGAGGCAATCCTCACACTGCAACAGACTGAACCCATCCCCCGGGAGGCAGTCCTCACACTGCAACAGACTAAACCCATCCCCCGGGAGGCAATCCTCACACTGCAACAGACTGAACCCATCCCCGGGAGGCAATCCTCACACTGCAGCAGACTGAACCCATCCCCGGGAGGCAATCCTCACACTGCAACAGACTAAACCCATCCCCGGGAGGCAATCCTCACACTGCAACAGACTAAACCCATCCCCCGGGAGGCAATCCTCACACTGCAGCAGACTGAACCCATCCCCCGGAGGCAATCCTCACACTGCAACAGACTAAACCCATCCCCGGGAGGCAATCCTCACACTGCAACAGACTAACCCATCCCCCGGAGGCAATCCTCACACTGCAGCAGACTGAACCCATCCCCGGAGGCAATCCTCACACTGCAGCAGACTGAACCCATCCCCCGGGAGGCAATCCTCACACTGCAGCAGACTGAACCCATCCCCGGGAGGCAATCCTCACACTGCAGCAGACTGAACCCATCCCCCGGAAGTCAGTCCTCACACTGCAACAGACTGAACCCATCCTCCGGGAGGCAGTCCTCACACTGCAACAGACTAAACCCATCCCCCGGAGGCAGTCCTCACACTGCAACAGACTAAACCCATCCCCCGGGAGGCAGTCCTCACACTGCAACAAGGACACAATCGCTGACGCCTCACCCCGCCCCGTAAACCTGAGCCAGATAAGTCAGTATAAATAAGCTTCTAAAACACAATACAACCGATCTGAAACTACCCTCGTTGGATAGCAAATTTAAACAGCAAATTTCCTCCTCCCTCCCTCTCTCCCTCCTGGCCCCTCGCCCTTCTATTGCCTCCTCCTCGGTACATCTATAAAGCCAGGACATTATTACAGAAACACGCGTGGAGGCAGCGAACTAGGCAGGCAGGTCTGATGCTACACACGAGAACTGGCTCCCATTCTCCTGCAGGTCGGGCCACCTCGTCAGGATCAGATTGGAGCTCTAACCTTCTGCAAGCAAAATCAAATACTGAAATTCTCTACAGAGTTGAACGCGCCCCCGCAATCAAGTCGAACGCACCAACGCAATCAACACAAACACAGACGAATTTAGTACGTCGCAAACCCGAACGCGCCCAAGCTAAGCTAAGCTCTCTCTCTCTCTGTCTGTCCCTCTCTTTCTCTTCTCTCTTCCTCTCTCTCACTTGCAACAAGAGACCAGACGACGCTGGCACTGTATTCTACAAGCCGGATGCAATATGCCCCGGACACACGCCAGATGAAATATGTTCCACAACCGGGATAGAGTATGCTCTGTGAGGCTATAAAACCATCATTACTTTCTCGCTCTGCTGCTCTGGAAAATGAGTACAGGGCAGTCCTGGGTCCGCCGCCACACACACACACACACACAACACACACACACACACAACACACACACACCACACACACACACCACACCCCACACAGCCACACACACCACAGCCACACACACACACAGCACACACACACACAGCCACACACACAACACAACACACACCCACACACACACACACACACACACACACACACACACCCACACACACACACACACACATGCACAGCCACACCCACACCCGCACACACCACCCACCCCACCCACACCACCCACTCACTCACACACACACACACACACACACACACACACACACACACACACGGGGAGTGAAAGGGAAGGTACTTCGTTGGATAAGGGAGTACCTAAGTAACAGAAGACAACGAGTCACTGAGGGGTGAGGTCTTGATTGGCGTAACGTCACAAGTGGAGTCCCGCAGGGGTCAGTCCTTGGACCAATACTTTTTCTGATATTGTAAATGATCTCCGAGAGGGTATAGAATCGTTTCTCTCAATGTTTGCTGATGATGCAAAAATTATGAGGAGGATTGAAACAGGATGATAGTAGGAGGCTACAGGACGACCTAGACAGACTGAATGAATGGTCCAACAAATGGCTGCTAAAGTTTAACCCGAGTATATGCAAAGTAATGAAAGTAGGCGGTGGAAACAGGAGGCGACACAAGATACAGAATAAGAGATGAAGATAAGAGAATAACTGAAACGGAAAGAGAGAAAGATCTAGGAATTGAT
>WNGS01092210.1:13133519-13155757 GCA_020271785.1 Procambarus virginalis
GGAGAAAGGGGTGGTTGAACCTGGAGAAAGGGGTGGTTGAACCTGGAGAAAGGGGTGGTTGAACCTGAGAAAGAGGTGGTTGAACCTGGAGAAAGGGGTGGTTGACCTGGAGAAAGGGGTGGTTGAACCTGGAGAAAGGTGTGGTTGAACCTGGAGAAAGGGTGGTGTTGAACCTGGAGAAAGGGGTGGTTGAACCTGGAGAAAGGGTGGTTGAACCTGGGGAAAGGGAGGTTGAACCAAGGGAAAAGAAGGGGTGGAGGCTGCGAGAGCGGGAGCTAGGCCATGGGGAGGTTATCCGGAGGTAGGGAGTCGGTTCTTTGTTGACTCTTTAAAACGTTACAGTGCTAAATTTTCTGCTACAGCCAAAGTATGACGAGAAGGAAAGTTCTGCTAATTTTCCTGAGACAAGTGCATAACGTTTTACAATATCATGCAACAAACTAATTGCTTGAACTTTTTTGTTTCCAAATTATATAGTCAGACGGGAAACCGGTGACCAGTGCCAATATCATCGAAAGTGACTGTGCCATGTTGTTCTCTTGATTGTTGTCAACCCTGACCCAACCATGTTGGGCACGTACCCACAGGAATCAAGAGTGCAACGTTGGGCGAGCCTAGCCCCCAAGCATCTGACCTCCTATCTCGAACAGATAGAAACACATTTTCATTTCAAGATATAGATATATGCATATAAATATGCAAACCACAATAGCATGGGTAATAAAATTTCCTTCACTTGGACCACCGTAGCCTCGAACGCTGGCCTCAATATGCGAGACCATTGTCCAAACCGAACAGAAAATGTATGCTCACAATAAGGATCTCTGAGGTACCTAACCGGTACCAAATTGAGACCTTAAACCTTACTTAAAAAAATTAACCACAAATATAATAATACAAAATACAAATATGCAAAAAAATACAATAATAAATCATGACTAGCAATCAATCAACAACATCCATACCAAAATATACACACAAGTCAAAGCCCTCAGAGGTTGAGACTGTAACACGGTTCACTTTGTTGATGAATAATGAAGAGCATGTCCCCTGTCCGTTATTCACTCAGGTAATGCCTAAATTATTCACTAAGGTAATGTATGAATACTTCAGAACAGACACACCCACAGCGGAGTATGCCACGTATTCTGCAGCTTACTATTTGGGTTCACATGTGGCAATCATTGCTCTTATTGCACATGTGTGACTTTTATGGCACATGTGTGACTTTATATATATATATATATATATATATATATATATATTATATATATATATATATATATATATATATATATGTCGTACCTAGTAGCCAGAACGCACTTCTCAGCCTACTATGCAAGGCCCGATTTGCCTAATAAGCCAAGTTTTCATGAATTAATTGTTTTTCGACTACCTAACCTACCTAACCTAACCTAACCTAACTTTTTGGCTACCTAAGCTAACCTAACCTATAAAGATAGGTTAGGTTAGGTTAGGTAGGGTTGGTTAGGTTCGGTCATATAACTACGTTAATTTTAACTCCAATAAAAAAAAATTGCCCTCATACATAATCAAATGGGTAGCTTTATCATTTCATAAGAAAAAAAATTGAAAAAATATATTAATTCATGAAAACTTGGCTTATTAGGCAAATCGGGCCTTGCGTAGTAGGCTGAGAAGTGCGTTCTGGCTACTAGGTACGACATATATATATATATATATATATATATATATATATATATATATATATATATATATATAATATATATATAATATATATACCCCCAAACATAAAAAAACTAAGAAATACAAAACTACCCCCTTCCCTCCCCCTCCCCCCTGGCCCCTTCCCATGGCGCGTGAGAGGGGCAGGAGCCGGCGGGACTCAAGGCCCCGCCAACGCCGTCAAAACTTAATGGTTCACAAATGCACTTTATAAAACCCCTCGGGAGCATATATTTTATGGCACAAATTTAACCTGTCATTCAGTAATTCACTGGCCGTGTTCAAGACACTTCCAGGCATATGTCTTGCCCTGTCCCCCTCTACCCTGTCCCCTTCCCTCCTGCCTGTTTCCCCCGTTGTGACGGGGGTGTCCCTAAGATGTCTGGGTGTGTTAGGTGTCCCTAGAAAGTCTATGTGTAGGTACTGGAGTCCCTAGAGTGTCTGTCGGGGGCAGAGGGAGGCCATACAGCGTCTGTGTGTAGGGGGGGGGGGAGGGGAAGGGTGAGAGTAAAGTGTGTGAGGGAAGGAAAATAACTTAGACACGCTGTAGAGTTTGTACGGTAAATGGCTTCTAGATTTCAACACAATAAAGTCTGGGGCGCTCGAAATGGAAAAAAGTGACGCAACCAAGGCAGTAAACAATGACGGGAAACTACCTCCTTGTAACAACTAGAGAAAAAACTGGGAGTGGACTAAACACCAATATAATCTCCAGAGGCACATATAAACAGGGTAACATCAGCAGCATACTGATGTTACCAGCAGTCAGGGGCGCCTGACAGCTGGGTGGACAGCGCTTCGGATTCGTAGTCCTGAGGTTCCGGGTTCGATCCCCGGTGGAGGCGGAGACAAATGGGCAAAATTTTTCTTTTACCCTGATCCCCCTGTTACCTAGCAGTAAATAGGTACCTGGGAGTTTGACAGCTGCTACGGGCTGCTTCCTGGGGATGTGTAACAAAAAGGAGGCCTGGTCGAGGACCGGGCCGCGGGGACGCTAAGCCCCGAAATCATCTCAAGATAACCTCAAGATACTCTACACTAACAAAAGTTAGACCATCATATAGGAACGTAAATAAGGACGTATTTAGATCTATTTACACGTGAAACGTAAGTGAAACCATTTTTATAGTATGCCGACTCATCGTGCAGCACTATCTAAAAACCACATAAGGAAACTCGAAAAGGTTCAAAAACTTGCAACGAAGCTCGTCTCAGAATTGCGAGGGATGAGGTATGAAGAAATTCTGAAAGAGAAGACCTGACTTGGCTAGAAAAGAGAGAGAGAGAATAGAGACATGATACAAAGATAAAATACTTAGGATGACTGATAGTGAAGAAAAAAGAGAAAATGTTCATAATGAACACTAATAGAGGTCATGGGTGGAAGCTCAAGAAATAGATGAGCCACAGAGTGGCTAAAAAAATATTTAGCTTAATAGTGGGAAAATGGAATGAATTAAAGAAGCAGGTTGTAAAAGCGAGCTCCATTCATAATTTTAAATGTATATATGATAGGGAAATACGGCAAGAGTCATTGCATTAGTCAACCGTTTTCTATAAATGCAGGAGTCAGAGCAAAAGCTCGAGCATGCAGGCACAAATAGGTAAGTACACACAAACAACTTTGATGGAAGAGTGGTGGCTGGCTCAGCGGATCATCAATGCAAGATACATGGAGCGCCAGCCATCACACACTCTGGTGGTTTCATTAACATTCACCACTATGGATTTATCATCACCTCCCCTTATCAAATACTACTCTGGGAATTATCTTCAAGTAGTTTCTCATTTATTTTACTGACTGGGGTGACAGAGGTTGAACAGCAGAAGAAATGAGGGAGGAAAGAGAGAGAAATGAGAGAGGACAGAGAGAGAAATGAGAGAGGACAGAGAGAGAGAGAGAAAACAAAGCATAGAGGTGTCACATCTCCCTAGGGTTCGAACCCCCCCTATACTCCACTTACTCTCAGTTACTCTTGTCCCTCCCTGCATCCAACACCCTTCCCGTCACTCACATCTTGGTCGATGATTGACAGTTGTTCTGAGAGGCTTAATATAATAAGAATGCTGGTAGGTCTTGTGTGTTTTGTTTTGTGCTTATATGACATTTGTGCCTCTTGTGTGTGCTTTAACTAGGAAGCGCGACGACACTATCACCTCAAGAGCTACTATTCGCATTGCAGTAGCAGTAATAATAATAGTAATAATTGTTGTTGAAAAATTGGTAGTGAAAATATTAAAAGTAATGATAGAATTACCATGCAAATAAGTATTAGTAATAATAAAGTAGTATTATATTTCCTAGTAACTTTCATAGTAGCAGTAATAGTACGAGTAACAGTAGTTACGTTAGTATTACTAAAAGTATCAGCAATACTAGTAACAGTTTGATAGAAGTGCGAGCAGAAGACAAGCCACACGGCACCTCGGATGCATTTCGATGGTTCCTTTCATATAAAAGGGTGACGCCGAGGAAAATAAGACTCGCGTCCCTACCAAAAAAGACGTAGGAGAGGAACAAGAACAAGGGCACGACACGACGACGACGACACTTAACACGACTAGGAATTAACCCCCCCCCCCATCCCAACCGCCCCAACTTTCACAAGGCGCCTATAATAACAGCTCCTTCAAGGGGAAACTAAAAAAAGTAAAAAATAGCTCCGTAATGAGAAGAAAAGCGAGAAGGGAAAAATTCCAGGATCCAGCTCATTGGCGCTTTAGTTACGAGTAATTATATTTAATTACTGATTTTCCAAACTCTCAACCCAAAGAAATCACGACCTTAAAAATATAATGGAGAAATCGAGGAGTTTAGTTGCATTCACGATACTTTCAGTGTACTTTTTACACGAGCGATTGTCTGCATGATACTTTGGTTCCGTGTTGTTCATTTCTGATAATGGGATTATATTTGTTCTCTTTGTTTTCATGTTCTTTTGAAATCTTGGAGTGTGTGTGATTTTTATGTGCGTGCATGCGTGCCTGAGTGTGCGTGTTTGTCTCCATCCACAGTCACCTATTTGTGTTTGCAGGATAGATCTTCAGTTCTCGGACTCCGCCTTCCTAACTGCTAGTTCTCTAATGCAATGACTCCTTCCTTATTCCTCTATCATGACTCCTTTATAAATTATTAATGGAGTTTGCTTCTACAACTTCTCGTCAAGTGCATTCCTTTTTCCCTCTACTCTTACGCTAAAAAAAACTTTCCAACATTGCAATAACTTATCTTATTATCAAACTTCCATCCATGCCCTCTTGTTCTATTGTTTTTCATGTTGAACATCTTTTTTCCACTGTGTCAATCCCCCTAATATTCTGTCTTTATCATGTCGCCTCTCTCTCCTAGTGCCGTCAGGTCTAGTTCTTTCAGTCTTTCTTCATACCTCTATTCCTCGCAGTTCCGGAACGAGCCTCGTTGCAAATCTCTAAGCCTTTACAGAACTAGCTGCTCCTTATATACCTGAGTTGGTAGGTTCCACCTGTAGCCTCTTGTTTTGATCATCTTTACCTGGATCATTTTATCTTTGTCTACTATGTCTATGCCTATCTATATATCTTATATATAGTAATTATATGTCCTTTAGTAGTTCTCTCTTATGGAGCTTAAGTTTCCCGTTCACTTAGCCTTTCGGAGATTTGGGCAAGGATTCATCAAGCACTTGCTTTGTCTGTTTCAACCTTCTGTCCTCTCTAACTCAACATAACACTGCACTTGTTGGGTTCAACTCAAGGTTGAGATAATTAGTTAAAAATGAGTGATATTTTATCTATTTAGGCCATTATGCGGCCCTGGTGTTCTCTGTTAACTTTGTGGGACTCTTTATTGTTAGCATCGCCTGTACCCGGTATTATCTTACCAATCCTGATACCTTTGTTACTACTTTGAATTCAACAGTAAAATGTTCAACACAGCCTAATACTGACGGCGATCTTTGTAATATTTAATTGTTAGTGAACAGGAATCTCCATTTGACAGAGTATAAAATGTTAAAAAGTCAAGCATAGTTGGTGGAGATTCCTGAAGATATCGTGAGACTTGCAACATCCTTCTACTCTCTCTCTCTCTCTCTCTCTTCTTTCTCTCTCCCCTTCTCCACCAACCACACTCTGCGGCCCACATTTGCATACATATAAAGTCGATAATGTAGACTTCTCTCCTACCAAAGACAATTAATCTAAAGGTAAATCCATTTTCCTCGCCGGATTTAGCATTCGAATCCTACCAATTAGATTCTAATCCCTTTTAAACCATTCATTTGTTTCTGTGCCGGATGTACTAACCATCCCGCCTAANCAACACTGCCACACCACTTGGCCCTACCATCGTCAACACTGCCACACCACTTGGCCCTACCACCGTCAACACTGCCACACCACTTGGTCCTACCACCGTCAACAAGACAAATAGCGTCAGCACTAGGCACTACCTCACACCCCACATTCCATGGCATTTTAATCGGTGTCTTGCAACAAAGCATATGCCAAGATAATTCCATTTTTAAGACATGGAAATCAATCAAAAAAATACTTATTTTCATCCCTTACACAAGAAGCAGACACACACACACACGCACACACACACACACACACACACACACACACACACACACACACACACACACACACACACACACACACATACACACACACACACACACACACACACACACACACACTCTCACAAACACTCTCACAAACACTCTCACAAGCACTCTCACACCCACACACACGCACGCACGCACCCACACACTGTGATCGTCACCAAGGCAAATTGGTTGAAAAGCCCACGTCAGTACAAGAAGATACGCGCCGGCAACCTCTCAGTGTGAATGAATAATTAAAAGAGACAATGATACCAGGAAGAAAGACGAAGAATTGCTCAGTAAAATGATACCTTCTCGTTTCTCTTCTTATGTCCCTGCTGTTGCTATTGCTTACCCTATTACTACAATTCCTACAACTATTACTACAACTCCTACAACTATTACTACAACTCCTACAACTGTTACTACAACCACTACTCCTTACAATTACTCATCTCCGTATTGATCTTATTTCCGTTGCCCTCCTTTTTTCCTTTGTATATTTTTACTTATTGTTCCTCTTACTTATTTTTTTTCCAATAACATCTACTGCTCGAACATTTAACGACGTCAGGCTCAACGCAGCAGTCGGAAGGCCTCGTTTCGTTTCCTACATAACAGCTGGAACTATTACACACACTATGAATTATAAAAGAAAAAAGTCAGTAGATTCGCCAGAGGGGACCAGAAAAAAAGTGTCCTCAATTCGGGAATCGGCGACTAAAATAAAAATAAAATTTCAGGACAAAAAAATGTGCATCAATAATTTTATGACCCGCGGGAGGCGGGGTCCATTTGCTTGACTTAAAATGTCGCATTTTTTCCTTCCAAGTCCCCCGCCCAGGTATATCGGCAGCTCCACGCTCCTCAAATTATTCACGGCCTCGCTACACAGCCTGCTATCGCTCTACAGTTTTTGAAAATACACTGGGCTGGGATGGTGGGGTGAGGGCTGGGATGGTGGGGCGAGGGCTGGGAAGGTGGGGCGAGGGCTGGGAAGGTGGGGCGAGGGCTGGGATGGTGGGGCGAGGGCTGGGATGGTGGGGCGAGGGCTGGGAAGGTGAGCGCGTCTCACAGCTATATCGTCAGGTCCAATAAAAGCGTAAAAAGAACTTTGTAGAGTTAATCTTCAACTTCCTTCCCAAGTGAAAAAAGAACATAAGAAATATAAAGAAAAGTCATGCTAGGTTAGATCATTGATCTAACCTTTCCGCTCGTATTTATTTACACAAGGAGTACCCGGCGGTGGCCAGGTGTGTGTACTGACCTAGTTGTGCTTGCGGAAGTTTGAGCTTCGTCTCTTTGGTGTGTGTGTCCTTCTTTCTCTTTTTATCTCAAGTGAGACGCTCTGCTCAATGCTCTGAGCTTGGACACCTTGTTCGTGTTGGTGTCCGGGCTCGGGGTGGTAGCCTCCAACACCAAGAGCTCCGGTACAGCTACCAACCCCGTCCTCAAGCCACTGTGGTATTAACGTCATGAACGCCTAACTGTTACGGCAAAAGCATGATATAACTTTTTTCCAGCAATTGTGCAGACATAAGTGCAAAAGACTTCAGAAGTTATTTTTTATAATTGTGTTTTTATAACTTTTTAAAGGTGCAACCAGTACTAGTGTCACATGGGCCCGGATGTCACCTTGCCTCACTGAACTCGATTTATGGCTGCCGACCGCAAACTGTCCATGTTGGGGATGTAACCAATAGCAATCACTGTGGAAATGCATGAGGCTGGCCCCAAGCATCTGGCCTCCAACCTCGAATAGACATTCTGATTTGTAGATATATAAGACAAGATACAGTCTGCATGTATGTGCGAATGTGTATTTACTATTTGCACCTGCAGGATCGAGCTGTTAGCTCTTGGATCCCTGCTTTATAACCGTGAGTTGTCTAATGAACTGTATTTTTCTCATTTCATATCTACTACACATNGAACCTGAGTAAGGAAACATTCAGAATCTTGTATACCACATATGTAAGACCAATCCTGGATTATGCTGCCCCAGCATGGAGCCCGTACCTTGTCAAGCACAAGACGAAGCTGGAAAACTTCAGAGTATGCCACTAGACTAGTCCAAGAACTAAGAGGCATGAGTTACGAGGAAAGGCTGCGGGAAATGCACCTTACGACACAGGAAGACATAAGAGTGAGGGGAGACCACTACCTACAAAATCCTCAGGGGAATTGACAGGGCAGACAAAGATAAACTATCCAACACTGGAGGTGCGCGAACAAGGGGACACAGGTGGAAACTGAGTACCCAAATGAGCCACAGGGACGTTAGAAAGAACTTTTCAGTGTCAGAGTAGTTAACAGGTGGAATGCATTAGACAGCGATGTGGTGGAGGCTGACTCCATACACAGTTTTAAATGTAGATATGATAGAGCCCAGTAGGCTCAGGAATCTGTACACCAGTTGATTGACAGTTGAGAGGCGGGACCAAAGAGCCAAAGCTCAACCCCCGCAAGCACAAATAGGTGAGTATATACACACACACACACCCAACCTAACCTCACTCAACACTCAACAACACACCCTATATATCCCACCCCACATTAACCCCCCACCCCACATGCCCTATCAGCCCCACCCCATACACCACCCCACACCACCCCACCCACCCCCAAAACAGAGGGAGAATCCGGCTCCTCACGACTCCAAGACAACACTAACATGCAAATCCACTGGGAAGTAAATGGACTGAAGTCGTCATTATCGTAACCCTTCTGAAGACAGTGTAGGAAGACGGCCCGCACTGGTTCATTAAGTAGAGGAGACGCTGGTGGCAGCAGGAGCAGAAGCAGGAGAGGGGGGGAGGATAAGAATGAATACGGAGAACGGGAGGGGAAGAGGGAGAGGGGAAGAGTAACCTTGTTTAGCATTTTCAGAAGGGCTATGTCTATTTGGTACCGATTGGCTTCGCTTCCATAACCTCCTTCATTCACGTGTTGTGACGCCTTAACAACACGTGATAAACCTTGTGGCTTCTTCATTCACCGTCTCTTATTCACCCTTTCCTTCTTTCACTCGTGCTCCCGGCATGATCAAGTTGTCATACACCCTGGTGTATATTACTAGGTTGCCATACACCCTGGTGTATATTACCAGTTTAACATACTGGTAATATTCTATCTATCCCTCTCTATCTATATCTCAGTGTCGATGCATGTTGTCTGAGGGGCACACACTGCCTGTCTCCTTTCCTCACCCTATCTGAAGACCTAAAATTTAAACGGGGGGTCTCCTTTCCGTGACGTAACACAGTGGGTTACGCCTATGAACACTTTTCCTGCCAAGTCGTCTATGCTTGTTAAAAACAGGTAACAGCATCCGTCTTGACCCTTCTGTGCCGTCGACAGTAGTTAAAAGAATCATATGACCTCATTACAAACAAGTTCACGACAAACTGACAACGATGTTCCAAGTACAAAAGGCAGCTGCGTAGCGTAGGATTTGGAAGGAGGGAGGGAGGGAGGGAGAGAGAGGGAGAGGAGAGAGAGAGAGAGAGAGAGAGAGAGAGAGAGAGAGAGAGAGAGAGAGAGAGAGAGAGAGAGAGAGAGAGAGAGAGAGTGTGTTTAATGTGAATATTAAAACAAAGTTGTAGCGTGTGTACCATATGCTAAGGGTTCATGGGGTGTATCTTACCGGTGGCCTCTTCACCATTCTACATAAAGATAATATTTTCGTGCGAAAGCTTATGTACCCCCGCCAAGGTCCATCATGAAGCACAAGCACCCAGCCCTCACCCCCACGTCCATCCATACCAAAACCGGTTAGGTTCCCTAGAACACGCCTCGCCAGTAGTTTACAACCATGTCCACAATTACCTCAGGGTTCTAAGTGTAAAAAGTTGAGGACCAGTACCCAATCGCCGCACTCTGCTCAGGGCTCGAACCCAGGTCGTTCTCGCTCTCTAAGCTAAGTGGTGAGGGCGCTACCCTGATGGCACCAGAAGATATCATCAGGGTAGTGAGAGTACTAAGGCGGCCAGAGTGATGGTACTCCATGGAGTACTGTTCACTGTTGAGGCATGGTGGGCCTTCTGTTCCTCCAGTAGTATGAGATGAACATATTCCCCCCGTGCAGCGAGCACCTAC
The DNA here is from genome assembly GCA_020271785.1 of Procambarus virginalis. Classification (NCBI taxonomy): domain Eukaryota; kingdom Metazoa; phylum Arthropoda; class Malacostraca; order Decapoda; family Cambaridae; genus Procambarus; species Procambarus virginalis. The sequence continues at coordinate 13,143,911 of WNGS01092210.1, forward strand.
TTTCTAAACTTTCACGCAGGAGACATCAAGTAGCTACTTGCTCTCTCTCTTAATTATAAACTTTCCTTTACAATTACATAAACACATACTGATGTGCCAAACTAATTTGAGTATGTGCCATATGCTTAAATATCTACGATAACATTCTATGCTTTAACGATTGATTCAGTGTTTGTTTACGCTAACGATAGGGAGACGAAGAGTTGTTAAACATGCAGGTAACGATGCTATAATGCAGCATGGCGTGACCTCCACACGAAGACGACTGAAAAACGCTTAGACAAATATGAAAAACAAGAGTGACGTCAAGCACAGCGCTGCCAGACGCCAGGTTCTGTAGACTACGGCAACTCGAACAGCCTCGCCAATCCTAATCTAACCGCTCTTGATTAACAGGCACATAATATAGTGTTAGTTGAAATAATCGTGCATTAAAAATAATCCATAATTGAATACGTCAACGACGTAACCCGACGCCCTAACACACACGGTGATGAGTCAAGACACGTGATGAGTCAGACACGTGATGAGTCAAGACAAGTGATGTGTCAAGACACGTGATGAGTCAAGACAAGTGATGAGTCAAGACACGTGATGAGCCAAGGCAAGTGATGAGTCAAGACAAATGATGTGTCAAGACTAGAGGCCGATGCCAGGACTTTGTCTGTCAAACTCAAAATCTCACTATTCAGTAATTGAGAGAGAATTATGAGGAGAAATCTTAAAGGCAGAATGACTACATATAAATATACAACTCATCCTCCTGTTTATATAGCACCTATTGTGACGGTCGTCAATAGTCACGAATTCGTACGTACTTGGTTAGATAGTAGCATACTGACTAGCAAGGAATTATGTTAAAATAAAAGAAGCTAAAACACAAACGTAAATATTCCTAGACCTAATATAGCACATATGTACTATATTAGTCCTAAGAAGGTTAGATTAAGTTAGTTTGTCTTTGCAACACAAGTAAAAAAAATAGGTTTCCAGTTTGTCCAATTATATATAATTTGTCTTTTAGTTTATGTGTGACTACTTGTCAATATATTATTCCTCTCACACCCTATGTTATCTTCTCTCTCTCTCTCGTTCCCCTCTCTGCCTTTTCTTCGTCAAGGCTGCTGGTACGAACGAGAACGGGTAATAAGGTGTGACAGAAACTTGGTGGCCACCCTTGCCAACAAGAAGAACTCTATCCTGCGCCACAAGTCTTCCTGAATACCAAAGGAAGAGGATCGGAGACGCTGCTTCAAGCCACCTGCACGGTCACCAACTTATTGTTTAGTTGGTTTATGTTCTCATGAGCCCTTTGTAGTTGTTGTGGTGGTGGTGGATTATTATATTTAACTGTGTTATAATAATTATTAGCATCGTTAGTGGTATTTAGTAGTGGTAGAAGTTGGATAGCAGTAGTTTTAAAAGTAGTTGTAGTAGTAGTACTAGCAGTAATTTGTATTAGTAGTAGTTTCATATCAGCCAAACATTATATTTTAAAATGTGTTGCAGGCTAAATGTTGTAAATTCGAACACCGAGCAGTAGCATCGGGAGGTCACTTAAGCGCCTTGAGGTCCTGATCGTGAAGTATGGTGGAGGTCCTGAGCACCATGATCTGTACCATGGTCCACTCGTGGGCACCATGGTGCCAGTGGCCTGCTCTGCTTACCTGCCGTGGTTTGCATCCTGGAGCAGGTCAGTCCTTAGCTAGGGATACCTCGTTGGGCCTCACATGTCACCCTCCCCCATCCCTTCTCTCAACCTTACCAAAGTCATTCTTACAAAGTTCCACATATCAAGACCCACATTTCACAGTTATCTTCCATAATCTTCCTCTCACACACCTTTCCTCATGATAAAGGCCCTCCCCGATGAAGCCCTCACTCCATAGATGCCAGAAGCCATTAATGAAGCCCTCACTCCATAGATGCCAGGAGAAGCCATTAATGAATCCCTCACTCCATAGATGCCAGGAGAAGCCATTAATGAATCCGTGGCCTCCACAAGTGCCCTCCGGAACACTCGTGTAAGGAAGTGTGTGACTGACAGCTCAAGACGAGATGGGATCTCCTTGCAGGAGCTAAGTGGCTGGAATGGGAGGAAGGACGAAATAGACCAAGATAGACGAAAGAAGAGCGAAAAAGACGGGGAAGTGAGAGATGAGATATTGAGTTAGAGGAAGAGAGTTATGAAGAGAGGGATGAGAAACACTAGAAACAAGAACAAACATCTTGACACATCCCCTTCAAATACTTCCGTCAATTTTGTCAGTGGTGTTGTCCTTTAACGGAAATGTGAGGTAATCATCCTCCTTTTCATCCTCCTGCTCCTTCCTATCCATATTCCTCTTCTTCCCGATCTCCCTGATCTTTCCCTTATCCTTTTCCTCGTCTCCAGATGCCTCCGAAGTCTTCGCGAGCCTCCACAGCGAGCACATCCACACGCGATGAAGATTGACATTATTCCGCTTGCTGCACTTGGACCAGAATTCCCGCTCAGCGTAATGAATACCAAGTTAGTGGCGAGTACTCCATTACAGATCTGTTGTGTGAGCCGCGGAGTGTTATACATCCCTTATACCGTCTAGCTGATGCGCTACCCTCCCTATACCAGCTAGGTTCCTAACGCGTTTGCTTGCAACATTCTACACGTTTCAAGATGAAAATCTGTTTTTAAATTAGGAGTGGAAGCTGTTGATAATCACGTTCCACTTCTACTAGTAACTAATAAGCTGTGTATGTGTTTTCTTGTTAAGTCTTATGTCAGGACGACATATTTGAAGCCTCCCTGATATTGTCGGTTGGATTTTTCTCTGCTGCAACATTAACTTGTCACCGTTGTGACATACATACTAACATACTGTAACTAAAATTTATATTGCTAGTACTACCACCATTACTAGTGCTTAACTACAACTGCTAAGAGCATCATCTACCACCACCTTTGCTAGTAATGATATTGCTGACACTACCACAACAACAACTAGACATATCACATCTGTTGCATTTGTAAATATATACAACAACACCTATCGCCTCTACGCGTGTTGGTACCATTACAACTTCAACAACTACTGCTGTAAATATGAACAGCCTCGCATTGGCCTATAGGTCTTAGGCAGTTTGGTACATTCTTACGTTTTTACTGGTTCTGCTGTTGCTACTGCTACTACTACAACTACTACGATAACAAGATCTTGGAAGACGACGCAGCATCTCCAGTGCAACAATGGCTGAATCAATGGACCTTAGCTCTGTCCTTATCAGCAGGAGCATACTGCTGATAACATTGAGAGCTCTCATACTATGTTAGTCGCGTGGTGAGGGTCAGGTCTGCCCTCTCACACCGCCCACCGCCCATCTCCCCCGCCTATGTTAGTCGCGTTGGTCGAGGGTGGCCAACGCGGGCCGCCCACCGCCCGTCTCCCAGCTCCTCGTCGACCTCTTCAAGCGCCACACTCACTCCCTGCTTCATTAGTCCCATTTAAGATCTTTTTCATAAGGCGGATTTCAGCTGAAATGTGATATTTTGAAGTAGAAACAAACTTCCTTAATCACCAGGTTTTTGCCTTCACGGGACCACCTCGAGGACAAACGTCCACTTCGAGGACACACGTCCACTTCGAGGACATACGTCCATCTCGAGGACACACGTCCACCTCGAGGACACACGACCACCTCGAGGACATAACACATATACTGCACACAAATGATCCCATATACGGTACATATACGGATCATTTATTAACTGTCTAAGCATTCATTCATCCAGTTAGCCAGACATCCAGTCATCCATTAGCGGTCACCCATGATAGTCATCCAGCCACCCAGCAATCTTACACCCAACCTGACAGCAGTCCATTTAGCCACCCACCCACCAGCTACCGAGCCAGTCATCCATGTCACTAACTACCCAACCAGTCAACCAACCAGGTACCTATAGCCGGTCAACCAGGTACCTATAGCCGGTCAACCAGTACCTATAGCCGGTCAACCAGCAACCGAAGTAGTCACCCAGCCAGCCAGCCAGTCAGCCAGCCAGTCAGCCAGCCACTCAGAATATTAATTACTCCTCAAATCAAAATTCTGGAGCGGGTTGTCTGCCAGTTGAAACTTGGAGCGTTGGGGGCGTCATTATCGAAGTCTCTGAGGAAAGAGGAAGGAGGGGGAAGATGGGGAGGAGAAAGAGGGGGAGGAGGAAGAGAGGGAGGGGAAGGAGGAAGATGGGGGGAGGGGGGAAGAGGAGGAGGAGGTCTGTCTCTGAGATGAATCTCCTCAATATTTCTCAGCTCCAGAGCCACTGGCAGCGTCTCCCGGGATCTCCAATAATTGTTACATCGTGTAAAAATCTACGGAAATAAATTGACTATTCTGATATTAGCGTCAGAAACAGTGGAAAGACAATGGAAGACACTTTATTCATTATTTGCCTGGAAGAGGAAGGTAAGCCGGCCGTGGGCGAGGCCTGCCCCAATGAGGCTTGCCTCAGGGCGTCTCAGAGTCGAAATTGGGTCGAGTGCGAGCCGTGTGGGATGGTGTTGTGGGCGTCGAGAGGTTACCACACCGACCCGGGGAGCAGGCGCACTGCCTCAGAAGCAGATGTTGATAATGCAAGACTACTGCTATGATTCCAAATAATTTAACTCGGCGGTAATAACAAGAGGGAGAGAGCCGGCAGCGGGAGCCCATTTGGGGGTGGGCTCGAAGCAGGATATCTGCCGGGTGGGTATAGACCCAGACACCTCGTAAAAGATAGAATGCAAGAGGAATTACTCCGTCGAGACGTTGAGGGTGAAGGAGGAGGAGGAGGAGGAGGATAAGGAGAAAGGAGGAACGAACAGGACTAAGAAGAGAAGAAAAACTGGAGAATTTTGCCGGTCTTAGTGAGAAGGGCTGGCGGAGGCGAGGAAGGAGCGAGAGAAAGCGAGGGAGGGTGGGTCCTGAAGATCATCTTAGGAACAATAACTAGCTGGATATGGAGGTCTTATTGTCATGATAATGGAACTAGTTTGCATCGTAATGGACGTCGTGTGTTGCTACGCGCGGGGATATGACAAGGAGGGCCGCCCACTGTCTTCACAACCACCTAGTATTCAACTTGGTTAATCCGAACGGCTTCACAGGGGTCTAGAACGCAGACTTGCACTCAGTGCCTCTTCTGTCCTCCGATATAACTCAGGCATTTGCCTCCTTTCGACAGAGGAAATTACCACCTAACACGCTAGGTTATCGGGAGACATGTGCGGATTAAACAATTTTAACAGCATTCTCGCCAAGAAGTTAAACAAGGCCATTCAAGTTTCGCTTATGTTGGAGGCCGCATTCCCGAGTAAACCCCTCTGGAGGCTGCACTCCAATAGGTTAACCGATATTTTTTTCTCTCTCCTCCCCTTCCTCGCCTTCCTCACCTCCCCACCCCCTCCTTCCTTTCCTCCACCCATCCCACTTGCTCACGACCTTAGTTTTGGCATTGTGAGTCGCGATATTAGGTGCTCTCTGGCCCGAGTCCCTGCCAACTTGCCGCCCTCACTGCCAGACGAGAACCATCATTTTGGCCCCAAGTTTGACGGACATTCTAACTTCCGTCTATAATTTGAATATATTGACTCGATGAAGGTAACGATATTCACTGAAGCTTACATTACAGGATTCTCTCTCTCTCTCTCTCCCTCTCTCCCCCCCTCTCTCTCACTCTCTCGATAATATATAGGTACTGAAATATACAAGGGACTAGACACTCGATGAAGGCTCTGTCTCTTAGTCGTTACCAACGTCAACCATTTGCACTCCTGCACATATGCAACACGTACACAAGCGACTCTTATGCAAACTTGAAAAAAAAACAGGCTAGTGTGTTGTAGGTGAAGGAGTACCTTTTAGGAAGACAAAAACTCATAGTAAGAGTGTAATTATCATAATGGAGAGATGTAATGAGTGGAGTACCTCTAAGGTCGGTACTGGGGGCCCATCCTGTTCCTAATACGTAAATGACCTAACGGAGGAAGTAAGCTCACTCTCATCCATATTTGCTGACGGTGCTAAGTTAATGAGGCGAATCAGAACTGAGGTGGACTGCAATACATTTCAAGATGACCTAGACAACCTCTAAAGATGGTCTGAGAAATGGCTACTCGAATTTAACCCCTGACAAATGCAAGGTTATGAGGAAAGGAGTTGGAGCAAGAAGACCTCAAACACAGTACAGGATGAAGCGAAGGCAACTTTCAACTTCAGAAAAGAGAATGACTTAGATCTGAAGTTATGTCCACTCCTAACACCAGCGGCACGCAGCACAACATGCCATACTGGCAAACGTCTGGTTATATTTCAGGAGTTTGCACAAATATCAGGTCCAAGCTCTGTATACATTCTTTGTGAAACCTGTTATTGAGTATGCTGTTTCAGCATGGGAACCCTTATCTAAAGAAACACACAACTAAACCAGGAAAAGTACAAACGTATGCAACAAGGTTCGTCCTTGAGCTAAGGGCACTGAGCTGAGAAGAAAGACGGACGGAACTGCACCTCACTACACTAGAGGAAAGAAGGAATATGGCAGACATGAAAACGCACGATATATAAAGGGGGAGTGACAAAGTAGATATAGAAGCCATGTTCAAATTGAGGAACAGTAGAACGAGAGGACGTAATCGAAAACTGGAAAACTGATGAGTCATAGAGATGACAGAAAGAACTTTTTAAGCCTAAAATCGAAATTAAATGGAATGGACTAGACAAAGAAGTCGAAGCCAATTCGATACACGGTTTTAAATGTAAATATAATAAGGAAAACGAGTTCACTGCATTGAACTAAAAATTGTCGAAAAACAGGCCTTAAGAGCAGATGCTCGACCCTGCAAGTACAACTAGGTGAATACACACACTAGTGCTCAAGGAGGACCAGAACATGACTGGTTATTTGACTTTTAGTAAATGCAAGTTGATGACCAGAAGACAGCGCTGAGGAGGCCGCAGAGACAACATGGTAGGAAGAGTACAGCATCTTTAAGTACACACAACACCTCTACTTATCACCTGAGGTACACTTATCACCTGAGGTACACTTATCACCTGAGGTACACCTATCACATGAGGTACACTTATCACCTGAGGTACACCTATCACCTGAGGTACACTTATCACATGAGGTACACTTATCACATGAGGTACACTTATCACCTGAGGTACACAAGCCTACAGCATACCAAGGTAGCGACAACTGAGATTACCTCCAGTAATTTACTCAACGTATATGAGACTTGAACTAGAAAATGCAGCGCCGACATTGAGCCCCACACCTCATAAAATACAGAATAATCGAGAAAATTCCGAGGTTTGCTGCAAGATGGATCAGGTTGAAGAACAAAACACGAAGATATTAACCACCAAGACACAAAGAACCCCTTTGTGGTCACTTCAAGGTGACCACGGTCGAATAAAATAGCTAGTTCCTAACGTAGTTTTAAAAACAGGTACGATGCGAAACCGAGCAGTCTGGAGTCACTGAACTTGACCGACAGACCGACAAGGGATGAGGGCCAAGAGCTGGCCCCTCTGTTCTGCGTTAATATGTGCTCAAATCCAACTATGAGTGAGGATATAGGACAAAAGGTTTCACGGGACCAAATGAGCTCAGTACACCAGTCTACTGAATGTGACAGGCGGAACCCCACACTCGTGTGTGACGTATGAGCACTCGTCAGTATATAAGGGGATACAACCCACAAATTGGCATAACTCCCAGGTACCTATTTACTACTAAGTGAACAGTTCATCAGGTATAAGGAACGGTACCAAATATCTCGCACTGCCGAGGAATCAAACCCGGGACCAACCGGTTGTGAACCGATTGCACTATTACTGACCAACAGGTCTATGGCTGTCTTATTCCTCTTCATAAGAAACTTTGATAATAAGGTAATACTAATAAAAATAATAATAATTAAACATTATATAAAACAATAATAATAATAATAATATAATAATAATAATAATAATAATAATAATAACAGAGCACAAAAATAAAGAGGAGGTAAATTACATCATATTATTTGCCCTGCTCATTGCGTATTCAAATACATTCTGCTGACACAGTGGTTTGAATATATGTAAAACTCTGTTTAGTCCGCAATTCCGGTATTAAAATCTGGCTGAACTGAAAATAATTCATTNGAGGCCAAAAACCAGTGCACCTGTGCAGAATGCATGTCACAGAATCACCTCAAGAAGATTAAGCAACAAACACACGTGTTCGATGGCTCCTAGTAAAACACAAGCAATAAGTAATAAGTAGAATTATCTGCCAATTGTTGTTGGGGTTTATGGCTCATGCTCGGTGATGATATGGAAAATTGTTTACTGAGAATTATATAAAATATATATTAATGTAATAATTTCCCTGTATTTTAATGTAAATTTATTCTCCAAATTTTGTAAATCGTTTAAAGGAAAATATATATAACATTCAGGGGTTTTTAAAGATCATACTCTGTACTAATGAAACACTTGTTCACTAAGAATTGTAATGTATAATTGCCTTGTAAAACTTATGTATATATGATTTATATCGTATTTCTTAAATAAAGATAAAAGAAAAAAAATTGTTGTCGGACCTCTCCCTCAACGCTCAACCATCACCACAGCCCTAAAGCTCAAAGCAATTCTGATACTCAGGCCGCACTCTAAATCTTAGAAATGTAATAACGGAAAAGAAAACTGCTATGAGGGTCAATAATTACTCCATTTAGCGATATCTACTTTTGCAGCTACGAAAACTCAGATGAAACTTGTATCTAGACAGCTTCGTATTACAACTGGGATTACATCCAGGCACAGAGTAAAGCCACGGGCTCTCTGATGAAGTTGACATCTTGTAGGGTGAAGTTAGGCGTTTCAGTGAGCATGAAGAGGTGAATGTTGCAGCATGTCTACCAACAACCCGCACATCACTAAGTCGTACCTTCTCGCCAGTTGTGGTTACAACAGGTTATATGAAGTTTAACTTTGCACTATACTTATCTCTACCTTTGACCCGAGAGGGAGGCAAGAGAGTGAGAAGGGATAGCGTGAGAGCGGATTGAGAGAGGAAGAGAGGGAGAAAGCGAGAGTAGAAATGAGTTGGAGAGAGAGCGAGAGAAAGCGAAAGAGCGAAAACCAAGCGCAAAGGAGTGCAAGAGCGTGAGAAAAAGATAGAGAGCAACATCGAGATAGAAAGAGCGAGTGCAAGACAGCAAGAGAGTGAGGGAGCGGAAAAGAGCAAGGTAAAAGGAGCGAAAGACCGAGAGCAAAATTGCGAGAGACAAAAATTGCGAGAGAAAAGGAGAGACAGAAAAGAGAGCGAGAGATAAAGAAAGTGAAAGAGAGGCAGAGAGGGGAAGACACAAGCAAGGACAAGGGGAATTAATTAATAAAAGGGGACAGAGAGGGGAAAATAGAATGAGAACTTCGGAGTATATTAGAGGCACAACGCAAGTGTGGAGAGAAATTGGCCGATTATTTTGGAGGGAGGAAAGAAGGAGAGGAAGAGAAACTCGAGCATAAATCAGGAAGTGCAGAAAAGAATTAGAAAACTGTGATATGAAGAGAAAGGAAGCCAAAAGATAAACACCAGGATCAGAAGGGACTACAAGGATGTAAAAGAGAAACATGAAGATCAGTGTGCCGAGGAAATATGATAAGGGATAAAATTCAAGAAAGTCGTCAAAATGAAGAGATATAGAAGAAACAGGAGAGGAAAAGGAGGCAAAACATAAGGAATGATAAGAGGGAGAAAATATAAGGATGAGGGAACAATCTGAAAAACGAAGAGAAACAAATAGTACAAAAATGAGGTAAAACAAGAATAATATGAAATAAATAAACAAATAAAGTAGCAAAGGAAGTAAACACTATTTCAAATAATAATTAAAATGCCAGAGGTTGGAGGCCAGAAGCCTAGGGCTAACCACAACTGATGTTTAACCGTAAATACTGTAGGGTACATGCCTAGCATGGACGGGTCGGGATTAGCATCAATGAAACTAGTGCCACTTGACACCGTGCCAAAGAAACCGACAACGAGTCTTGCAGTATCATACTAACTGGACCTAGAATAATGTTTAATCCTTATAATGTAAATCATTAGGCCCTGATCTCAAAATTTCCCCAATCCCTGGATATCCGCCTTTCTGCTGCTTCTCAAGGTATGGAGTACTCACCTGCACGCAGGTAACCATGAACGACGTAATTAGTGCGTCAGATGTGCATTAGATGCGTCAGCGATGTTGACATAAGATAAAAACGCGTTACAAAAGAAGAATCTGAATTATTTCAGATTAAATAATATTATATACTTTATATAGGTGTGGTGAATGCGTGAGTAATGCGAGGGAGGTACTTTATTAGGGTGTTACGTGTGTAAGATGCATAAATATAGGTGTGACAAAAACATGAGAGTTGTGTGAGATAGGGGTAGGCACAATGCATGAGAGGGTAGGGCGGCGGACCCACACTTCAGCCAACGCGCACTCGCTCCCCTCACCACACCTTCGTCACCACACCCCGCGCCGGACCAAACCAGGAATAATTGAGCAGGCGCAAAAATTCCTCACGAGTTTTAAAGTTGAAAGACAATAAACTTGCAAGCATCTCCCAAGAGGGGGAATGGAGGGTGGTGCGTCCCTCGGAGTCCCCCTATGGTGAAGGAGAGGGAGTGTGAGAGCCAATGAGGCACCGAGATTATATTAAATACTGACATCATAGCCCCTAGGAGCCCGCTCGATGAGTGACGAGGTCATAACCTGGGTTCCTATTGGCTAGCGTATGATGGGAATATGTGGCACCGCCTTGCTATTGGTCAGGAGGAGGAAGCCCTGCAGTGTTTTCATAATGGTGCACTTGTTCTCACAGGCCCAAGACCCGAATATTCCCACTCTCTAACGTTCAATTTTTGTGTGTATCTATGTTATCGATGTTCCACTGATTATTGTAACTGAAAATCCAGCATTAATATTTGCTCACGTACAGTGAAGCCATAATGTGTTGTGTGTGTGTGTGGTGAGGCGTATTGATGGCATGGGGAAGGAACTGGCCAGGCGTCTTCTGCCCCCCTCCCCCTCCTTACTTCATATCTCCTCTGTTCTGTCGAGAAGAAAGGAGAAGGGGGGATGGTAGAGAGGGAGCGATGGGGGTGAGAGCCGGGGAGTGGGGGAGGAGAGTGGAGAGGGGTCGGGAGATAAGAGGGGAATGGGAGGGGGGGGGGAGAGAGGTCGCCGAGGCCTTGTAAGATGTTATTGATTGATGATGGTGTCCGAGAGTACCCCCCTTTCCTCCACTGACCCACACCCCCCTTCGCTGACCCCTCAACCCCCGCCCCCTCCTCCTTGCTCACGAGTTTCCCCTCACCCCCGTTCCCTTCCTACCCCACCTTCCTGATACACACTGACCCCTACTGCACCTTCTCTACATTTTCATACGCTTTATATCCTCTCTTTCTTATTATATACCTCTCCCACTCTTCCTACCCACCGGTTGCCGAGACGAGGAACGAACAACATACGAGGAGAAATGGAAGAATATGAAAACCGAAATAGAGCAAAGAGAAGGATGACAAAATACACAGGACGTTTAAAAAGTTGAAGAAACCTAAGTGTCTAGTAAAACAAAAGGCGAAAATGAATGTAGTTATTACTGATGAAGACTAGCACGAGAGAGAGAGCGAGAGAGAGAGACGAGAGGAGAGAGAGAGAGGAGAGGAGAGAGAGAGAGATAGGAGAGAGAGAGAGAGAGAGAGGGAGAACCCTCCCAGAGCAAACAGGAATGCACCTACAACTTCCCTTGGAGGCTATAGAAAGAGAAGAGTAATACTCTCTG
>WNGS01092210.1:13194186-13231237 GCA_020271785.1 Procambarus virginalis
TCTCAAGCTTAGAGTTAAGGAACCTATACACCAGGTGACTGAAAATGAATGCTGGGACCCAAGAGCCAGAGCTCAACTACTGCAAGTACTATTAAATGAGCACAATGAAATGGCTACTCACGCGCACACACACATACATACACATTCACCATGCGGAATGAAGAAATAGAGAAGCTATGATCACAACATACATAATAGTGAGGGGAATAGACAAGGCAGTCTAGATAGCTACTTTAATTTAAGAGAAAGCAAGACAAGAGTATGTAGCCGAAAAAAAAAACGCAAATGACTCGAAGGAATGTAAGGAAATACTCGTACTCTGTACAGGTGGTCAACAAGTGGAATGTACTGAGATAAGTAGTTGTGAAAGTCACCTCCATGCACAACTTAAGGCCAAACTCGACAACGAATTAAAAATCAGAATACTTAAAATTATAACGCAACAGGTCAAACAAGGCCATTACACGGGGCATAAGGAGCTAGACCTCACTTTCCCGTAGTCAGTTAGGAACGCACGCACGCACGCACGCACGCACGCACGCACGCACGCACACACACACACACACACTCAATCACACACGAGAAAACAACAGATCATCAGATTTTGGGAATATTTTAAGCCGGTGGCGCTTGTGACTAGTGGCGGTGTTTCATGTGGTTTTCTCGCTTTGAGGATTTACACGTAAAATGCATGATCGGATTTTTGGCGGCAATATTCCACACCGATTTGTTTTTTGTTTTTTTCTTTTTTTAGATAAGTGGTTTTGTAGGCGGAATAAACTGGGTTTGTGGTGTGTATGTCTGTGTGCTGAAAGAGGAGTTTAGGGTAGATGGTATGAAGGAAGGGAGGGAGGGAAAGAATGAGGGATTAAGATAAATCGGGATAGAAGAAAATAAGCAAGAGTAACGTTAGGAGGGAGGAAGGGATACAGCTCCACCCAAATGTACACACCACTCCATACGTAGTGTTGCAGAATCAATTGCTTTGGTTCGTTAAAGAAGCTGATATGTTAATAAGCTGTAGAAAATATTGTAAATATATCCGTTCAATGTAAATAAACCGCTGCATACTGTACTTCCGTCTTCAGTAGAAACCGACGATTCTATAACTTTGTGCAGAAGTTGTAATTAAGAGTTATTGTGAATCCCTCGGTTTTCAATCCTTCGATTACGTTTCAGAAACGTGACATTTATCCTTTATCAGCACCATAGGCCTCTACCCATAGAAGAAACCACTGGGTAGAGAAATAGAAATCGGACTGTCTGTCCGTGTCTGTCTGTCTCTCTGTCTATCTGTCCTGTCCGCGCGACCATCAAACATCATCACAGTTAAAAAAAAAATGCATAAACGTAGGCACAGTAGCCAAAAGTGTTTAGTTAATTTTGGTTTCCACATGACGGGTCGGGCGCACTGGAAACTAAATCAGTTTTTTCCCCTCGTTCGAATCCCCCGACTAACGCGATGACCTGATTTGGAAAAAACTTTTCTCGTTATGTATATTTTTTCCAGCATTACATTTCAAAGTAATTAATGACGGGGAGGAAATCTATTAGAGTGTTAGTATATCGGGCAATATTCTGGATTAATATATGCTGGGGGGAATATTGTGGGATATTTTATGCCTGGAAAGGGGAATATTGTGGGAAAATTTAAACTGTGGCGTAGTGCTGCTAGATCTTTTATATTCAGTGCTTATATTATGTTAAATAGTTATATTTTGGAGTACATAATTCATGAGTATTGTGGAATATCTTAAGCGGGGAGGAATATTATGGGTTATTTTAGACATTTTGGATAATCAGATATTTCGTCAATGGAAATATTATACCCTATTTCATTTCCTGGACAATCTTGTATGTAGGGTATTATAAACCTTTGGGTAATATTAAAAATTGTCTGTAGGAAACATTATGGGATATTCTATGCCTGAGGGAATACTGATATAATTCAAGATATATGAATATCGTGGGATATATTTTACGTACGAAATACTCTGAGTATGAGTATATTGTGAGTAGAGCTGAAGTATACCTCTGGAATATTACGGAATATTATTGATATCCAGTAATATTATTTTATGTCAGGAGGAAATATTTTGAATATTATTATGGCTGAAATATTGACAACTTAGATACTATTTATATTATAATAATCTTTAATAAACTTTTATTATAATTTTATTTCGCATCAATTATACTAGTAATAGATAATATAATTATATTTATCATTTAAAATTGCAGTAATAATGCTTGCTCTTAACTATTTTGTCCACGTGATTTAATGAACTTTATTAATAAACTATTATTCGTATTATTTGTATTAGTAGTAATAATAGTTTTAACGTGGTAATAGGAGTAGTAGTTGTTATAGCTGAAGTAGTAGTAGTAGTAGTAGTAGTTTAAAAATAATAATCTCCAAAACAAACACCCTCCTCCACCCTCCAATCACTCCACTTCGAACATATCTAAAAGTCACATTAAAATCGCTCTCTCTCTCTAAGCCAGGCCACCCAACACCCTCTCTCCTCCCCTCCTATTCTCCTCTACATCTCCCCTCCCTCTCTCCTCTCCCCTCTAAATCCTTTGTTTCTCCTCCTGAATCCCAAAATATCGAGAAATAGCAGTAAACGTCGAGTACTCTCACAATTGGCTCATATTCGGGACGCGTGCCCATCTGTGCTATTTAAAATGGCCACTTAAGACCGGCGTTAATCATGGAGACTTGTTGGAGCGTGGAGAGACCTCGGCAGTAAAGGTTTAAATGACTCAGTTTTCATTTCCCTCTGAATGTCACAATGATTCATGGTTTTATTATGCTGTGTGAGTGTGGTGGTAAGGGGAGGGTGGTGGGGTGTGCGTGCGTACGTGTGTGTGTGTACTCACCTAATTGTGCTTGCGGGGGTTGAGCTTTGGCTCTTTGGTCCCGCCTCTCAACTGTCAATCAACTGGTGTACAGATTCCTGAGCCTACTGGGCTCTATCATATCTACATTTAAATATCTACGTGTGTGTGTGTGTGTGTGTGTGTGTGTGTGTGTGTGTGTGTGTGTGGTGTGTGTGTGTGTATGTGTGTGTGTGTGTGTGTGTGTGTGTGTGTGTGTGTGTGTGTGTGTGTGTGTAAGTGTGTGTATGTAATGCGTGTAAGCGTTCGTGTGCGCGCTTATGAGGCAAAGGTGAAATCGGGATAAGAAGTGAAGGTCGTGAGAGTTGAGGATAGTGAGATGTGAGAGGGCGAAAGGTGATGGGGTTGAGAGGTGATGGAGTGATGGGTGAGAGCAGTGAGAGGTAAGGGGTAAGATGTGACGGTGTAGCGAGAAGTGAGGGTGGTGAGAGGCGAGGGGGGGGTGAGAGGTGAGGGAGCTGGACAATAACGGGGATAGTAAGCAATACGACAGCAAGAGGTCTGGGAAGCTGACTGGTCTTGGTGATGGTGTCACTAGAAAGTGATGGTGAAGCCTCTAGATATGGTGAGTACCGCGAGGAGACATTTATATAGGAAACTAATAGAGCAAGAACTCGCCAACGTGATGTTATAATGGCCAGAATACGCCTGGTATAGATACGTATCCTGCAGTTTTCTCGAGATCCAAATGTCGAATATACAGTGTGTCAATTTTGTGAAAGTGTCAAATACACCATGTGTGAACGTGTCGAATACACCATGTGTGAACGTGTCGAATACACCATGTGTCAACTTTGTGAACGTGTCGAATGCACCATGTGTCAACTTTGTGGACGTGTCGAATGCACCATGTGTCAACTTGTGAACGTGTCGAATACACCATGTGTCAACTTTGTGGACGTGTCGAATGCATCATGTGTCAACTTTGTGAAAGTGCAAACATGCATTCCCTTGAACATTATATTGCAAAATGTCCCATATTGACTGACTTTCGCCCCCTGAGTTGAGATATGCTGAACTCTGTAAATACTATCTGAGTACAGGAACACTTGATGATATACTGGGCTTGTACCCAAGATTGACTATCTAATGCATCAGTTATACAATGTTTGTGGTGTAACAATAACATAAGCTTGTAAAAGAACCTTAGTCACTCTCTGTGGCTAAGTGCTTAACAACACACTTGTTTCTATAGGAGCTATTTTACCCTGTCAAAGTAAGAGACACATAAATATATATGTGCATGTATATATATAAATATGTATATGTACACAGGGTATGTGTAAGCTGGTCAGAATTACATTTCACCTTTGCAAACGTACATTAATCGCATTACGTATAAAAGCACATACCTCGAACACTATTTATGAAGGACAAATGTAAATNCCATTACACAATTTTATGCGCTCACTGCTCCCATAAAAGTGGACATCGGAGACCAGCAGCTGACGAATAGGGAGCAAGAGACTAGACTCACTTTTTCTTGGGCCATTTTCCATCGCGTTGGAGCGAGACAAATGGAGAGTCGGAGAGTCTCGCTTCTCCCAAGGACCTAGGTGATGAAAGGGTGAGAGCTGGGCAGGTTCCTGCTCCTGCTGTGGACTACTGGGAGGCTGCTTCTGCTTCTGCAGGAGCTCTTGAAGATGGAGTAGGAGGAAGAGTTCGAGGAAGAGGAGTCAGAGGAGGAATTGTCGTAGGTGGAGAAGGGGAGATGTTGAAGATAGGGGGCTGTAGAAGATAGGGGGAGCTGTTGAAGATAGGGAAGCTGTTGAAGATAGGGGGCTGTAGAAGATAGGGGGCTGTAGAAGATAGGGGGAGCTGTTGAAGATAGGGGAAGCTGTTGAAGATAGGGGGAGCTGTTGAAGATAGGGGAAGCTGTTGAAGATAGGGGGCTGTAGAAGATAGGGGGCTGTAGAAGATAGGGGGAGCTGTTGAAGATAGGGAAGCTGTTGAAGATAGGGGGAGCTGTTGAAGATAGGGGGCTGTAGAAGATAGGGGGAGCTTGAAGATAGGGGGAGCTGTTGAAGATAGGCGGCTGTAGAAGATAGGGGGAGCTGTTGAAGATAGGGGAAGCTGTTGAAGATAGGGGGAGCTGTTGAAGATAGGGGAGCTGTAGAAGATAGGGGGAGCTGTGAAGATAGGGGGAGCTGTAGAAGATAGGGGGAGCTGTTGAAGATAGGGGGTGTAGAAGATAGGGGGAGCTGTTGAAGATAGGGGGCTGTAGAAGATAGGGGGAGCTGTTGAAGATAGGGGGAGCTGTTGAAGATAGGCGGCTGTAGAAGATAGGGGGAGCTGTTGAAGATAGGGGAAGCTGTTGAAGATAGGGGGAGCTGTTGAAGATAGGCGGCTGTAGAAGATAGGGGGAGCTGTTGAAGATAGGGGAAGCTGTTGAAGATAGGGGAGCTGTTGAAGATAGGGGGAGCTGTTGAAGATAGGGGGAGCTGTTGAAGATAGGGGGAGCTGTTGAAGATAGGGGAGCTGTTGAAGATAGGGGGGTGTTGAAGATAGGGGGAGCTGTTGAAGATAGGGGAGCTGTAGAAGATAGGGAGAGCTGTTGAAGATAGGGGGAGCTGTAGAAGATAGGGGGAGCTGTTGAAGATAGGGGGAGCTGTTGAAGATAGGGGGGCTGTAGAAGATAGGGGGAGCTGTAGAAGATAGGGGGGCTGTAGAAGATAGGGGGAGCTGTAGAAGATAGGGGGAGCTGTTGAAGATAGGGGGCTGTATAAGATAGGGGGAGCTGTAGAAGATAGGGGGGCTGTAGAAGATAGGGGAAGCTGTAGAAGATAGGGGGGCTGTAGAAGATAGGGGAAGCTGTTGAAGATAGGGGGAGCTGTTGAAGATAGGGGAGCTGTTGAAGATAGGAGGAGCTGTTGAAGATAGGGGAGATGTTGAAGATAGGGGGAGCTGTTGAAGATAGGGGGAGATGTGAGATCGAGGTTGTTAAGATAGGGGGAGCTGTTGAAAATAGGGGGAGATATTGAAGATAGAGGGAGCTGTTGAAGATGGAGAAGCTGTTGAAAATAGGGGGAGCTGTTGAAGATAGGGGGAGCTGTTGAATAATACAGCTGGAAGAAGAATTCCTAAGTTAGAGGTATTGTTGGTGATGCAGGGCTGTTGGAGATGTAGCGGCTATCGAAGATGGAAGAGGAATAGCTGTTGGAGGAGGGAGAATCGTAGGTTCAACTGTTGAAGGTGGAGATGTAGCAGTTGACCAGTTGGTGCCTCGCTGTTGTTACTGAAAAAAGTTACCGAAGGTCATAACAATTGCTAATGCTTGATGCTATTGCAACTGGAGCTGTATATGCTGGCGATACGTCTGCTGTTACTTGCTACTGATACTGTTCCCGAGAATGTAGAAAAGGAGAGCCACTCATGGTCGCTTTGGTGGTGCTAATCCATGATCATGGGTAGGACTAGGGATTGAGTTCTTCCCTCCCCTATTCACCTTCTTTAATTGTTCCTCCTGAACAAATCATCTATACCCTCCATTCAATATCCTTTCCCATACGCCTACCCCATACCACCCCTTTCTTTTCCCTCTTCTGCCTCCTTGGGCACCTCATCCTTACCATCTTCCTAGTCACGCCCTAAGACCTGAGTTGGTGGTCTTAGGTCTTGGCAATGTATACCTTAAGTTGCTTCATGATAAACCTTGAAGCACTCTCATTTTCTGTTTCCCTCTCTCCTCTTCTTCTCCACTCCTTTTTTCTTCGACTTTCCATCCCATCCTTCGTAATGTGTCGTTATCCTTATCATTTTTTCCTTCCTTTATTTTCGCTTCTTTTCCACTTTACTTAATTATTGGTTTTACGAAGTCTCTGTTTTATCAATTTTTCTTCATCTTCATTTTACAAATCATTTTTGTTGTGCTATGTTTTACTGTTTAATTCTTGTACTGTTCACTCTCTCCCTTATTCTTTGCCTCTTCGTTCTCTTCCTCGATTTCGCACTTCTATTTTCGTTCCAACTCCTGTTCCACGCCAAATTTTCACTTGTCATCTTCATACTTGTCTTTTTCATCCCCACTTCCCTCGTCTCCTATATTCCCTTTCCATACTCTTCTTGCCTTCTCTCCTCCTTCCTTTATGTATCATTTTCTTATATTTGTTTTCTCTCTGTTCTCTATTCCTTTCTCTTTAACCTCTTCCTTACCAATCTATAGTTCTTCTCCGAAAAATATACTATTATTCTCTGCTTTCTCTTCAAACTCTTTCCTCTCTCCTCCCGCCCACCCTAAATGGATCTCTTATTTTATCTTTTTCTACTTTATCTTCTCTCATTTTCTGTTTCCCTCCCTCTCCTCTTCTTCTCCACTCCATTTCTCCTCGACTTCCCCTCCCATGCTTCGTAATGTTTCGTTATCATTATATCACGGCACCGACTACTCCTCCATCCTCGCCATACCCTTCATTTATCATCTTTTTTGGGGTCACGCCTCCTTCTAATGGCTAGTTCCAGATTGGGAGTGCAAAGGACATTTTAATTTCCTTCCTAATTCTCTTAACTCTTGCCTTGATTTGTTTCTGCTTCAATCTCTGCACTTCTTTTCTTCTTTCTCTCTCTCACTCTCTCTTTCCCGCTTAGTCTCTATGCTCTATCACTATTCTGTCATTCTAATGTAATTTGTTTTCTTTCCGTATAGTTATCTCCTATTTAATATACAAAAATGGTTTCTAAAATGAACTTCATCGACAGTTAATCTTCTCTCCCATCCAATTAGTATAAGACATTGGCTCTGTCTTAATCATAAACCATATTGGCTCCGTCTGTAGTATCACTGTAAGATAATGAGAAAATTTATCCTATTCGATACATTAACTGTAATTTGCAAAGGACTCTCAATCCTGATCGTAAATTATATCTTTTTTGTCTTATCCGTATATTTCTTCCTGTCATGTTCGTGAAAGCCGCTGATTGTGTCTGTGCCTCACAAATATACAATTTGCAAGATACAAGTATTTCTCAAACGAAAAGATCGAGTAAAAGGGTATTGTGCATTTAGCTGAAAATTAATTTGTAAATTATTTTTTGCTTGTTTACCTGCACACACTCACACTCACTCACTCACACACACACACACACACACACACACACACACACACACACACACACACACACACACACACACGTCAAACAGAGTGGTAGACGGTTGGAATAAGTTAGGTGAGAAGGTGGTGGAGGCCAAGACCGTCAGTAGTTTCAAAGCGTTATATGACAAAGAGTGCTGGGAAGACGGGACACCACGAGCGTAGCTCTCATCCTGTAACTACACTTAGGTAATTACACACACACACACACACCTTGGAGGTTGGGGCCTCGCGGCCCAGCTTTGTCTTCGATCCGCAAGTCGCTGAGTGGACAGCGCTTGGGGGTCGTAGTCCCACTGGACCGGGTTCGATTCCAGGCGAAGGCGGAAACAAATCGGCAACATTTCTTTCACCCTGATGGACTGTTCACCTAGCAGTAAATGGGTACCTGGAAGTTAACCAGCTGCTACGGGATACTTCCTGGGTATGTGTGTGTGCGCGCGCGTGTGTTAGAGAGAAATATATGTAGTAGATATAATAGATGAAATAGATTGGTTAGAAAGGCGGGGTCCAAGAGCTAAAAAGCTCAAATTCTGCAGACACAAATAGTAAATACAAATAGTAAATAGACACAGACACACGAGAGCAGGTTAAGCAACACAAATGTTAACAAACCTGACCTGACCTGACTCTGCTCAGTCCGTTGTCACATGGTAAGCGTGACATTTCTAGTGGTTTTGACTGCTCAGCAGCAGACGCGTCTAGGCTCGTGCCTTAACATATCGATACTCATGTTCCTTAGTCCCTTGAAGCTTCATTATTGTGGTGCTTTAAACTAAAGCACCGGAACTTTGACACTATGGTCAATAACGTCAAAGCTACTGTGCATTGTCAGGACAGGCTACTTGATCAGCACGTGACAGCTAATTACCACCTACACAACTTAATACATCTCATACATCAATTATTAACCTGCAATTTATTAATTTTTACACTTATTCAAGTTAGTGAATTGTATAATATAAAATTTAAATATATTTCTTTCAATATAGATTCAGAAATTTTTGAGAATTTGTGCACTCAATTGCATGGTTTGAACCTCATAAAGAGACAATGCAATGGAATGTTGCGGCCTCTTTATGCTATATTTATACTTTTCTATTCTGTGATCAAAGTGTTTGCCAGTTTATCCCACAAAATGTATGACAAGATTTAAACAGTATTTTGTGAATTCATCTATTATTTTTACAATATGAAATCATAATAACAAAATTAAGAGGCCTCATTAATGCTGGACCGATTATAGCCAACAAAAATTTAGAAATAACAAAGCTTTCATAAAAGTATACAATTAATGACCTCTTTAATTTGCATTCTTTAATTTTCCACCTGAAGAAAGTATTTCTAGCAGTTTAAAATGTTTTAAAATAAGTCTTTGGATATTTTAAGCTAAAGCTGTATGGTTTAAAGCACAGATTTCATCAATATTCTTTGGACTACATATTCTTAAGGCTCTTAAACAAGCTGAGAAAAACATGAGGCATTTTATTCTATTCTGGAAGGCTAAGTCAAAATACACGCCCGAATCATCATTAGATTCTTCTATTTCCTTAATATGTTTTTTCCTCCTATTTAATAAAAGTTACATGCGCCTTATATTCATTCTGCAGTGCGTTTATTATTAGCTATCTCAAATATATGATCTACAACCTCTTTCAATAGAAGTCACTTTCCTCAATACCGTCTCTTCAAGTTTTTCTCGGTATGAATCTTCACTTGTGAGTTAATCCTTTCCCAACCTTATCATATATGACTGATGTCCACAATAACTATTAATTTCGCTCTCAGGGACAGTGAAGATAGCCAGATGGGAGGATGGATATGGCCAGTGAGTATTGAGAGGGCCAGTGAGAGTGGAGATGGCCAGTGTAGGGAGAGATGACGAATGAGGCGGAGGTGGCCAGCGAGGTGGAGGTGGCCAGTGAGGGTGGAGATGACCAGTGAGTGGGGTAGAGATGAAGGAAGTGAAGAGATACAGAGGTGGAGATGAAGGAGGGATAGAGAGCCTGAGGGTCAGGAGGTGAGATGATGCAGGAATCGTGTCACCGGTAAGAGGGAGGGAGAGGAAAGGGGAGGTATGGCAGAGTTGGGGCCCCAGGGACACCCCCAACGTCCCCTCTTAACCCTCCATTTATCTGTTCCACTGTCCTACCTCCCATTGTCTTCGATCGCCAATGTGTTGGCTATTGGTTTAAATATTTATGTTCATGGGTGTGAATATTAATATAAGTTGCACGCACAAATACTATACGTAAACACACACACACACACACACACACACACACACACACACACACACACACACACACACACACACACACACACACACGCACACACATTATCTCTCTAGTAACGTTTATCATCTTCCTTGTAATTTAAACTTCTATATCTTTAAGAACTTTCTATAATCTTCCCCATTCTTAAGCCCTGTCCTTTATTAGTTTCGTCTCCCCCTCACCCCTCCCCCACACGACCACTCTACCCTCCCCATCTCCCCCTCCCCACACCAGCACAACCACTACCCACCCACGCTGCCCTTCTCACCCCTCCCACCACACACCCCCACTACCGTCTTATATATCGGTCTTGGCGACGTAATGGGACTCAGGTCGGGCCGTCACTTCTTATTTGATTTAAAACTTGACTTATGCCCGTGTAATCGGGTTAGTCGCAGGCCCAATAGCTCTCATTCTGGCGTTATTTACAATTTGAGTCTTGGAAATTATGGGGGGTGGAGGGTACACGCCCGAGAGGGGGGGGAGGAGAAGGGAAGGAGGGGAGTGTCATGAGGAGGGACAGAGGAAGATCAGAAGGAAAGAAGTGAACGGTAAATATTATTGGAAAGTTAAAGATATGGCAGAAAGGAAAAATTGTGTAGAGAAAATATGAGTTAGAAATGGAGATGAGACGAATTGGGGGAGAGAGAGGAAGGGAAGGGATATGTTACAGAAGGAGGGGAGGTGAATATTACAGCCACACAGCTCCTGGTATTCGTCAAGCTAAAAGACAGTAGTACATATTTATATATATATATATAATATATATATATATATATATATATATATATATATATATATATATATATATATATATATATATATTTTAAACCTAGAAGGGGTACCACCTCTGGTGCAAGTGTAGGGACCCATAGCCTCGGAGAAGAAAATAAAGAGTACTCAGAGAAGAATATATATATATATATATATATATAATATATATATATATATATATATATATATATATATATATATATATATATGTACTCATGACATTTAAAGACTGGCCATCACACGACTGATGTATAATTTGGTCTAACGTTTTGCAGGTAGTTCCATCAGACTTGATACGTGTACAAGATGGAGCGTACTTCTGGCGTTTGTATCAACATCTTCTGCATCTTATGTGATGCTCTGGTAAGATATTCATCTTAATTATCCCTTCCAAGCGTGTGTCAAGTTTCGATTTACCTGAGTTTTTTTCTACGAATTTTGCGCCACTCCTGGCTCTAGCACTGTGCGTCCCTGTGTATTGTGGCTCACTTCCATCTATTTCAGAGAATATTCTTCATCTAAGCAAGAAGTGTGTCCGTCACGCCTCAGAAGATTTCTTGAAAATTCAGCTGTACGGAAACCTATTGATAGCTTTCTTAAAATCTTAGCGTACACAGCATGCCTGTCCACCATTCTTCTCTCCCACAGTTTGAAACTACATGACCTCTTTCTGCTAAAACAAAGTTTATTGTTTGTCTAACACTGATCCGTGAAGTTAGTTTCATTTTAATTAGTATTTTTAATTATCTTTCAACTACCCTTTCTTGTCTCCCTCTACGTAATAACCACTAATTTTGTCTTTTCCGTGTCTTTGTAAACATCAAATTGTTTAGGTATTCCCTTAGTCTCCGAATAGAGTAGCTAAACGGAACTTTGCATTTCTTCAAAGTCCATGATGATAGTTTATCTGGACTTATATCTGTCTAGTTCATTTAGTTGGTATTTTACCACCATTTATTCTGATCTGCCTATTTGAATGTTTGATTACATTATTTCTGCGGAAATATAATTTTTTTCACCCAAGGCTACACAATGAATCTTAAAATTGATAGTTTTACATGTTTATTAATCTGTTTATACAATAAATATTTTATACAAATAGCAACACACTCTAATCCACAACGCCGTCCTGAATCGCCAGGCCATAGTTAAAATCACTACAAACATCACAAGCACCAGAGACCGAAGGAGGCTGCGCACACATGAGGCCACCTTCACTCGGCCACCTTCACTCACTACAACTAGGTGAGTACAACTAGGTGAGTAGGTGAGTACTCGCTAGTTTGCCCCAGTGATAAAGACTCATAATAATTTGACATCGAACACACAGCTGTTTGATGGCTCTCCTTTCGCCAAAGGGGAAGGTAATCCACGGATTAGACAAATATTACCCTCTTCACCTGGCCCGGGACTTCAGCGGTTGAAAAGAGTAAGGGCTTCTCTCAAAAGCACATGAGTCAAGGGGTTAGGTGGATCCCTCACCAGTATATGTTGAGCTGTTGCATGTTATTTTAGTGTGTGTTTGTGTGTGTGTGTGTGTGTGTGTGTGTGTGTGTGTGTGTGTGTGTGTGTGTGTGTGTGTGTGTGTGTGTGTGTGTATCAAGATTCACAGCATCAACAAAACCCTATCGGGCTGCTACCTCTCCCTAATATCAAAAGACAAATTTCACTACTAAATCTCACACGTGGTTTAAGTCCTCCATAAAAGCTCTTCAGAGCAGTTAATAACACTCATGCACTTTTGATAGAGTTTCTACAAGTTTATTAATGTCAAAAGTACTTTAGTCTTCTTCTCAGATTTTTCCCACTTGGTCTCTCGTGGAAAAATCTGATCAACTCGACCTCCTCCATTGCGAAACCTTTCTTATATAATATTATCTATTTTATAAGACTTCATTCTCATTAGTTGTAACACTACGTGCGTCTTTATTTGTATATATTTGTAAAATGTAAAAACATTTTTAATCATGTGCTTCAATAGCATTTTCTCATCAATATGACCGATCTCTAGGGCAATTTTATTAACTGACCCAATAACATCAACATACCCCAAGATAACATATAATACGTTTCTAAGACAGTAATAAATGACATATAAGCACACATCAGAACAAAATTATTATGCACAGTTCTTGAGATATTCAAAAGTTGTGAAACATCTCGAAATTAAACAAAAAATAATATGGGTTTTGCTAAATATTTGTGGATATTTAGATTTAGCAGACAGTCCAACAAGTAACCAGAAAGCCATGGAAATGTCTATGTTTGCCTGAAGACAACCCACAGGAGCGTCCTCTAGATATTGTTTGGACATCAACACTAATACTATCCCTTGCGAATTCCCTACCCGCCACTACTACCAAATAAGAGTGTCAACTAAACGAAATGAGACAAACGGTAACCGTAGAGTTGACTGAAAAAGTATTTGATAAAACAATTACAAAAACAAACACTACCTTTTGCCTTAAAGTCATGAGAGACCCTACATCTCCTGCATTGCTCAGAGACAAATTATTTAGTGCTGTTAACACCCTATTGACTGGTGCCGACATACCAACTCACTCCTTTTATGACAAATGTCTGAGTAACAATGCCTACAATCTCATTAAACTTAACATTCCTTTTAAGTGCAATCTACCTGTCTCTGATATTCCTCTTTATCTGTACCCCACCATTCAAGTATCATACACACCTGTCACCAAGAAAGATAATGAGAATTTTGCTCTTCTCAAAGCTGTCACACTTGAAACAATTGCCTCCTCCATCGAGAATTTAAGATCTCACGAGCACTGTGTCTACACCGACGGCTCAGTCCAATCCTCTACTGGACGGACTGCAGTAGCATGTATGTTTTATAGAAATAATATTTGCACAAAGACTGTCTGTGTCAGATTAAACAACTGGATGACCTCCACATAAACAGAACTAGCAGCATTACAACTAGCTACCAGTACATTAAAAAACATTGGAGGAGGAATAATATTTTGTGATTCAAAGTCTGCTCTTCAAGCAATCGAAAATTTCTCTTGGAAGATCGACAGCAAGAACCTCATAGGCCCAATTATAAATGACCTAATTGCTGCACATTGTAAAGGGACTCAAATCTCCTTTGTATGGATACCTTCACACATAAATATAACCCATCATAATGAGACAGACATTGCAGCCAAATTAGCGTGTAACAAGGATGAAGTTGAATTAGATCTAGGTATCCCCATCTCTGCAGTCAAAACTGTATTGGTCCAAACACTCAGGTCTGATAGGAAAGAAATTACTGACTCCCAACGACCTGAAAGTACTAGTATAAAAAACTATGATTTGTTCAGATCTGAAACCTATATCTATGGGTAGCACAAAACGCCCACTAGACTGTGCGACACAGTGGTTGCAAGGATCAGGTTGGGTTACCATTACCTGTGGCAGGTGGCTGCAGGTGACGGATCTCCCAATCTTGAGCACTCCAGTTGCAAACTCTGTGAGCAGGAACTGCGGCACGATCTCCCACACTACATCACCGAATGCCCAGTTATTAGACCTTTCAGACCAGTTGGCATGAGGTACCTGGAGCTTTGCAATTACTTTATTCACTCTTGTATTCTTGAAGATATCCTCACAGTGTACCCAAAATTTGCCAGTGCAGGTTACTAAATATATGGCCCTGTATGACTAACCATCCTGCGAGATGGGGACTTGTATTACCACTGCTACCTTATTCACTCTTGTGTTGATGATATCCTCAAAATGCATCCGGAGTCTGCCAGTGCAGACTGCCTATCACATGCCTCTGTATAACTAACCATCCTGTGTGATGGGGGTTTTTTAGCATCACCTAATTAGCTTTTTGACACACTGTACTCCACTTCATATAGTCTAGGGTAGCTGCACTAATGCAGATGTACCTCACGTATTAATAAAAAAAATACTTTATTCACTCGTGGTCTTGAAGATATCCTCATAGTGCACCCAAAATTTGCCAAAATTTGCACCCCAAAAAAAACTGTATGGCTAACCTTCCTGCGCAATGGGGATTGTTTAGTAAACACATTGAGTTTAGGGCAGCCGTATAAATATAAACGATCAGGTACCTTATGATTACATAGCTAGCTGTTGATACACTGTAACCCATCACATGGTCTAGGGCAGCTGTATAAATGCAGACGACCTAAGTTATTGAACAAAATCTAACGTTACTGAATTATTAAAAAAGTATCTTGAACAAACACGCACACACACACACACACACACACACACACACACACACACACACACACACACACACACACACACACAGTAAAAATACATTACCTTACAAAACTACATGTCATTTCCATTGCACTAAAGTTTCCTCTTCCCTCTCTATCTCTCCCATGTCCCCTCTCTCCTCTATCCCCTCACACCCCTCTCCCCTCAGCTCGGGTCATGTTGCTGTCTTTGAAGTGGAGTTCACACTTCAATCTCAACTAATGGAACCAACTCAAGTGTGTCAAATTAAGGTGTTGTGTAGCTGACCAGTGGCTGAGAGCAGGGAGGGAGGGAGGCAGGGAGGAGTCAGGGAGGCAGGGAGGAAGCCAGGGAGGCAGGAGGAAGCCAGGGAGGCAGGGAGGAAGCCAGGGCGAGAGGAAGCTTGGGAGGCAGGAAGCCAGGGAGCAAGCCAGGGAGGGATAGAGAGAGAAACGCAAGAAGGGAAGGAAGTTCACCATTCTGGGGAGGGGCAGAAAGAGAAGGAGGAAAAAGCGAGTGAGGAAGACAGAAAGATGGGGTGGGGGCAGAAGTGAGGGAATACAAAGAGAGGAAGGCAGGTAGAGGTCAAGAATGTAGTACAGCGTGAGGGACGGAAGCAGAAGCAAAGATAAGAGAGACAGAATGAGGGAAGAGTGAGGGAGTGGAATGAAAGCAGAGAAATAAAGGGAACGAAATAAGGGATTGAGGAGAAAAGGAAAGACTGGTGAAGAGAATGCGAAAGGATGTAGAGGACAACATGCAATAGAAAAGTAAGATAGGTAGACGGAAGGAGAGCTACTTCTCTGACTAGTGAGAGGAAGAAATTTGTTATTAATGATGAAAAGGGACGAATATCAGAAGGAAAAGGAGAAGAGAAAAGAGGGATGGAAGAGGAAGAAGTGAGAGAAAATCGCAGCAATTTAGATACTTCAAGTTTTGTTTCTAGATTTTGAGGGTGGAGGAAAGTTTTGGAGAAGAGGGGAAAGGTGCGAAAAGAAGGGGAAAACAGGCCAACCATATGGGATGAGGGGGTGGAAGGGATGGGAGGGAATATCCATTGGGGGGGGGAGAGGGGAGAAGGAAGGTTGGGGGACTAAAGAAAATGAGAATGAAGGACTGAGAGGGGAAACTGTTCAGGGTAGGTGTGGGACGCTGTGATCAGGGTAGGGAGGGCAGGCGTGAGGAGCTGTGAGGGTTGGGGGAGGGGTAGGAGTTAGGCGCTGTGAGAGAAGCAAAGGTAAGCATTGGGATCTTGCTATCCCCCTTCTCTATCTCCAATTTTATCACCATCTATCTTCACCTTAATTTGTTCTCCTCCGCATTTCTATGCCTTTCCGTCTTCTCCTCTTCATGTTTCTTCAAATTATTGTCCGTAATCTCTAATTCTTCCAGTTCATCTCCTACTTTTTTCTACTCATTCTTCTCTTTCTCCCTCATTTACTTATTCTATAATAAGTAATATTATCCTCTAGAAGTCATGTTAAAACGCCAATTTATTTGGTTAAATTACTTTTTATTTTCGTTTATTTTATAGACGTTAATGCGGAGAAATTGAAGGACGTCACACAAGCACTCGACCGTCACACAAGCACTCGACCGTCACACAAGCCCTCGACCGTCACACAAGCACTCGACCGTCACACAAGCACTCAACCGTCACACAAGCACGCGACCGTCACACAAGCACTCGACCGTCACACAAGCACTCGACCGTCACACAAGCACTCGACCGTCACACAAGCACTCAACCGTCACACAAGCACTCGACCGTCACACAAGCCCTCGACCGTCACACAAGCATTCGACCGTCACACAAGCACTTGACCGTCACACAAGCACTCGACCGTCACGCAAGCATTCGACCGTCACACAAGCACACGATTATCACACAAGCACTTGACCGTCACACAAAGACGCTTCCATCTCTGCATACCGCTACCCAAGAGCTGTTCTTGTAACCAATACTAAACACTTCTGATGTTTTAATTATTGCTTGCTTTTACTGCCTGTTTTATTTGTTGCATTTGATTACCGTTTATTGATTCTCTCTGTCCGTCCGTCCGTCCGTCCGTCTGTCTGTCTCTCTCTCCTGCCTTTAATTTTAATTTAGCTTCTCCCTTCCCTTCTTCCGTCCTTATCATGTGTTTCCATCTCATTTCTTTTCCCTTTCTTCTCTTCCAATTAATCATCTATGGCTTTCTCCCCGAATTCCTCTATTCATCATTTTTCTCCTCTCTCCCTTCCTGTATTTCTCCTCCAATTTTGCTCTATTTCTGATCTTTGCTCATCTGTTATCTACTTATCGTTTATTTGACGTTACCTTCTTTCTTTATTTCACCTCAAGCTCCCTCTTCCATATTCTTCCCTCTTTTACATTCTGCCCTCTTTCACATTCTTCCCTCTTCCATATGTTTCCTCTCCCTTTATATTCCACTCTTCCTTCCTTCCTCCTGTTATCTTCTTCCATCTCCTTCGTTACTTTATAATCTTTCTTCGTCGCCTTTCTTCTAAATTTCGTATGCTCTGTGTCTCCAAATAATCCCCTTCAATCCTTCTTTCTTGTCATTTTCTCCCTTTATCATTCTCTTCCAATCTTTCTCTCTCTCCCACTCCCTCCCTTACACCCCTCCCTCTATACCACTCCCTCATGCCCCCCTCTATGCTCCTCCCTACCTACCTCTCCTTCATTCCCTCCCTCCCTCCCTCCCCAACTGCTGCTCGTCCAGCTGTTTGCCTTCCATCCCTGAAATCCTTGAATTCCCTTTGTCCAGCCCTGTTTTTTTTTACACCCAAACGGATTAGGAAAACACACGGGGGAAGAAGAATTAGATGATGAAAAGGTCCGCCCTCACCTCCCCCTCACCTCTTCCCCTCACTCCTACCAGTGCCCCCCCCCCTCTTTATTGATTTTCAGGGAAAGAGATTGACAGAATCAAAATATTGTGAATTGTTCTGTCTCTTGTTCATTCGTTTCTGTATCCGGTACTCGATCTTAGGTTCCTGTCCCTATCTCTGTCAGGGCCTTGAGGGATGAGCTTGACAGTAGGAGATTGTTGCCTCCACTTTGTGCCATGCCCGTCTATTCACTCGCTTTAACCTGTTTTGGCTATCTATCTACTCCTGTAATCGACACACACTCTTTGCTTCCTATCCAATCCTGTGATTGTCACCTACTGTCTTGATTTACAGTCCAGTCCTATGATCGTAACCCCTCTGTCTCAGCCTCCTGTCCACTGTTATGACCGTCACTCTCTGTCTCAGCTTCCCGTCCACTCTTGTGTTCATCGCCGCGTATTGACTTTGAGGGGAAGAGCTTTTGACCATCGAATCCAAACTATGTGCGGCCATCCTCCTTGTCGTTTCATTAATCTGGTCTTTGTTTATGCTTCTATCTCTTCTTGAGTCTTGCTTCGTTAGCTCTGATTTTCAAAGAGATTGGCAGTCTTAATAAAAGCATTTGTGGAACTTTATGTCTGATAGTTTTTTGGGGCATTTGTCTATCCATTTGTCTATTGAAATCATCTCAAGATATCCATTTACATTTTCCCTCGTGGCTCAGTCGGTAGAGCACTCGTCTCTCATGCTGGAGGTCGCATGTTCGAGGCTCCTATTGCCCTTGTGAAGAAATTATATATATATATATATATATATATATATATATATATATATATATATATATATATATATATATATATATATATATATATATGTCTAGCCTAGTACCTTCTATCATCCTGTATATTGTGTGTTGTCTATTTGTCCCTTTGCTTTTCATCAACTCTTCTGTCTGATTTATCAACCTGTTCTGCTCATTTCTCCTATTTATCTTTTTATTTCCATCTATTCTCACCCACTAATCACATTTTTTACAATCAAAATATCAAGTCTAACCATGTGGAAAAAATGTTTGGTGAATATGGAAATAGTTTTATTTTGTAAGGACATAATTTGTATAATTTATGCACAAATATTTAAGATCTACAGAGAATGAGAATATCATGTAGCAAGGCTTTTAAACAAACAACACGACCCACGTAAGGATGATTTGGTCAATCATGGACCCTTCCTTATCAAGTCTTGACGTCATGAACCAGATCGAAACGTCGTCCGTTTTAGTTCCTGTGAATGGGTTGGGTTATAATTTGCACCACATTATAAAATAAATAAAATAAATATGTTTATTCAGGAAAGGTACATACATAAAGAGATTTTACATAAGTGGATCGATTTATAGATAGAGCTAGTACATACAATGCCTAAAGCCACTATTACGCAATGCGTTTCGGGCAAGAAACGCATTGCTATGTAAGTAAATATATTGGATACAGCTTTGGGAGCCGCATCACCCAGCATGGGGCGCGAAGATCTGTCAGCTTATCCTAATATATAGAATACTTTTAGGGTTCAAGAGTTTCGTGAAGCGGAATTATCTTTTACTGCGGGAGGGCACGATTTAAGTGGGTTAGGATATGTTGAGTTTTAACAACCCACTTCCATTCGATGCCTCCTGTTTGTTGGGGCTCTACCTCACTCTCTACCCACCACCCATTTGTTGACGGGTCCTCCCTTACTCTCCATCCACCACCCTTTGTTGGGTTGTTCCAACTAGTAGCTCCTCCCTAACCCACATCCGTTATTTTAGCAGCTCCTACAGTGATTGGCTGTCTCGAGGGACGAGGTGACTCTGGGCACGAAAGGAAGGGGGGTGGGAGGTGACGAGAGATGATAAGAGGATCGAAACATCGTTGATCATTTCAAAACAAAACCCTCCCTCCTTCCAATTCCAGCTGGAGTGAGCAAGCGAGAGGGACTACTCTAAGACTATCGACATCCCCCCTCCCTACTGGACCTACCAAACTGGGGTAATAGGGGTTGGTGGTTCTTGTGGGACTGAGGGTGTTGGGGTGGGGGGCAACTCAGGAGGACCAAGAACATTTTCCAGGCTCCCCACTTACAGGGTCTTCTTGTTTATAGGATTTAACGAGAGGAGAGGACGACGGCCGCTGGTCAAAGGCATTACGATGAATCAGGAATGACAATTTCCATCGGCTCGGCCCCGGTTGTCACTTCGACTTCACCTCTCCGAGACCTCCAGTTTTTCCCTGAAAATTTTTCTCCGGTTCCTCGGGCTTATGTGGCGAAGATGGACGCGGGTGCTTTTCTCTCCTTCTTTCTTATTTAGTCTGGAATGTTTCCGGAAGTTTCCAGGTCATTGTTCATGTGTTTGTATGTGTCTATTCGTTCATATGTGCGCACTTATGACAGCTTGATAGACGAGCTTCAGTTCTTGAACTACCCATCTTTCAATCGCAGTTGCTTCACAACAAAATTGTCCCGGGATTGATTTCCGCGGAAGGATAAAGACATTTTGTCACATTTCACTTTACCTAATGAATATGTTCATCTAGCGTGGAATAGATATCTTAAAATTTGGTAACTGTTGTGGATTGCATCACGGAAAACGGCAGGCGTTCGCCTAGGGGACATCGATGTGCCTAACAGGCTTCCTGTCTCTGGCAATGGAAAATCTGAAACCTTCTCATAGCTGATCTCTCCACTAGCTCACTACTCTTACATTGAAGGACTTGCTAGCATCCCTGTTGCTCATCTGATTTTCTAGTGTCCACCTATGCCCTCTCGTCATGCCGCAATTCATGTATAGCATTGTTATTACGCCTCAAATAATCTTATATATAGTAATCATGTCACCTTTTTCCCTTCTTCCTTCCATCGTAGTGAGGTCTATGTCAGAAACATGTCTTGTAGCTAACCTTAACACTCAGATTTGGCATTGTGCTTCAAGTGAGTATTCCACACTGGTGGAGCATATTCAAGTAATGGTCTTATACACGAAATGTACAACCCTCTGAAAACGTTCATGTTGGGGTGTCTGTTGGTTACACATATGTTTAACAGCTTAGCATTTGTTGCTGATGCTATTCAGTTAATGGGTGTCTCAATATTACTAAAAATATATTACCTTGCATATGCTTGAGTAACAGTCAATAATCCATTTCTCAGAGTTGTTTAAGTCGAATCTGACCTTAAAGTTGTGGATGGAGCTTCCACGACTTCTTCTTTCAGTGAGTTCCACTTGTTGACCACCCGTACAGAGTTTTTCTTTACATTTCTTCGATACATTTGCGTTTAAGCTTTCACCAATATCCTCTCGTTTTTCTTTCAAGTCAAAGTACGTGGTAGCCAGGGGGTGAGCCCTGGCTATGCAGGTTCGAACCCTGGTCGGGTTATAGAGTTCTTACGATATATATATATATATATATATATATATATATATATATATATATATATATATATATATATATATATATATATATATATAAATACAAACAAAAGATTAATTTACATCCCACGAGAGCTATGATCTGACTACAGAAAGAGGAATGCGGTGAGAGAGATAGCATGACGAAGGATAATGAAGGGGTAAACTGGACAAACGAGAAGTAATGGGAAGCAAGTGCAATTGTTAAATAAGGAGTGAAAGGGTCAAATATGTCAGGAAATGCGGGTAGGTGAGGGTCAATATGTGGGGGTAAAGAGGGGATAGGGATAGACAATGGGGGATAAGATAAAGAGGGGGGGGGGGGAGAAGCCAAGAATCCACGAGGGATGTCCAATCAAAGCGACAAAGGAACACTCTCTGGGTGGTGCGTCTGGTGTGGCCAGTCGCAGTGATTGGGATAACAGCATCTAAGAGGAATTCCCTGTTTTTCACGCCGGAGAATAAATTGCTCGTACCTTTGTCTCTCGTCTTAAGGAACGTCCCTTCGTCCCTCCTTACCCCTCCCCCCCCTATTTACCTACCCCTCTCCACACTCTCCCCCATTTACCTTCATATCTCCAGCCCGCTTTTAAATACATATCTCCACCCCCAATTTATCTATATTTCTTAAACATCCCTATTTCAATCCCTCCCTCCACACGCCCCCCATTCCACAGTCCCTCCATATAACCTAATTATCTCCCTCCCACGATACATGCCTTTTTTCCCTTTTCCCTACATATTTTTCCTCCAAACCTCTCTCTCCTCTTCCTTCCACACCCCCTCCCCATTTTTCTATTTCAATCCACATCCCAAACTCAATTTTCTTTTCCTCCCCATTCTAGTTTCACACTGTCTCGACGTATCTATCTCTTTCTTCATATTACCCCCCCCCCCCATTTCACTCACTCTCCCGTCGCTACTTCTCCATTTTCCTACCTCACTCCCTATTTTTAAATCGTTCTCAGGCATTTCCCTTCAAGCATTGTCACATATTTCTGCCAATATCGCAGCATTTTCCTTCCTATTTCCTCATCTCATCACATTACCTCTACTACCCACTCTTCCTCTCCCCATTTCCTCACCTTTGCCCAACCTTCACCTCATTACTCCACCAGCTTCCCTAACCCATCCCCTCTTCAGCCTACTTCCCATTTTCCAACTCGTATTCTTTCATAATTTTCCCGTTTTCTTTCTCACGTCTCTCCAATCGTTCCCTATCCCTCCCTCTCCGTTCTCCTAGCCATCAGTTTTCTATCAATTCCTTTTCTTTCCTCTCACTCTCTCTTTCTCTTTCCCCGCTCACTACCGTCCGAAGACTGTTCCATCTCCTGGGAAAGTTCGTAGCAACTCTTTAATTGGTTTCCCGGGTCGGTATTGGGAGTCATTGGTTGTCACAAGAGAAACTTCAGAGTGGTGAGTGCTGTTGTCACGTACTCTGCCACGTACTTGCACTTGCACACACGCTGTCACGTTCACTCACGCTGCCTGGTTCCTTCACGTGCATATTTACAAGCACGCTACCACGTTCTGCACGTACTCACGTATACATATCTGCCACGTACTTTCACATGGAAATTAAGTCATTAAAATTATTTAAAAAATTGAGAAGGTGGAACTTGGAGGGAGGGAATTACCAGTGGAAAGAGCCAAGCCATTACGACTATATACCAGGTGGAACTTTGAGAAAACCCTTGAATTGCAAGTGTATCTAGGCGAGCACCTCTAGGTGTATACCTCTAGGCCAGCACCTCTAGGAGTGCACTTCTAGGTGAGCGCGCATACACACCAATCATATATGGGAAACAATGAAATAATACATTACAAAGCAGCAAAACTTTAGCCCAAACTTTTAAATACTGACGTTAGAAGTGGACCGTAAGAGGTATAAGTCAGCCAGGCTGAGACATATTGACACCTATCAATAAAGAACAACTTTCAAAACGCATTCAACACTAACAGGTTAGCCTTCAAGCTAAGGCATAAGCGCGTCATTGAGCTCAAGATTGAGTGACAGCAGGGTAGGGGATCGAAGCATCTTATAGATCTAGGTGTGACAAGAGGCATTAAGACCGGACAAAATCTAGTAATGGTTACTAAAGCGACACAGCTAAGAACCTAAGCAAACCCATTAACGATGAAGGTTAATTTAGGGGGGAACTTCCCGACAGCAAGAAAATAGCAAATGTTCTATCCGTTTTCAAAACAAGTGATTCACAGATGGAACCTCAGTTATAATAAGATTTAAGTCACTCAAAATCGCCTCAGCTCAACATCCTTCCCCTTCTTTACCCTGCACCTCCCAAGAATAAAGTTGAATTAAATGCAAAAAAAATGCATAATTGATGTTAGTGGAGAAAGTTTAGGTACAGTCTCATCTAAATTGGCTCGTCAGAAGGGGGTAAATCTCCTTTCTTTCCCCCAGTCACACTTTCTCAAAGTCTGATGTGGCAGATACCACAGCCACACCCTTTTCCCGAACGTCTCAGCCAGATCCCTCCCTGGAATACCACAACCAGATCCTTCCCCCCAACACCAGGTCCCTTCCTTCTCTTATGCAACTTCCTATCAACAAAAAAGATCCAGCACGCACATGAAACATACACAACACACACACACACACACACACACACACACACACACACACACACACACGCACACGCACACACACACACACACACACACACACACACACACACACACAAATGTCTTAAAAATGGCCAAAGAGCATTGTTTAATGAGATCAGAAAGTTGGTACAATGCAGTAATGAATGGAAATTACGTAATCATGAACGAAGTGAACTCAATTAAAGGTTTTTTCGTCTCTTATATCATCCAATTTCATGCTAATTTATAGTGCCGCGATTAACACGCTCGGCAATTCAAATGGCGAGAGAAAGCGATAGTGTCCTGGTATTGCTGGTGTCTCGAGGGGGAGGGGGTTGTCTCCCTTGTGTGGGGGTGGGGGTGTGGTGGGGTGGGGGAGTTTGTGTGGGGGTGGGGGGGTGGTGGGGGAGGGGGGTTGTCTCCCTTGTGTCCGACTGTATTCACCTAGTAGTGTTTGCGGGGGTTGAGCTCTGCTCTTTCGGCCCGCCTCTCAACTGTCAATCAACTTTTTTTTCACACACACACACCCCAAGGAAGCGGCCCGTAACAGCTGTCCAACTCCCAGGTACCTAATTACTACTAGGTAACAGGAGCATCAGGGTGAGAGAAAATCTGCCCATTTGTTTTCCGCCATCGCCGGGGATCGAACCCGGACCCTAGGATTACGAGCCCCAAGCGCTGTCCACTCAGCCACAGGCCTCCCTCCCGCCTGTGGCTGACTGTGTGGGGGTGGAGTGGGGAAGGGGTTTGTCTCCCTTGTGTCCGACTGTGTGGGGTAGGGTGTGCGTGGTGGTTAGTGTGTATGTGTGTGTGTGTGAAAGATGTGATTGTGTGTTTGGTGGTGGGGGGGGGTAGATGGTGTGTGTGGTGGGGGATAGTTGGGGGTGTGTGGGGTGGGAGGGATGCGTGTGACTGGTAGCTGGAATGTGCCTGTGGAGGAGGGGGGGGCCGATGGTGTTTATGGAAAGAATGGTGTGTGTTTGTGGGGGTTGTCTGAGGAGGGGGGGGGTGTTTGTGTGAGCGTTGGTGTGAGAGGACTAGGATGATGCGTGAGGGGGTTACGGGTTGTGTCCGTGTGAGTGCGTGTGTTTTGAATTGACTCGTAGTAGCTCCGTTTAAATCTATCCAACCACATGGTCTGGACAGAAGAGCGACGGTCTCGCTTTAAGCAGGTCGGCGTTCAATCCCCAACTGTTCAAGTAGTATGAGCACCTTTCCTTCGCCCTCGTCCCATCTCAAATCCTTATACTGATCCCTTCCCAATGCTATATAGTCGTAATGACTTGGCGCTTACTCCTGATAGTTCCCTTCCGTTTAAGTCTGTAATTTAGGTGGCTTGGTTTTTTCTTTGCGTGGTAGGGGGGGGGGAGGTGTGGGAAACGGAGCTAGGGGTGATTGAGGAAGGTAACGACCGGTGTGAAGGGAAGAAGTGGGTTTGTGTGTAGTGTGTGTGGGCGTGAGGCGGCGAGTGTGAAGATGGTGTGGGCGTGAGGCGGTGAGTGTGAACATGATGTGGGCGTGAGGCGTGTGTGTGAACATGGTGTGGGCGTGAGGCGGTGTGATGAAATTGTGTGAGCATGAGTGTGACAGGTGTGTGTGTGAGTAAGGCTGTGAGGGCGTATGTATAATGGGCTGTGGGCGTGTATGGAGGTATATGTGTACTCATCTAATTGCACCTACACAACGGGCTTCAACGCGTCGACCCCGACTTTCCAGCCCCCAGTTATATAATGCATTAACTCTAGACTTAAAAAATGTACTTTTAAAAATGTGAATGGAGATGGCTTCTATCACCGCGGAGTCTGGTTCATTCCATTTTCTACTGACTGTAAATGAGAGCTTTCTCATCTAACTGAAACAAGAGGTCATCTAACGATGACTTTTTTGTCAGTAGTATTAATGGTGAACGATTGTCTGGGAAATGTTAATGTATGCATCATGTCTGCTCTCTCTCTTTCTCTCTCTCTCTCTTTCCTAGCATCGTTCAGCTATTTCATCGAATTTTCGTTGTCTTTCCAACGTAATTCTGGGAACAGCTTCGTTGCAAGCCTCTGCCTCACTTCAAGTTCTCTTTTGTGCTTTCGAGGTTGGGGCTTCACATTTTTGGATTCGTCTCACGTAGGTGGAGTGTGATACCCTGAATGCCTCTTGACTGAGGTTCCTCGAGGTTATTCTAATATTCGCCAGTTTAGAAAATGTCGCTGTTGATGCTAGGTCTATTCCTGTCTTTTCTCTCTCTCTCTCAGAGATGTGGATTCCTTTCATTGTGTTTGGTGTAATGGGTCTCTTGTATTCATTGTAATCACCTTACACTTACTGGCACTGTATTCCAATAGCCATTTCTTCGACCAAATCTGCAGCCTGTCCAGGTAGATGTGTGAAGTGAGGAATTGAGAGAGTGTGAAGGGAGGGGGGGAGGAAGAGACAGCCCACCTTGGCTTTTCCTTTCAGTACTTTGTACGTAGTGATCATGTCTCCTCTGATCCATTTCTTCACACTATTTAGTCAAGACACCTTAACCAATCTTGGCGCGTGTGTATATGTGTATGAATAGGAAGACGTTTGTACAACACTAGACTATTGCAATTCTTCTCATTCCCAAAAATTATTTCTCCCTACCTCTAGCATTCTGCACTTTCCCCGAAAACAACATCTTCCCTACCAGCCTCAACTCCCCCTCCACAAGGTCTCCCATACTCCATCAACTCCCCCTCCCCCTCCACTACTCCCTTGCAATTTCACATGTCTTACGAATTGTGAAATTGCCATATCCATTTCGCAGTCTTAAACAGCGAAGAAAATCCCGACCCGAAATTAAATTTGCCTACAGATCTTTATGGGAGAGCCGCTGGTGTACGCCGTGCGTCTCATTTGCATATATGAACTGTGTGAGATAAGGCAAAGTCGCATTTCTTCAGTGATAGCGGAACGCGGGGTGGTTACAATTACATTAACAGTCTGGATCTGTGCGTTTAGATGGGGGGTCGAGTGGGGTTGGATGGGGATGATTGATGGGGGGGTTAAATGGGGAGAGGGGATTCGGGGATGGGAAGGGAGAGAAGGAATGGAAGGGGGGGAGAAGGAATGGGAGTGGGGAAAGGTGCTAGTATGGAAAGAGGTGAAGAGAGGAGCATGAATGAGGTGAAAGACAAATGGTGGGTGAGAGGGAGGAAGGTTAGTAAGCAGAAAAAAGAATTTGGGGAGAGAGACTTTTGAGATGGCGGGCTACAGACGAGGGAATAGTGATGCCGGAGTGATGTTTCTGAAATGGCATTGTAGATGCGACAAGGGGACCGGGGTGGGGTTAGAGGGAGATGATAGGGAACTTTACTGAGTCTGTGAGAGAAGAAGTAACTTCAGAAACAGATATGGAAAGAAAAAGAAGATTGTTAGTGACGAAAAAGAACGAGAAAGCAGAAAAGAATGAACACAGAGTAATAAAATATAACAAAAAGGGAAGTAGTAACAAAACGAGTTAAAAGGGGAAGAACGAGAAAAGGGAGAAACAGCGTGAGAGGGGGTGAAAAGGGGGACAGGGGGGGGAAACAAGTGACACCCCCCTCCCCCCCATGGGAATGTAAATCACGCGGAGCCCGAACTTAAGAGTTGTCTCAGAATACCATGGCCATAATCAGAATGTGAGGCGGGCCTGGCCATTATGTAAAGCAGTGATGACGAAGCCCGGAGCCCCTTCTCAGCTCAGGCCAGCATATTTGCATTTAGAATCCATAGTTTCAAGTTTACGGCACTTTTTATGGGGGATTCAGCAAGACGGTTTGTGGCTGAGAGAGAACGAGTGGTGCCAGTGCCAGGCTGTAGGAGGGGGGGAGGGGGTCTTGTGGGAGAGTGTGTGAGGGGGGTGGGGGAGTGTGGAGGGGGGGGGGAGTATGTGTGGGGGGAGTTGTTTGGTTGGGGAAGTGTGGTGTGGGAGTGTTTATGTACTCACCTAGTTGTGCTTGCTGGGGTTAAGCTTCGGTTCTTTGGCCCCGCCTCTCAACCGTCAATTAACTGGTGTACAAGTTCCCGAGCCTATTGGGCTCGATCATATCTACATTTGAAACTGTATATAGAGTCTGCCTCAAGCACCTCGTTTCTTAATGCACATCATTTGATAACTACTAACACCGAAACATTTAATTTGGGTCTTCAGTTTCCACGTGTCTCTCTCCTTACGAGTTCCACACGTGTTAAATTGTCTGTCTTTATATATCCAATTAATTCCTTTGGAAAATTTGTTTGTGGTCATCATGTCTGTGTTAACTCTTTGGTCTTTGGTCTTTGGTCATGTAGCTTTTCCTCTAACTCAAACCTCGTAGTTCTGGGACTACTGTGGTATACCTTTGAACTTTTTTAAAACTTCGTCTAGGGTTTGACAAGACATGCATTCCACGCTGCAGCCGCATAAGCCAGAATTGGTTTGACATACGTGATATACAATTTTTTTTTATGGTTCCTTGCACAACATTCTAAACGCATTTGGAAGGTTGGCCATCCTATCATACGCCGCTTATGATTTCGTTTTGATGTGGGCTTCAGGAGACAGGTTCGGTGTGATATCGACCCACGGTTCTTCTTCTCTACCTGATTCCTGAAAGATTTTATCTCCCATTTCGTACCTTGTACCTGGCTTCCCTGCTCCCTTCGCCTATTTCATTACTTTATATTTACTGGAGATAAACCCAAGTAGCCATTTCTTGAACCATTTTCATTAAGTTTGTCCTGGTCTTCTTGTAACCTTTTGCAGTCTTCCTATGTCTTAATCTTCCTCATAATTTTTGCATTACCTGGAAACATTGAAAGGAATGAGCCTATTCCCTCTGGAAGATCATTTACTTATATAAAACAGTATAGGTCTTAGTACTGTACCCTGTGAGACTATGCTAATCATATCTCGCCACTCTTAAGATCTCACCCCTCGCAGTAACATGTTGACTAATGTTCCTTACGTACTCCCTTATCCCACTGGAGTACCATCCCTGTTACTTCTTTCTGCCTACTTCTCCAACTTACGCACTAATTTCTGATGGGGATCTTAGGCAATGCCTATCTGTCGATTCAAAAAATATGCAGTGTGCCCATCCTTCTTTGTTTTATCAAATTGTTATCTTTTGGTCATATTAAAGATTTTAGGCATGATTTACCATCATTTTGCCCATGTTCGTGATGTTTTACAAAGTCCCTAGTAATGAGTTATTAACCTTTTTTCTCACAATTTTTCATGTACAATCACTGTGCACGGTATGCACGTTAGGAACACTGGTTCGAAGTTCAGTTCAATATATCAGGGTTATATTACCTATCATTCAATTTTCTGTCAGGTTTCCTATTTCCAGCGACCTATTATGCACCCTAGAATGCAGTAAGCATATTGTAGTGCTTCTTTACCCACTTTTAGTATCCATGGTGATATTCTGTCTGGTCCAACAGCCTTTATCAGGACCAGTTCCAGATGATGTTTCCTTCCCTTATCTCTGGTACTCTCAAATTCTTCTAGTGCTGCCTGGTTTAACACCACCTCTCTCAATGCAGGCACCAAAATGACACTTCCTCTATTTTGAAGACCACTTGGAACCTCTTCTGGAGTTCTTCACACACCTTGTTATTGTCAGTGAGCCTGTCCTCCCATTTTCTTTTCTTTTCGTCACTCCTTCCTGCACTGTTGTCTTTCCCTCGATAAGATTGTAAAGTACTTTAGGAAGGGTTTTTGCTTTATTTGCTATGTCGTTTTCATCCTGTCTCTCTCTGCTTCCTTTCTCATATTTAGTTACCCATTCCTGGCCTTCTAATATATTTATATCCTTTCTATTGTTTTGATATTCCTGCAGTTTTTCCATGTTATTGTACTTCCTTTGCATCTCTATGCAAAGGAAGAAAGTACAAATACTACCGTGACGTGAGAGTGAGTCTCACGTATGCTGGCATTCGAGAGACCCATGTTCGTATTAGCACTGAATGCAACCATATATGTGAGGTGAGAGCAGTCATTCACATGGATTAGTTCCCACGATCACACTAACAGTTGATGTTGGTAAGATATTTTGAGAAAACCTCTTGAAACGGGAGAAATGATAGATGAATCACTTCAGAGATAAAGAATAGTTCAAGCTCTCTCTCTCTCTCTCTCTCTCTCTCTCTCTCTCTCTCTCTCTCTCTCTCTCTCTCTCTCTCTCTCTCTCACTCCGTCCCTGGGAACAGCTTCCTGTACACGTTCTGCAGCCCCTCTCATCAAGCAAGCTTCCGTGACGAGGTGGAACGGAGGAGGGCTGGGACGGAGGCGGGAGGGGGAGAAAAAGGGGGTAGGAGAAAGGGGGAAAGGGTAGAAGAGAAAGAGGGTAAGGAATGGCTAGACTGTAGCAGTTAATGGGGGGCAGCTTAACCTTGTCTTGTATGATGAAGAGCAGGGAGGGGGGGGAGGTTATTCACAGTCAGTGAGGATTGTTACTCACAAAGAGGGGAGAGTATCGGGGAGGGAAGAGAGGGGAAGACACAGCCAGAGAGTGTCACATACGTACAAGCTCTCACACAGTCAAGTCACATTAGCCAAATTATTTTTTCCGAAGATGCCAGAAGACGAGTCCCCCCCTCGCGCCACGCACCAGTCCCCTCGCGCCACGCACCAGTCCCCTCGCGCCACACACCAGTCCCCTCGCGCCACGCACCAGTCCCCTCGCGCCACACACCAGTCCCCTCGCGCCACACACCAGTCCCCTCGCGCCACACACCAGTCCCCTCGCGCCACACACCAGTTCTTTCGCGCCACGCATCAGTCCCCTCGCGTCACGAACCAGTCCCCTCGCGCCACGCACCAGTCCCCTCGCGCCACGCACCAGTCCCCTCGCGCCACACACCAGTCCCCTCGCGCCACACACCAGTCCCCTCGCGCCACACACCAGTCCCCTCGCGCCACACACCAGTTCTTTCGCGCCACGCATCAGTCCCCTCGCGTCACGAACCAGTCCCCTCGCGCCACGAACCAGTCCCCTCGCGCCACGAACCAGTCCCCTCGCGCCACGAACCAGTCCCCTCGCGCCACGAACCAGTCCCCTCGCGCCACGAACCAGTCCCCTCGCGCCACGCACCAGTCCCCTCGCGCCACGCACCAGTCCCCTCGCGCCACGCACCAGTCCCCTCGCGCCACGCACCAGTCCCCTCGCGCCACGAACCAGTCCCCTCGCGCCACGAACCAGTCCCCTCGCGCCACGAACCAGTCCCCTCGCGCCACGCACCAGTCCCCTCGCGCCACGAACCAGTCCCCTCGCGCCACGAACCAGTCCCCTCGCGCCACACACCAGTCCCCTCGCGCCACGCACCAGTCCCCTCGCGCCACGCACCAGTCTCCTCGCGCCACGCACCAGTCCCCTCGCGCCACACACCAGTCCCCTCGCGCCACGCACCAGTCCCCTCGCGCCACGCACCAGTCCCCTCGCGCCACGCACCAGTCACCTCGCGCCACGAACCAGTCCCCTCGCGCCACGAACCAGTCCCCTCGCGCCACACACCAGTCCCCTCGCGCCACGAACCAGTCCCCTCGCGCCACGCACGAGTCCACTTGTGTCACGCACGAATACACTTGCGTCACGCACGTGTCCACTTGTGTCACGCACGAATACACTTGCGTCACGCACGTGTCCACTTGCGTTATGCAAGAGTCCACTTATAGTTCCTTATAAGCAAACCCAGAAGACTCATTTATGAGAGGGGAGCCATTATTAGTTGTATAAGTATGGGTTTAACATTAAGTGAGCACGCACGCACGCACGCACGCACGCACACACACACACACACACACACACACACACACACACACACACACACACACACCATAAGAGTACTGGGAAGACGGGACTCCACAAGCATAGCTCTCATCCTGTAACAACACTTAGGTAATTACACAAGTGTTGCTTGAGCAGTACCTTGTTTTGAGAAAGTGGGAGTTTAAAGAAAATAGATATGTGTAGGTGAAGGAGTATAGATATATGGAATATAGCGATAGTTATAATGGTAGTCGGGCTGTCCACCTTGCTGACACCCACACACACTCAGATGCTTGATGTTTGGATGTTATGTATTCGATTTTCTTTCTTCTCTTGTGTTTTTTCTAGACAGATTTTCACATTTGAATTAGTATTGTGGGGCTCGAATGCCTTCGAGTAGATCCTAGCTCTTGGGCCCCCAGCTGTCGGAGCTGAGCGACTCATTTTTCTAGCACTGGGTCTTCTAACAATTCTATTGTTTTCCAGACCCTGGTTGTTGTTGTTAAAGATTTGCTACCTGGAACAAAGTTCCAAGTAGCACGGGCTATGGTGAGCCCGTGCAGACCCTGGTGGCTTGGTGTTGCAGTCTGCGGTTCAGTGGTTGTGTGTTTAAGGCCAGTGTCTGTTGTTTTTATGCTCCTCTAAGTGGCTTGTTTTGCACTGCTACTAATTTTTGCATATTAGTTTTCTGTAAGGTATAATAAAATGCATTTCGTCGTGGATATGCAGTATGTGTATATATAAACGTCAGGTTTGTATCAGGATCCACTCAAGGTCAAACCACTGACCCTTCCCAGGATACAACCCAACAACAGTTGCCTAACTCCAGGGTACCTATTTATTGCTAAGTGAACAGAATCATTATGTGAAAGGAAACTTGAAAATTTATGTTCCATCAGGGATTCTCAGTTGTGAGTCAAGAACGACCCCGACTGTACCACCGAGACCCACAGAGGTATGTAGATGTGCTGGAGAATATCGGAGATGCGGC
This sequence comes from Procambarus virginalis, assembly GCA_020271785.1. Classification (NCBI taxonomy): domain Eukaryota; kingdom Metazoa; phylum Arthropoda; class Malacostraca; order Decapoda; family Cambaridae; genus Procambarus; species Procambarus virginalis. Next base: position 13,227,078 of record WNGS01092210.1, read on the forward strand.
CGAACTACAGCCTTGTGAACGTGTTCATGCTGAGACGACGGAACCTCCTTAGTTTTCCTCAGGCTCTATTTGCTTTGTTTATTCTGTCATTTACGTGAATTTTAACTGTTACTGTTTTAGTCACAGTATTCTGCCTACATCTGCATGTTGGATAGCAGGGTTGTCCTGGGTGAGCTTTTTTTGTTTTAAATGAGTATTATCACACACCCATTGCATTTCTTACTTGCTAGTTAGTTTCCCTTGCTTTTCAAAGTAGTTTAATAATTGATTTGTTGTCTTTCTTTGTTGACCAGTAACGACACTGTCCTGGCTGGTATATTATTTGCGTGACATCATCAGCGTGTAAGAAGTAGTCTCCATGTTGGGGCAGGTCAGCTGTATGTTGAAAAGCTTGGGTGAAAGGCAGCTTCCTTACTGTACTCCAATTTTCAATTAGATTTTTGTCACCCAAGTAGCTGCCAATACTGAGGATAGCTGTTCTATTTCTGAAGCTGTATAGTGCATCTTTTAATCTCTGTGGAAGCCTTAGTTCCGATATCTTGAATTTTAGGACTGTGTGTAAGACTTTGTCAAATACTTTTGAAATAATTCTGAGGACTATATTGCCTTGCTCTTTTATCAAGCATTGGATACATATAAAGATCATAGTTATTGCCCATTCAGGTCAATAGCTGTATGGACAGCTATTGTTTGTTAACACATGTCTGGTGTTATACTTTTGTTCTTCCATGTACTTCGTCTGTGGTTATTGTTTTTTTCGAATATTTTGCCTGGTACTTCGAGAATGGAAACTGGGCTGTCATTGATGTCATGCCTTTATTAAAAGCACCTGTGAGACAAAGCAAATCTGTGGGAGTCATAGTGGGAGGGAGGGAAGGGAAGAGGGAGGGACGAAGGAGGGAGTGGACGCAAAGAGGGAGGGAGGGAAGGAGGGAGTGGACGTAAAGAGGGAGGGAGGGAAGGAGGAGGGAGGCAGGAGTGTGGCGGCTGACTGTGGGTTCCACCATTACAACTGGTCAGCTCAGAGCAGATTTATGCCAGCCTCCGCGTCCGCAACCTCAACCCCCTCAACCCCCCCATAATACCTTCAAACCACCCAACTTACACCTCCCTACTCCTCACCCACTAATACCAATGCCTAATAACATACCCCTGCGGCCGTAAGACCACTCTAGTATCACAAAATACCAGACAAAATGCATTTTCGAAAAAGCCAACGAGGTCGGCGAAGGACCGAGTGACCAGTAACGGCAGCTGGTCTTGATCAGTGGCCATTTTCTGATATATACATCACCAGTCATAAATAGTCGCTGATCAGGACACCCGGACATAAACCCGCCAGAAACCCATTCATATTGCAGGGACATCGATCCTAATTATGCCTCCCGCGGGCCATTGGACACCAGGCGGACAGAGGCTCCAGCAGTCTGTTGGTTCGCCTTGGATTTTTACCGTTCAATAGATAATGAAAGAGGGAGAGGATGAGAGAAACAGGGAATGTGAGAGAAAGAGATTGAGAGAAAGGGAAGCAAGCGCAGATTTAGTGGGGGGAGAGACAGTGGAAGACGATGAAACAGAGTACACTTATTAGTTGAACAATTATGTATATGAGCTGTTTAGTAATTAATTTATTAATTATCCGCTAACATTTACTCATTTATTTACGCAATCATTTACTCGTTCACTCGTTTACTCATTCAATTATTCATTTACTCTTTCATTCATTTACTCATTCATTTACATATATACTTAATATAGAATATTATCACATCTGTATTACACCAAAGGCGTAATTCACGCTTTATGCAAATTATTATTTAAGCTTACGCTTCAACAGAACCATCCGGTTCACCAACAGGACCATCTGGCTCACGAACAGAACCATCCGGTTCTCCAACAGGACCATCCGGTTCTCAAACATATAAAGTAACGGCAGCGCTGCGGTTGTGCTAGTATTCAATACATTCGAGTCATTCAACCCCATGACACCATGCTCCTACCTGTTTTAGCTGATGTGGTTAATACATGATCTGCTGTAGTTAGTATGTGACCTGCTGTAGTTAATACATGACCTGCTGTAGTTAGTACGTAATCTGCTGTAGTTAATACATGACCTGCTGTAGTTAGTACGTAATCTGGTGTAGTTAATACATGACCTGCTGTAGTTAGTATGTGACCTGCTGTAGTTAATACATGACCTGCTGTAGCTAATACATGTCCTGCTGTAATAAATAAATTAGCTGCTGTAGTAAATAAATCGTAGAACACCAGTGGTGTCCGAAATAATAAATCCACCAGATTCTAAAGCAAATCCACATCCACATTAACAGAGTGCCTACTGCATTCATCGACTGCTTCATCGAGTCTAATCCGTTCTATATATCCGATTCCACCCTCATTCACCGTTGCGGTTAATCCATAAAACCCCATTCAGGGGGCCCTGGCCGAGGCAGGAGTTAGAGCGAATCCATCTAATCCAGTGACAAATCCGGCAGCAATGAACACGGCGGCCGTGACGTAGCGGTGAGGTGTATCAATATTACAAACGTTCCAATAACGTGTGGAGCCTGACGTCACCGCGACATTCCGAACGATGCACGCACATGTCACGGCGCTGACTGGGTTGTTACACGGGACATGCTGGTAATGTGGCCTGGGGAGGAGGGGCAGGGGCACGGTGGGTGTTGGGAAGGATGGGGGGTGGAGTGGTAGTGGGTTCATTGTGTTCATACTTGTTGGTATGTTATGCTACTACGAGGGCCAGCGAGGTGTGGAGCACCAGGGCCAGGTGTGTGGAGCACCAGGGACAGGTGTGTGGAGCACCAGGTCCAGGTGTGTGGAGCACCAGGGACAGGTGTGTGGAGTACCAGGGGCAGGTGTATAGAGCACCAAAGCCAGGTGTATAAAGCACCAAAGCCAGGTGTATGGAGCACATTGGTGTAGGATTTATTTTGTGATGGAAGAATTGTTGCGTATGTTTTAGCTTTGTGTGTTGTGCTGAAGATGTTTGAGAGCTTCTGGAGGCAGAGTGATGCTGGTTGTTGGTGGTGGTAGCGATGTTTTTGTTGATTATGGCCATGGTGGTAATATAATTGTTGGTGGTGAGAGTTGTGGTGGAATAGTGCTGGTATTTGTTGCTGGAATTTTGGTGGTTGTAGAATTAATGGCATTAGTAGTAAGTGGTGGTGGTGGCGATATTGGTATTGATAGTAGTAGTGGAAGTATTGATGGTACCAGTAGTAATACTAGTAAAAGTATTTTACTTTTACTAGTATTACCTAGTATTAACTAGTTATGTTAAGTAGCAACATAACTATTAGTAATAGCAGCAACGGTGGGGGTAATTGTAACAGTTGTGACTGAAACAACAGTTGTGTGTGAGTAAAAGTATTAATACAACACTATTAACACTACAGAGAAAACAGTAGAAACATCTCCACCAACAAGAATATGTTCGGGGAAGCTGAAGAAGATTCATACGAAACATTAGCCAAGGCTGGATGCAGAAGATGACAGAAGCAGACACAAGAGGGCGCAAGAGGACGCCGGTCAAGGCCAGAGTTTCTCAACGACCCATCGGGAGATTTCATACAAAATTGGACCATTCAGATCTTCAAGTGAGTGAATGAGAACGAGAGATGTGGGGAGAGTAAGGAATGGAGGGAGAGAGGGGGGTGAAAGGGAATGAGAGTGGGTTGGTGCGAAATAGATGGTGAGGAACGGAGGGGTGTAAAAGAGGGAGGGATGGGTGGATGTGATGGAGGAACGGGTTAGAGGGATGGAAGGTCGAATTATGAGAGGTTGTCAGGGAGCGTTTGACGGCAGGGTGTGAGGGAGGACGGGGTTAAGGAGTTTTGTGAGGGAGGGATGGGGCTAGAGAGGGTGTAAGGAGGGACACAGTGGATGAAAGTGAGGGGGAGAGAATAAGAGGGAGCGGACGCAGCTGATTCCGGTGTAATTCCGGAATGATTCCTAGGAATGTGAACAATGAGATTGCCAATTAGAGGGCATCCGAGTGGGCCATCCGTCGGGGGACCAATTAAAGCAGTAATGGCAGTGACCGCTCGGGTCCAGAATATACTGAGGGCCCATGCCACATTTCACTTGGTCACCAGGACTGCTGCCACCACCACTACCACCCACTGACCATCACCACCACC
>WNGS01092210.1:13250641-13269230 GCA_020271785.1 Procambarus virginalis
GAAGAGGAGACAGAATTAGATAATGAAAGGCAGAGAAAGGATGCAATATTGATGTTTAGGATTACTAAATAAAGAATTAATAATAATGAGAGCAGACTACAATTTTTTTAACCTTACAAATGGAAAATCACTTTCCATCCAGAAAAAAGTTGTTAAATCATTTTGAAAAAAAAATTCGCAGTCAAGCTTCGTCACCCAACATCATAAAATGAGTTGAACAAATGGTATTGTCATTCTCATTATTATTATTATTATTATTATTATTATTATTATTATTATAGTCTGATTATTTTCTACACATCTCTTTCTGTTCACTTTGTTACTAAATGATAGAACTCCACTTTTCTGTACAGTCAGCAGAAGTGGAAAGCTTTGCTAGTTACTGATACCTTTGAAATAAACATGCATTTGTTTATTATTTTTATTATTGTTAATATTATTGCCTCTGTTTTTGCAATATTATTAGTATTATTTTTTTCCATTTTAGTCACTAGTAACAGTTTACTTTAAAATTTGCAAGTTAGAACTGTCGAATTGAACTGCAACAATGAGGGATTCTATATTTTTATTGAATACTGTGTTAGATATTCACTGACAAGATTATTGAATTGTTGAAGTGTCAGTGTTTTGGTATCGTCAGCCTGTTGCCAAAATGCGTTCTAAAATCCTACGTATTTCAGGTGATAAGAATGTCGGAATGTTCGTGTTCATGCAAAGGGGACATCTGTCTGGTGATCACGTGTCCCACCTCTTGTGTGTTCGTGTGTTTAAGTCCCTCCACAGGAACTTAAAGTGCTGTAGGGGTATGTACGCTGTATACCTTGTGAAACATACACAGACTAGCCACATCTGTTCACTCAAACAACAATTGTAATTTGTATAAATCACTGACAATTTAGGCTTCTAAATCTAAGATTATACAGTATTTAAATATAATGATTAGGGATTGTGCCAATATTATGATGATCTATTATACAAATAATATACAGAAATAGTGTGTAACCGCTATTATAAATCTAAATCCATTTGTGAAAATAGAATTTGATTCAGAATTTAGTTTCCAAACGCATTTGCGTGAGACATTTGTTTAAATGTCTTGTGAAGGAAAGTCTCATTAACATGTCTAAAATAATAATTGGTGGGTTTTCTTGTTAAATCTGACGGCAGGACGGTGTGTGTGGTTTCTTCGTGAGATAACCTTCCGTTGGTGACCTTCCGTTGGTGGTATATAAGACAATAATTTGCCACCGTCGTCCCCAAGATACAACAGAGTTAAGGATCATATTGATATGACTTACATCTTTCTTACTCCTGAAAAAGGCAAATGTGTCATCAACATCGTAACAAGTTCATGCCGATATATTTGGTATATTCTCAAGACTGAGTGCTAGCGACAACATGGAAGCTTCGCTTGCTCAGATTTCCACGTGAAAAAATGTCTCATGAACTCCAAGCCTCTCAAGCGTGCACACCAGCTCTATATGACAGGGACTATCAAATGCGCCAGAATTATCCAAGGCTATGTCGTGCGTGTCCTCTCCACGGTCGACATTTTGTGGTCAACAGTAGTTGCAGGTTTGATGGGCTTATTTATAAAACCAAATTGCTTGTTACTTAGTAATTATTATCAATTTTCTTTATTAGTCTTTCAATAACGATATTTTTTCAAAGATCTTCTCAACAACCGAAAGCAAATATTTTGGCTTATACCTTCTATTCGTGTTTTACTTTTTTATGTGGGCAGCTACTGAGTCATCCGCTCGGTTTAGAGGTGGTGTGGAGTTCTCAGATGAGAGACTGTTGCTCTGTTATTATACAACAGCAAGATTTACTACCCTCTGATCCCCTTCATAATTTATTGTCAAATCTTCATACAACCAATTAATAGCAGATTTTTTAATTTGTTTTACTCAGTACATTTATATATCAATCAGAATATTGTTTCGAGAGGGAGGGGTTGCATTAAAGCGATTCCAAGCACTATATTTCCCATCAGCTGCAATTCCACAATGACTCCCGAGAAAGAGTTGTTCTGGTTTGCATTCGTAGAATCTTTTGGGAATTGATAATTTCGGCGTTTCAGTTCTTCAGATTGATCTAAGGATCATATTCAGGCATCCAGGCTCATTTCGGCCTGGATGTTATCTCGTTATCTATGGAGTGGCACAGTCCCTACCTGTCTCCCTGATCCCGGAGCCAAGCTGTGCCGGGTACAGCGCCAGGACTGTCTTCATGTTAACGTTGGGGTGCATTACCTGATGGTTCGAAGACCCACCATAGCTTAGAAGATATGTGGCAAGGTTTTTGGCTAGGTCTGTGACTACCGGGTCAAGCGATTACCCTGAGAAGTGGGTAGCTAAGTGTACATGGTTCTTTACGCCAAAACATTTACGAAATCGTCAGATACTCGTGTCACCTGGTGGTGGTTTAAGTCACTCACAAGAAGTGTTGACATTGGTTTTGATATAGAAGTTCATCTACATATATACAATACTGGTTCAGTGTCATCCCACTGAGGGCAATAACATATGCAAATGACAATTGATTCCCGGGCCTTCATAGTCGAAACGTCAATTCTTAATTGCTGGGTAGTTTCACTTCGAAGGGTTGGGCGTGAAGAGTTATGAAAGCAACGCCACCACCTCTGTTAGATTATCGCTACATTTCCTGTGAAATGTAGAGAATCCCGTAATTCGTCCAATATTACTTAGAACCAAGCCATCAGGTAAGGTCCGGACAGCTGCCACAATGTCAGCTTCATTAGGTATCATGAAGATGTGTGTATTAGGTCTGCAATGTTTGTTCAAAGCCTCCCCCTGATGTTAGCACAGACAATAGACAAGCAGTCAGTCTCCAGCTGCTCGACATTATACTGCTTGTGCACGGTGTCCTCTGTATATATTTGTGTCCCAATGTGTTGCAGGATCTGGATGAGCGTAGCTAGTGTGTATATATATATATATATATATATATATATATATATATATATATATATATATATATATATATATATATACATGTTAGTTTTAACAATGTCTTGTAGAAAAAAAGGATTTTATAACTATTATTTTCATCGTGATATTATTACTATTTTATAATTATTTATACGTACATTATTGATCGATTGTCCGTGATTAATGTTTTGTGTCCACTGACCTGGTTTACGAGTGCGATTGTGAGCGCCCCCAAATGTTTGTGTACGAAGGTGTAAGGTGTCTGTTGTATAATGGTCTGGGAATGTATTTGTACATATGTAATTCTATACAGTTTCAATTATTTATATAATCTCTATTAATATTGTAATTATACTATTTTCTTATATCACTTATTACATAGTTGCCTAGAAAAAACCTGTACTTTTTTGGAACAGTTATACGAAGCAGTCAGGAGTATATTTTAAATGTGTTAACATCATTTTGTATAGTCATTCATTTAGAAGATTGCTGCACTGATCTTGTTGCTAAAGTAATACCATAACTGCGCTTGTTATGATCAGGACGCCGAAATTGCTCTATTCCGGCAAGGGAATCACCTGTTTGGTTGTTACCTGACGCGTCACACTTGTCTGGCGAGTGGTTCTCTGTGCAGTTGTTCGCGGGAAGCTAAGATGATGATAATGCACGAAGAAATCACATTCACGGAACGTATCAATAAGAGCTATGATGAGGATTATTTATATATATTTTTTACTTTTCTTATTTTATTCTATATTTTCTCTCATTGTCATTATACTTTTTTAGTTATTTTATTATTAACTGGCAGCCATCTTTATTCTAACCAATCTATCTGCCCTCTCCTCGTCCCCCCCTCCACCAAATTCGTGAAGCTGATTGGTTCAAACGCTTGACGGCCATTTTGGATTTTACATATACCCCTACCTTCTTCCCCCCCCCCTTAAATAAAAAACAAATGAAATCTTCGTGTTCACCAAGTTGGGTGAAAGAAACGTCACGTAAATGTGTGCGAATGTGTGTTGTGTGTGTGTGTGGTGTGTGTGTGTGTGTGTGTGTGTGTGTGTGTGTGTGTGTGTGTGTGTGTGTGTTGTGTGTGTGTGTGTGTGTATGTCGGAAGCCAGGTGGTAAACGCGTTCCAGAGACCAAGAGCCGGAGAGCACAAACGCTTTCCTCGTCCAAAAAATATCCCAAAGCCTGCAACCGTCTCCGAGAGCCAAGGAGAGAGAGAGAAAGAGAGAGCGAGAGAGAGAAAAAAAAAAAATCAAGAAAAAACCATATATATTTATCCAACCCCCTTCCCTTTCAAAAACTTTATATTCCATAAACACATAAATCGCCAAATAAGCCTTGGAACGCTATTTCATTTAAGAGGAGGAATGAATAAATCTTGAATCGCCAGAAAATCGAAACGCCCGAGCAGACCTAAATCCACATTCAGGAGGGGATCAAACACACCCAGCGACATAATCCCTCTGGCAGATTGGAATGCAGAAAATGAAAATAGGGCTCGGCTCTCGACTTCAAAATTATTTTGACACTGGAGCGGGTGGTGCAGGAATGCCGTGGAGTGCCAATATTGCGCCAGATATTGTTTCATCACGGGCGAGCCACCATCCCGGGACCCTGAGCGTGTCCTCTGTGTGTGTGAGACTACTCGATCCTGCTTCTCTCTCTCTCTCTCTCACTCACTCTCTCCTCTCTCTCTCTCTCTCTCTTTCTCTCTCCTTCTCTCTCTCTCTCTCTTAGATGTACAGCTTGGCAAACACACACACATACACGACTAAGCACAGAGGTAGAACGAAACATGTGATGATCACTTTCTTAGATATTTGCATTATACCAAAAAGTGCCTAGATGGACATGTATCTCGCCCCACGCACTTACACCCACCCAGACCTACAAACACACACACACAACACCTACACACCCATACCCACACCACATACCAAAACGGTGATAAATATCTTAGAAGCACTACACGTGGTACTACCTCTCTGGGCCCTGTACGGATGAGAGCGCCCAGGAGACAGAGTGCGACACACAAAGATACTCGGACTTGCAGATATCTGTGTCCGCCGGATAATTGTGTCCGGTCGTATTTAAGATTTATAAATCAATCCCTTCTGTCAAAGTGTCCTCACCTGCTCTCCAACCCGTCTATCCGTCCACTGTGTGTGTGTGTGTCTGTCTGGCGTCAGGTCAGGCCTTTGCCTTTGTAGTGAGAGACAGGGGTGGGGGCCAGGGAGGGAGGGAGAGAGAGCCAGGGTATATCAAGACAGAATTGAAATATGTAGCCTTGGACGTTTCGCTGTGTGGGGCATGAATATTCAGGTCGCTTGTTGCAGTTTCTAAGGATTAGCTCAAACCCGCTTCCCGGCCAGAAAACGTGGTTGGGTCTGGTGACGGAGTGCTCTCCCTCCCTCTCCCTCTCCCTCTCTCTCTCTCTGTCTCTCTCCCCCATCTATATATACATCTATATTCATCTATTATTGTTTCATTTCTTCTGTTTCTCCCACCCTGCTTGTTTGTTTTATCTATATCTCAATTACCCTCATGCCTAGTTAGATATATTTTATAAATTTTTGCTGGTTCCTCTTATTACTTCTTCTCCTTCTCCTTCTCCCTTTCTCTCTCTCACACACTCACAGCGATTGTAGGGAAATGCACAGGTTACGAATTGCTGTTTGGGAGAGGTAGAGTGTGTGAGGTCACAGGAGGGCACACCTAGAGTCTCACACACACACACACACACACACACACACACACACACACACACACACACACACACACACACACACACACACACACACACACACACACACACGTTCGTTCGGATCACCACCTATATTACACAAAGTGGCAGTTCTTCCCCAGGTCCACCAGGAAATGATCCATTGTACCATCTGGATACATCATTTATATTTTAATTAAATACATATTTCCAGAGGTCCGCACACTGCTGCTGCTTTCCAGAGGTCCGCACACCGCACACACAGAGGTGCTGCCCAGGTACATAGGTTTCTGATCTAGTCAAATCTTTGCTTTCTATACATGTGCTCTCAGGCCTTTGGGAGTCAGTAATTTATCTCCAATTAGACCTGAGTGTTTGGAACAATGTAGTTTTGACAAAGATGGGGGATGCCTAGATTTAATTCAACTTCATCTTTGTTACACGCTAATTGGCTGCAATGTGTGTCATTTTGGGTTATATTTATGGTATTTATACAAAAGAGACTATAAACCATTCATTATTTGCAGCGACCAGGTTATTTATTATTCAGATCAAATAAATCAAAATTTCTAGGACTTTACTTACAAATGGGTGACCCTTTATATATGGGGAAGTTTACATAAAAAACACAGTGCGTTAGTTACATAAAAAAGTTACAATAAGAGCACAGCAGGTACACAATATCATTGAAAGAATTCCTGTTATGAGGCTCTTGCTGTCTTGCAGGAGAAATGATAAGTGCTTGAAGAACAGACTTTGAATCACTTAAAATTATTCCTAATGTGGATTTTAGTGTACTGAAAGCTAGTTAGTGTGCAACTAGTTCTGTTAGTGTACTGGAAGCTATAGTTCCGGTGCAGCTAGTTCTGTTAGTGTACTGGAAGCTAGTTAGTGTGCAACTAGTTCTGTTAGTGTACTGAAAGCTAGTTAGTGTGCAACTAGTTCTGTTAGTGTACTGGAAGCTAGTTAGTGTGCAACTAGTTCTGTTAGTGTACTGAAAGCTAGTTAGTGTGCAACTAGTTCTGTTAGTGTACTGGAAGCTATAGTTACGGTGCAGCTAGTTCTGCAATATACAGAGAACGTGAGTGTAATTTTACGGACAAATCACCCCACATTTAACCATGCTCTTCCGCACCCACCTAAACCCCTTGAAAGACGACTACGTAACATAGCGGAGTGTGGGCGTGTATGCTCCAAATTGTACCCACCCATTTGTGCCTGTACCGTACACGCATACGAACACGCAAATAATTATCGATATACCATTTATCACAAATGAAGTACAAATATAAAAATAGTCATGCTTTTTATTCAACCTTAAACGTCTTCAGCTTTGCCCGTACGGCGTATTTGTCCCAAACCTGTTTTATTCTCACGTTATCACATCGTTTCAAAAATTAAGCTAAATGAACTTGAATTATATTCTATGACATAAAACAATAAATAAATATTGTAATTCATATCAGTTTAGCTTTAAGCTCAGTCGCTCTTGACGTGAGCACCGTTATTCGTGCCTGGAAAAGCTTATCCTCTTATTCTTGACGGAATACAGAGGAAAGCTGTGTGTCTTTGGTAGAGCTAAAACTTTTTGTACCATCAGTAAAATTAAAGCTTCTGGTTTCATCTGTAAAGCATTTTGTCATCAGTAAAGTTGTGTCATCAGTAAAGCTATTTGTTTCATCAATAAAGGTATCTGTCATCATTAAAGCTATTTGCGTCATCAATAAAGGTATCTGTCATCATAAAAATATTTGCGTCTTCTATAAAGGAATCTGTCATCAGTAAAGCTATTTGCGTCATCAATAATGGTATCTGTTATCAGTAAAGCTATTTGCGTCATCAATAAAGGTATCTGTTATCAGTAAAGCTACTTGCGTCATCAATAAAGGTATTTGTCATCATTAAAGCTATTTGCGTCATCAATAAAAGTAGATGTTATCAGTGAAGTCACTCATGGGGTTCACCTCACCTCACAGTCGTCAAGTCAACAGCCTCTCTTCACGAGGTTGCATTTCTCTCTCTTCAACCGCTACTTCCACGACTCCTGTTGTTAATGAACTTGCACGAATGATGCAAGTTCACTTGCACGTGATGCTCTTAAGACGTTGTCTTCTCGCAACTACGTTGTGTAGTCCTTATTACATGTTGTCTAGTTTGGCTGTTATGTAGCCATTAGGTAAATTATAACCTTTCGTTTTTTTCTGATGAATGTACAAATATTTATGAATTTATTGAACCTGAATTCGAACGCATCTAGGATAAGAGGTTAATGTTTTTTTAAATGTCTACTAACATTATTGGGAAGGGAAATTTGACTTTTTTTACTTTTATGTATAATAAAAAATACAGAGGAGCGCGAAACGTACAAATAACAAGATTAATTCTCCAGACCGGGTAGACAAAACCTAATTTATGACGCCATATAGGTTAGTGACAGAAGTTATAGGAAGCCGGATAACGTACGCAACATATGCCTGATAAATCATAGGCGTGTTATACCAAACAGGACCGCCCGCTGTATTGTTGAACTAAGGTTGGATAAGCGATTGGATTAGCTTCCCAGGCCGGATAAGATATGAGATTTATTCCCTTGGCCGGATGAGTCTCCGTGAGCTGGAGCCGCAGTTGCGAAGCGGCAACACACCGGTAATTTGCTGGGAAATTATCCGGCACAATTTCAGAGGAATTGTACTCGCTTCTCACCAGCCATAAGTTGATTCTTAGTGGTGCCATTACCGCTCTCTGACACACGCTTACTTCCCAACTTTTACTGGGGCATCCTCCTCCTTCTCCTCCTCTTCCTTCTTTACTTTAAGAATTTATTATTTGTAATCTTCTTTTGTACTCGTTTATGTATCTAACACTAGATGCATGATATTTATGTTGACTAGACCACACGCTAGAAGGGGAAGGGACGACGACGTATCGGTCCGTCCTGGACCATTCTCAAGTCGACAATCGACCATTCTCAAGTCGACAATCGACCATTCTCAAGTCGACAATCGACTTGAGAATGGTCCAGGACGGACCGAAACGTCGTTGTCCCTTCACCTTCTAGTGTGTGGTCTGGTCAACATACTTTAGCCACGTTATTGTGACTCATCGCCTGCACATGATATTAATGTTTATGTTATCTACTAACACTTATTTTAATGTTTTCTTCAATTCTTCGCTCGGTTGACAGACTCTCATTATTACTGTTTTGAATATTCACACTGCTCTTCTTCATCTTTCTCCTCTTCCCCCTCATTATCCTCCTCTTCTTCCTCGTTCTCAACTTCCATCTCATCGTTATCTTCTATGGGGTACAAATTCTCGCTTTCTCTGCTTAATTCAGCTCTTTCCTTTCCTTTATTTTGTTAAATTTATAATACTTCCATACTTTTAATTTTATTTATGCCTAATTGTACACACTTCATCGTTCACGTCCCATATTTTCTAAATACTTCCTAGTTACTAAAGAATTCTCTATCTCTCTTTCTCTTACACGACTGATAATTGGAAAGGCGAAGCCCATGAGGCAAAGCTCAATACTGTAAACTCTGTTATACTAGTAATGTTAGCTGAGTACATTTTCTCTCACACACACTCGCTAGCGATACATGTTCCTATAATGGTCTCACGTATATGAATAGTTTCTTAAGTAATTCCTTGTTGAAAATCCTGAAGCTATACCTTATGTTTGTCTGTCTACAGACTTGGTGTAATACCCAAAAATATCCTAGCTTGTCTTAACCGAAGTACAGCTGAAGCAGGCAAATGTTCCCTTCAGTCATTCTCATTATTTTCATTTTATTCGGATTGAACGCTGCAGCTAGTGTGTGTGTGTGTGTGTGTGTGGTGTGTGGTGTGTGTGTGTGTGTGTGTGTGTGAGTGTGGTGTGTGTGTGTGTGTGTGTGTGTGTGTGTGTGTGTGTGTGTGTGTGTGTGTGTGTGTGTGNTGAAACGATCGAGGCACTTGTGTCGCTGATGAGCCCTCACGGTGGAGATGAACGTGTAGGCATTGGTGTTGGGGATGGTGGTGTTGGTGCTGGCGGTGGTGGTGCTACTGGTGGTGAAGAATCTGATGGTAGTGGTGGTGCTACTGGTGGTGAAGAATCTGATGGTAGTGGTGGTGCTACTGGTGGTGAAGAATCTGATGGTAATGGTGGTGCTGCTGCTATTGGTGGTAGTTCTAGTAGTGGTAGTTCTAGTGGTGGTGGTGCTAATATCGAGTACGACGAAATTACAAGTGCTGATTATATCTTCACTACTGCTAATAAATATATTACTGATAATCCTGACTTTGTTCTCATATTATGTAAAATTTAATGAAAATTAAATATTAAGTTAAATGAATATTAGCAGCAATATTCTCTCTCTTTTTGTGTGTGTACTCACCTAATCACCTAATTGTACTCACCTAATTGTGCTTGCGGGGGTTGAGCTCTGGCTCTTTTGGTCCCGCCTCTCAACCGTCAATCAACAGGTGTACAGATTCCTGAGCCTATTGGGCTCTATCATATCTACACTTGAAACTGTGTATGGAGTCAGCCTCCACCACATCACTTCCTAATATATTCCATTTGTCAACCACTCTGACACTAAAAAATTTCTTTCTATTATCTCTGAGGCTCATTTGGGCACTCAGTTTCCACCTGTGTCCTCTAGTGTGTGTGCCCCTTATGTTAAATAGCCTGTCTTTATCTACCCTATTGATTCCCTTGAGAATCTTGGACGTGGTGATCATGTCCCCCCCTAACTCTTCTGTCTTCCAACGAAGTGAGATTTAATTCCCGTAGTCTCTCCTCGTAGCTCATACCTCTCAGCTCGGGTACTAGTCTAGTGGCAAACCTTTAAACCTTTTCCAATTTAGTCTCATGCTTGACTAGATATGGACTCCATGCTGGAATCGCATACTTCAGGATTGGTCTGACATATGTGGTATATAGTGTTCTGAAAGATTTCTTACACAAGTTTCTAAAGTCATTTGTTAGATCTAAACAAGATCATTTGGTCTAAAGTCGTTCATTTGTTAGACAACCTGGCATATGCCGCTGATGTTATCCTCTTGATATGAGCTTCAGGGGACAGGTCTGGCGTGATATCAACCCCCAGGTCTTTCTCTCTCTCTCTCTCTCTGACTCTTGAAGTATTTCATCTCCCAAATGATACCTTGTATCTGGTCTTTTGCTCCCTACACCTATCTTCATTACATTACATTTGATTGGGTTAAACTCTAACAACCATTTGTTCGACCATTCCTGCAGCTTGTCCAGGTCTTCTTGAAGCCTCAAGCTATCCTACCTCCGTGTCCTTCTTCCTGTGTGTGTGTGTACTCACCTATTTGTACCCACCTATTTATGCTTGCAGGATCGAGCATTGACTCTTGGATCCCACCTTTCCAGCCATCGGTTGTTTACAGCAATGACTCCTTTCCCATTTCCCAGGACACAATGGTCACTGGCTCCTAGTGGTATTTCATGTTCCAAATGCTCGAAATCTTCTACATTCTGGATGCAAATGAGGTCTAATAGACTGGGCGTATCCCCTCCTCTTTCCCTATTGTCTTCCTTCACATGCTGTGTTAGGAAATTCCTGTCAATAACGTCTACCAGCTTCGCTCCCCAGGTTTCCTCCCAGCCATTGGGATTCCTCGCTTCCCAATCTATATCTCCGTGATTTAGGTCCCTCATGACCAGCAGCTTCGCTCTCATTCTATGCGCTATTGTTGCTGCCCTCTGCAGTTCATCTATACATGCCTTGTTGCTGTCCTCATACTCCTGCCTGGGTCTTCTACTGTTTGATGGGGGATTATAGAGTATCAAGATTACAATCTTCTTCCCATCCACTGTCAGAGTTCCATGTATGGAGTTCGTGCTTTCATTGGTACCCGGATTTTCCAGCTCATCAAACTTCCATTTCCGCTTTATTAGGAGTGCCACTCCTCCTCCCTGTCTCTGTGTCCTTTCTTTTCTTATCACCTGATACCCCTCTGGAAAGATTGCATCCGAGATCATGCCATTTATTTTAGTTTCCAATATTGCCACTATGTCTGGGTCTGCCTCACTAACTCTTTCTTTTATCTCTTCTGCTTTATTGGATACCCCATCAGCATTGGTGTACCAAACCTTAAGACTCTTCTTGGAAACTCTGGTGCCAGAGTTCCCCCTTTCACCGGGGGTCTGGAGGGGACTGGGGGGTGTCTGGGGGCGAGTGGGGGTGTCTGGGGGGTGCCTGGAAGTGCCTGGTAGGCGAATGGGGTCTGGGCATCTAGGGGGGTAGGAAGGGCATAATGGGTCTGAAAGTTAAGGAGGGGTCTGAATGGAATAGGGGGGTTGAGAAAAAGAGTGAGACTGAGAAACAGACAGAAGTTGAAAGGTTGGGGGGGGGGGAGAGGGATATTGAGGGCTGAGAGGAGAATGGAGCATGGGTGCTGGGAGTGGAAGAGAGGGTGTATTAGTTAGGGGGAATCGGGGGTAGGTTGGGGTTTTGGGGTAGAAGAGGGGAAGAGGGAGATGGGGAAAGGTGTTAGGTGTATATTCACCTAAATTGTGTTTGCGGGGTTGAGCTTTGCTCTTTCGGCCCGCCTCTCAACTGTCAATCACCTATTTATTAACTACTTTTTTCTCTCCACGCCACACACACACCCCAGGAAGCAGCCCGTGACAGCTGACTAACTCCCAGGTACCTATTTACTGCTAGGTAACAGGGGCATTCAGGGTGAAAGAAACTTTGGCCATTTGTTTCTGCCTGCTGCGGGAATCGAACCCGCGTCACAGAATTACAAGTCCTGCGCGATACCCACCAGGCTACCAGGCCCCTCAGGTGTGTACTCACCTAGTTGTACTCACCTAGTTGTGCTTGCGGGGGTTGAGCTCTGGCTCTTTGGTCCCGCCTCTCAACCGTCAATCAACAGGTGTACAGTTTCCTGAGCCTAATGGGCTCTATCATATCTACATTTGAAACTGTGTATGGAGTCAGCCTCCACCACATCGCTTCCTAATGCATTCCATTTGTCAACCACTCTGACACTAAAAAAGTTCTTTCTAATATCTCTGTGGCTCATTTGGGCACTCAGCTTCCACCTGTGTCCCCTAGTGCGTGTGCCCCTTGTGTTAAACAGCCTGTCTTTATCAACCCTGTCGATTCCCCTGAGAATCTTGAATGTGGTGATCATGTCCCCCCTAACTCTTCTGTCTTCCAACGAAGTGAGGTTTAATTCCTGCAGTCGCTCCTCGTAGCTCATACCGCTCAGCTCGGGTACTAGTCTGGTGGCAAACCTTTGAACCTTTTCCAGTTTAGTCTTATGCTTGACTAGATAGGGACTCCATGCTGGAGCCGCATACTCCAGGATTGGTCTGACATATGTGGTATATAATGTATATATATATGTGTGTGTGTGTGTGTGTGTGTGTGTGTGTGCGCGCGTGCGTGCGCGCGTGTGTGTGTGTGTAATTTGGAATTAACATAATTACAGTCAGACAATCATTACTGCGAATAACATAAGCAATAATGAGGAGGAATGAAAATGAACACTGTTACACAAGTTATATTTGACAGCACTATAGTATAGTACTAGGTGAAGCACGTACCACAGACGATAGTAATAGTTTTCTAAGACACACACTTTACCTTTAAACGTAAAGAAGTTCTTCACAATTTAGATTATCATGTACATGATTTAATTAAAGTCTACAGCCGAATTATCCACGTTCTACATTTTGTTTAACTTTGGTGGTGATGCGAAGCTGTGACTCCTGCCTCACCGCGCCCTCTACGCACACAGCCGTGCACTTGCTTCATGAGCCACACACTTGTGTGTAGAGAACCACTAAATAAATTGCAGATGCAATTCTATTCCTCGTCCCCACCTGGAGTTCGTCCCCCACCTGGAGTTCGTCCCCCACCTGGTGCTCGTCCCCCACCTGGAGCTCGTCTCTACCTGGAGCTCGTCCCCCACCTGGAGCTCGTCCCCCACCTGGAGCTCGCCCCCTACCTGGAGCTCGTCTCTACCTGGAGCTCGTCCCCCACCTGGAGTTCGTCCCCCACCTGGTGCTCGTCCCCCACCTGGAGCTCGTCTCTACCTGGAGCTCGTCCCCCACCTGGAGCTCGTCCCCCACCTGGAGCTCGCCCCCTACCTGGAGCTCGTCTCTACCTGGAGCTCGTCCCCCCACCTGGAGCTCGTTCGCTGCAAATGATGTCGGATAAATTGCAAAGGTCGTTCCGTCATGGAATTCTGCACCTCTGACTTTCTGGGAATTTACATCAGAAGTTTGATTCGTTCATGAATAGTTGACCTGAACTCAATGCTTCTCTCACTCACTTCTGCCGCTGCTACTGCTAAATGGAAAGCTGTCTCCCTCTCTCTCTCTCTCTTTCTCTCTCACTCTCACTCTCACTCACTCTCTGTGTCTCTCATGCCGTCATTAGTGTCACCATCTGGATGCGAGAATGTCAGTCTGGTAGATTAACTTTCCCATTGATTTGAGCTGGCAAAATTATGACCACGCACAAATAAGCACTAATTTGACCCGACATTATAAACACTGCATAATTATGTTCCCTGTGAGCGGCCTCTCTCAGCTGAACAGTTACACAAAGTGCAGTTGTATATTGCACATAGTGAAGGAAATCCCATGCAAAATGAATCTTTTGAGTTCAGCAGTGAATAAGATATGATGAACGTAAACCGTTCTTAAGTGTGTATAATTTCATTTGTTGTATGTATAGATCATGAAGAGTTCGGTGATGCAAATTGCTGAGGCAAGATGAGTGATTAGGGTTATCTCTTCTGTCACCCTTCCCAGAATTCTTTACCTTATCTCCCCTCGTTACTGTCTCGCCACATGCTCCCTTCATCATTTCCTCTTATCTTAACTATCTCTTTCACTAATTCCCTATCATCTCCCTGCCACCACTTCCTATCCTCTTTGCGCTCTCTTCCAGTATCTTCCCTACCTAATTATCTCTCCTGCCTATTCCTCTTAACCCCTCCCTCCCTCCCTCCCTATCAACTCCCTTTACCTTAGGAAACTATCCTACTTTCCCACAACTTCTATCATGGCTGCAGCTTGACGACCAAATAGCATTGTGATAACCAGCTCCCGTCCGAATGACAGCGCTAAATTGCAGTTTCCTAGTGTCGGGAGGGGAAGAGGGAGGAGAGGGAGTCGTGCTGGGAAGGGTGGGAGATAAGAGGGGTGGGAACGAGAGCTGAAGTCTATTCCACTACCGCTCTCTCCCATTGCCCCTAAAACCATTCCTTACATTTTCAAAATACAATATTCCTTATACCTACTCCCCCCCCCCCCGCACCTTGCTTTCCCCTTTTCCACTTGCATTCTCCTTCACTTCTTATTTATACCCCTCCGTCCTTATCTCCCTCCTCCCAGTCGTCTCATCCCTCTTTTGTCTCCCCCTCCCCCCCGCCATGTCTCCCCTTTCCCACCCCTTCCCCTTCTCTGGCACTCTGCATATCCCCCCCCCATCCCATCTCTTCCACCGTACCTCTTCCACCCGCCGCAGCGCCTCGTGCATGCCTAACCCCCGTACAGAGGACGCTCGGGGCGGACACAACGTGATATCCGGCCATTTCTTCCGCTCATTTCGCCAGTTAAAATCTGGAAAGTCGGCTCCCGGGGGCGCCATTTTCCGGGCATCTTCCCCCACACACACATGGAAGTTGGCCAAGTTTTTGTTCCAACTTCGGGCTCTAATTGTCACTTAGAAATTGCTAACTGGCTCAAAATTACCTTGACAAAGTTTCGGGCGCTAATCCCGAGGCCTCAAATGGTCAATTCGCCTCTCGTTAACACATGAATAATCCAGTAAATATCTACCAGCGGGTGCACCACGCAGGCCTCAAGGGAGACAGACGAGATAAAGTGGAAAACAGATGAAGACGAAGGTGAGGAAGATGGAGAAGAGGAAGAGATAAAAGAAAAGACAGAAGAGGAGGAAGGGGAGAAAAGTTAAGAGTGAAACTTCAAAGAAAAACCTTCACAGTGCGAAAAAAGAAAGGCATAAATTATAGATTTGAGGAAGAACGGTGACCGAGGAGACAACAATGAATGCAGACATAGCGAATGCGTGATAACTGGAACACTGTGATAGGTTCACCGTGACTGTGGTAACTGGAACAGACAGAAACCATGACCGGTTTAGAACAAAGGAATACAGGAAACTACAGAAAGTCTATTGACCCCATACGAGGCAGTTCCTATTTACCTCCACCCAAACTCATCCAAACACTAAAAACAATCTAGCGATCTCACGTCTATCATTTAAAAAAAAAATGTAGAACAAATAACCATAAACTAAAAACAGGAATTCGAGAACGTTGTAAGACCCCCAACAGATGAGAAAGGACTCAAAGATTACAGAAAAGAAGAAGAGGAGAAAGAGTCACAGACAGAGCCGAAGAGGGTAGACGAACAGAGGTAGAAAGTCGACAGGAAATAACCACAAAACTGCAAGACACATCATAAATGGAGAAGAAAATGTAGAAAGAAAAATAATGAGAAATCTAGGAAGAAAAAAGGAGGAAGAGCTACAAAAATGATGCTTTGTAAAGCATCTAAGAAACATAACATATAAGAAAAAAAATAAAGTGGTTTCAAGAGAAAACGAAAACAGCACATTAAGCAACACAAAAAAATCTTAATTAGCAAGATAAACCAAAAATCTCAATTAGCAAAATAAACCCAAAAACCTCAATTAGCAAAATAAACAGCAAAAACAGCACAAAGAGCATTATACAGAAAACAACAATGCGAGTAAAAGAGAGAGAAAGAGGGAAGGGTAGAGAAACAGCGATAAATATAAAGGGCAAGAAAGGAGTAGTATTAAATAACGAGAAGAGTAGTCACAAAAATAGAAATGAAGAGGCACTCTGAGCAAATAAAGCGAACACGATAACAGGCTACGAAGGGAGGGATTATGGTTAGCGAAGAGGGTGAGAAAGGGAGAGAGAGAGAGAGGAGAAAAATGCGAGATGCGGTTAAAGCGAGGAGATAAGAGAAGCGAGGGAAGAGCTTATATTCAAATGAGGAGAAAGGGGCCGACCCCGGATCGTAATACATGGAATGGGGTGAAAAAAGTATGAATATACAGAATGTGATAAAGATGTGTATGCACAAAAGCTGATTGGGGTTATGTAAGGAAGGGGAAGAGAGAGACGGGGGTCGAAGATTAAGGAGAGGAGAGGAGAGAGAGAGAGAGGAGAGAGAGAGAGAGAGAGGAGAGAGAGAGAGAGAGGAGAGAGAGAGAGAGAGAGGAGAAGGTAAGCCAGGGTAGGGAGGGAAGATGACTGCCACAGATAACCCAGGTTGCTGAAGACACTGAACGCGACACTTGCGGCAGGGGAAATATTTTAGAGGCAACGGGAATATTTAACGGGTAGGGAAATGTCTGTGGGGAATATTCCCAAATTTTTCAAGGAAGGGGGGATATTTACGGTGTGATATTTATTGAGTGGTACTAATGCAAATAAATAGTAGGGTAGAAAGTGGGAGTGAAAAAGTGAGAGATTAAATGGAAAGGGAAGAGGAGACAGAATTAGATAATGAAAGGCAGAGAAAGGATGCAATATTGATGTTTAGGATTTACTAAATAAAGAATTAATAATAATGAGAGCAGACTACAATTTTTTTTAACCTTACAAATGGAAAATCACTTTCCATCCAGAAAAAAGTTGTTAAAATAATTTTGAAAAAAAAATTCGCAGTCAAGCTTCGTCACCCAACATCATAAAATGAGTTGAACAAATGGTATTGTCATTCTCATTATTATTATTATTATTATTATTATTATTATTATTATTATTATAGTCTGATTATTTTCTACACATCTCTTTCTGTTCACTTTGTTACTAAATGATAGAACTCCACTTTTCTGTACAGTCAGCAGAAGTGGAAAGCTTTGCTAGTTACTGATACCTTTTGAAATAAACATGCATTTGTTTATTATTTTTATTATTGTTAATATTATTGCCTCTGTTTTTGCAATTATTATTAGTATTATTTTTTTCCATTTTAGTCACTAGTAACAGTTTACTTTAAAATTTGCAAGTTAGAACTGTCGAATTGAACTGCAACAATGAGGGATTCTATATTTTTATTGAATACTGTGTTAGATATTCACTGACAAGATTATTGAATTGTTGAAGTGTCATGTTTTGGTCGTAGCTGTTGCCAAAATGGGTTCCATAATTGTTGGTATTTCGGGTGATAAGAACGTCGGAATTGTTGTGTTTGTGTAAAGAAGATGTGTCTGGTGGTCACGTGACCCGCCTCTTGTGTGTTCGTGTGTTTAAGTCCCTCCACAGGAACTTAAAGTGCTGTAGGGGTATGTACGCTGTATACCTTGTGAAACATACACAGACTAGCCACATCTGTTCACTCAAACAACAATTGTAATTTGTATAAATCACTGACAATTTAGGCTTCTAAATCTAAGATTATACAGTATTTAAATATAATGATTAGGGATTGTGCCAATATTATGATGATCTATTATACAAATAATATACAGAAATAGTGTGTAACCGCTATTATAAATCTAAATCCATTTGTGAAATAGAATTTGATTCAGAATTTAGTTTCCAAACGCATTTGCGTGAGACATTTGTTTAAATGTCTTGTGAAGGAAAGTCTCATTAACATGTCTAAAATAATAATTGGTGGGGTTTTCTTGTTAAATCTGACGGCAGGACGGTGTGTGTGGTTTCTTCGTGAGATAACCTTCCGTTGGTGACCTTCCGTTGGTGGTATATAAGATAATAATTTGCCACCGTCGTCCCCAAGATACAACAGAGTTAAGGATCATATTGATATGACTTACATCTTTCTTACTCCTGAAAAAGGCAAGTGTGTCATCAACATCGTAACAAGTCCATGCCGATATATTGGTATATTCTCAAGACT
>WNGS01092210.1:13280612-13302344 GCA_020271785.1 Procambarus virginalis
CCTTCAGCCGGAAATGCAATTTATTTCAAGAATAAAGAAGCTTCATGTAATTCAATTCACAAATTCTATTATTCACCTTTTCTTAAATTCTTCCGAGGTCAATTATAGGCTCGATTAATTAATTCTTCGGGTAATTAAGTTCTGGTTAATTGGCTATACATGCGTTCTTCATTATGCAACCAGGCAATACATAGTTAAATGTAATTATCATATAATGTCTTCAAAGTCATTATTTTGTAGTTCAATAACAAAATATCTTTGAAGACGGCAATAGTAATAAGTTATTTGTTGATGTGTTAATTTACACAGTGATGGTTGTGGTGATGGTAACAATGATGGGGATCGACACACTACTCCCCATTACAGACACAGACACACACACACACACACACACACACACACACACACACACACCACCTACACACATACCACACACACACACACCCACACACACACACAACACACACACACACACACAGCACACACACCACCCAATTAGATGGCGGGGATTGTAACCACAGTTAAAACAGTTCTCTATTAATTTCCTTGAACTATATCACTCAAAAAGCACAACTGGTCCCATCATCTCCAGCACAAGACACTCTTCCTGGTACCTCAAGGACTCCAATATCGACCCACAAGAACTCGACCGGTGCCCACGTGTGGAGATTCAAAGGCTATGTTCAGCTCTGACTATGCCCTGGAGGCAAGAGGATGAAAATTCAATTGTTCTGCAAGTCACTGACACACCAACAGCCATAACATCCAGCCACCATTACCATCACTACCAGCAACACAACCCATCACTAACAGAACCGTAGCAACCAGTCCGTAACCAAAAAAAACAGCAAAACACCACCGGCTCATCCAAAGGCCAGAACAAACGCTAACCGCCAATAACTACACCACTACAACAACAAGACACTACTACCACTATCACCCCAACCACCATCACAACCAGAAATCACCACCAGCACCACCATCATCGCCACATCAGCATCAGGAGTCCGGGGCTATCTTCATCTATCATCATTAAGAACGGGTGTTGCTTCCAGACTGGCAACTGGGGCACCAGGCAGGGAAGGGGAGAGGAGGCGGTGTTTGTGAGAACGGGGGAGGGTGGGGTGGGAAAGGTGGAGAGGGAGAAGGACGGGAAGGAAGAGAGGGGGTGGGGAGGTCTGTGAAGCGAATGGTGGGAGAAGGGATGGAAAATAATTTGCAGGTGGCAGAGATCAAATGAAACAAGGAGATAAAGGATGAATGACACTCACTGGTCAGGAGGACGAGAAAGGGGAAGACAAATTCAAATCAAACATGGAAGAATCAAGCAGAAACATTTGTAAGAGAATGGAGGAAATACAAGGATGAATAAAAAGAAAAATCTTCAAAACACAACGCAAAAATAGACCTTAGGTTAGGTAAAATACGAAAATGGAGTTTTAGGAGGAAAAGGAGTAGAAGGAGGAAGAGAAGAGGAGAAGGAGGAGGAGCAGAGGAACAGGAAGAGGGGCAGGGGAAGGAACATTAAACAGAAGGAAAAAATGATAGCTATGGGCATATGATACTTATAACCACTTAAACGACTCAAAGTATCAACCAGTCTCATTAAGTGTCAATAACCCTCAATATTCCCCTCTTCCCCCCCCCCCCATCTTCCCTTCAGCAACACAAGAGCTACCACAATCACTAATATTACACACAGAAATCCTCCCAGAGGTTCGAATCCTCGTCTCGACCCTTGGTGGATTGATCACTAATATCTCCACCAACATTATCTATCTATACATGTAGCTGCCCCCCCCCCCCTACCGTCACCACCTCAAGACAAGAGACGACTGCCTTTATGTCAGAGAAAGACCAAACATAAAATATGTATGACTGTGAACTTTAACTCACACTTAATATCTACTCACACAAGGAGATTGTTGGACGAATATTCAAGTAGCTCCTATTTTGATTCTCTTTTATCGTGCGGTATATTTCTCTCTCACTCATTTTCAATAAAAATGTTTGATTGAATTTGAGGAAACTCACAAATGCAAAATTTTCACGCAATGATGACATTTCAAGTCATCAGAGATATTCATTAAAAAAAAGTTTCCTCACTTTTGTACAATAAGTTTTATTATTTGAAAAGAATTTCTCAAAATCATTTTTTGAAACACACTTAACCACAAATGATGCTTCAGTTTGTGTTTACCATAATTATGTAATTGGAGCTTCTTTGTATACACCCAAATCTCCTATCTGGTCAAGTCAATATTTTCGAGTGTTCGAGTTGTAATGTTCGATACGAGAGGAATAAGATACCATTCACCTACTACGAGTTCAATACGAGTGCCTTGAACACAAAGTGTGCGAACATGTTGGTATCTCTTACCGGACAATGCGAAGACATGAGTCACCCCTTTCATTAAGAGTAATTTCCTTTTACTAACTTCCATTCTCTTAGACTGGACGTTATCTTGAAATTGATTGATTTTGCCAAAATGAGACAAGTTAAACAACTGATTCCTTGACTACGTTGTTAATACATTAATTTATTCACATACATTATTGTTTATACATTAAACACAAATAAAAAATAATCTATAGTCCAATAAAAATGATAATCCAAGATTTATTATGCGGGTACCATTGGTACCATGTCAAGTGGCACTTGTGTCATATATATCAACGCCAACCCATTAGTTGGGCCACGTACCCAACATCAATTAAAAACTGTGTGAAACTAGCCCTAAGAGTCTGGCCTCGAGCTCTCAGAGATTCTAATTTATAGATATATATACACACACAAATAGTCGAGATCTGGTAGCTGAATGGACAGCGCGCTGGACTTGTAATCCGTGTGGCCCGGGTTTAATTCCCGGACTAGGCTGAAACAGATGGGCAGCGTTTCTTTACGCTCGATGCCCAGTTAACCTAGCAGTAATTAAATAGGTACCTGGGAGTTAGACAGCTGTTGCGGGCTGCTTCCTCTGTGTAAGTGCGTGTGAAAAATAGTAGTTCGTAACAATTAATTGATTGACAGTTGAGAGGCGGGCCGAAAGTGCAGAGCTCAACCCATGCAAACACAACTAGGTGAATACACACACTTCATTTTATAAGTCAATATTGGAAGCAGTTAAAAACACTGTGGTTTTATCATTCTGATAACACACACTAAAACGCATATATTCAATTCGATACAAATTTGGTTTGCTCTTCACGACAAATTGATTGCATTTCACATTGAATAAAACACAAAAGGCCGCTAATAGCGTGAAGTCAATGGAACAAAGGATATATAATTATAACATTTGATATAATATACCCCGACACTCGTGACTGATTACTAAGGCGTTAATGCAGTAGAATTTGTATTAGATTTTTGGGGAATTATATAATTTTGTTAACCTGTTAATCCCCGCATTCGTGACCCCTAAAGTTGACAATAATTTACTGTTTTCATTTTTGGATTAAAACATTTGAAAACGTAATAATGTAACAGAACATTTTTAACGTACTTGAACATTTTATTACGTAATGACGTAACAGAAAAAAGTTTTAACGTAATAACGTAGCAGAACATTTATTAGGTAATGACAGAGCATTTATTTAGTTGTCACGTAAAAAAAATTACGTAATTACCTAACAAAATATTTCTTAAGATATTAACGACCCCTTAGACCAGGGGCCATTTAAGGTATTAATACAACCCAAAATTTAGATTTATATTGGTGAGGCAGGTAAGTGGACAGGTGAAGTAGTTAGCTGAGAACAAGTGGGTAATAGTGGCACACACTCAAACTGACTGTCAGGTGACAAATGAGAAACTAACTGGAGAGAAACACAGAAATCATATATATATATATATATATATATATATATAGTATATATACTTATATATATATATATTATATATATAATATATATATATATATATCATCAGCACAGACATCAAGTTTAAGAAATAAAAACACAGAGAATAAAAGAATTCAGGCAAGATAATAATCGCCACAAATGACACGAGAATACAGAGAAGAGCGTTGAGAATTAGGCCGCCCCAAAAATGCAAGCGTAGCAAAAGATTGGAATAAGGCGAGAAGATAAGGATAATTGGAAATAAACGAGAGAGGGGGAAAGAAGCCAACATTTAGATGGAGGATCTCAATTCTTCGATATTTCTTAAAATACGAGGAGTTAAAAAATCCCAAAAAAAATAATAAAAAATATTAAGAAAAATGTCCAAACATATGCAATGAAAAACGAGGCAATTCAACAATAGACAAAATTTAATAGCTGTCTTGGAGAAATAGACACTCAACTATCGAATAGAGGTATTAATGCTGTCAATGTACCATATAAATGAAAAATATATGTACTTCTTAAATGACATCTTTGTTTATTAGAATTACTTAGTGACTTGGAATACATTGTAAGCTAGTAACTGGTAACATGCAATAGCCTAGAGTGGCTCTAGCACTCAGTGACAGTACCAGTGCCACGCGGGCCCTCAGTGACTGGTAGTCTGTGACGGAATAGCAGTGGGGGTTCTTAATGCACCGTGACGTCACGGTATTTATGATATAACAAGGCCAGACAGCCTGTGACGAGTCAGTGTCACATGTGTCGCGGGAGGGTGAGGATATCTGCTCCGATTACACACATACACTAGATGGGGTATCCGGCGGGGCCCGGGTCTCTTGCCTTTCCCTCTCTCCTTCCCTCCCATTCTCTCTCAAAACAGACAATAAACACACCCAGCACAACAAGTATAATCACAGTATTGTGACAAAATTGTAGTTACCCTGTGTGTGATGAACAGCTAAAAATGAGGAGATTCTGTACAAAATGCGACCTGTTGGGCGAGAGGCTTTGCTGGGATGCTCTGCTCTCAGCTTCCTTGTTTGCGTATATATTTTACATGAAAGTTTCTTTGTTTGAAGCCCAACAACGTTTCTCTCCATGTCTTCTCACTTTGTTGTGGTACCCCATCTTTCAGTCTTCCTTTTGTTCTTTTATTACGCTTTCTTGCTTTTCTATTACAATTATGCTGAGTCTTGAACATGCTTCTCAGCATAGTTTGGTTGTTGCAAGCGGTATTGAAGATAACTGCAAGCATTTTTTCTAACCCTTTTTTACCACTCTCCCTATTATGAAACCATTTGTATGTGGTTGATATTTATTTTCAAACCTTGCACTTCTTGTCCTTTCCCTGCTGGGAGTTATGTAATACTTTCATTATTTAGGTACAAGTGCGCTTGATTTTCGGGATGCATCGGCTATTCGTTTTTGCATGTCATCAACTTTGTTTGAAAATACATCTTCATTGGTGTAAAATATTTAATGATTAATTTAATGATTGGGATGTAAGCCAGTATGCTTAAGTCATTCTTAAGTTAACGTAAGCGACGGATAGGATTGTAAGGATATTGATGACTGGACACACCCGAACACTATACCTTGGACTGTAATAAAATTGAGCTATTTAGAGATAATTCTAAACTCAAGTTGTATGAAATGGCAAGCCATCTTATTATTAAGGTAAAATA
Source organism: Procambarus virginalis (assembly GCA_020271785.1). NCBI lineage: Eukaryota > Metazoa > Arthropoda > Malacostraca > Decapoda > Cambaridae > Procambarus > Procambarus virginalis. Next base: position 13,286,147 of record WNGS01092210.1, read on the forward strand.
CCGAAATCCTTGTACTATATCCATATTTCGCTTCCATAGATAAATGACATATGAGATTAAGAAACAGTAGTGTATTATGAAGACTAATAATAACAATCTACCCTATGTCTCCTATAAATATCACAGTTCTACTACTCTGCCCATCACTGTCTTCTCTCCATCCATCTCCGCGGTCTCCTTCAATTTGTGACTTCTCTCATTTCCATTTTGGGTGTGTCTCCTTCCATGACTTTACTGTCTTTCTAGTTATAGAAACTGCCACTCAAGTCACAGGTAAGTTAAACGTCTTTAAAACTGTCATCCAAATTTAGTGTTCTTTTACATTCCAATTTTTTTTATTATATTATATAGATCTCCCTCACTATCCTGAGGGAGATCCTTGCTGTCCTGCTCTTCTCATTCTGGTATATTCAATTAACTCTCCTGACTCTTCAACACTGGTTGCTTTCAGAATTCTCCTGTTTCTCTGCCACGAAGCTTGTTTGTTTTCTATTGTTTGCACGTTGTGTGTCCTCTCTTATGGGTTCTCCTCTGGGTGTCTCCCTTCTCTGTCCTCTTACGTACTCACCTAATTGTGCTCACCTAGTTGTATATATATATATATATATATATATATATATATATATATATATATATATATATATATATATATATATATATTATATATATATATATATATTATATAATTCTTCATGCTTATATAGCACCACAAAATTGGAAATATTATCAGACCAATTTTCAACAAAGATTTTCAGATGAACTTTTCAATTGCCTTCAGCGAGTGTGACACGCCATGACAGCTGTGCTGGTACCTCTCACCACACATTCACCACTATCGTTGCAAACTTTTTATTTTTTTTTTCATTTTGAACACCAACCCGATTTGCAAATTAAAAAAAAAGGAATTGTACGTGAAACGCATCTCACGTCAACCCGAGAATAAGCCTTGCCAACTAGTATTTTTTTTTATCTTATTTTATTACAGAAAAAAGTAATGTAAATAAAGTGAGATTAGCTCTTGCCAAGACTGGTAATAATTCTGCATCTCTTTTTGGGGGTCAACGATCGCATTTCGAACAGAATGCCATGCAGTAGTAAATTCCCAACCACGAATTCCGACGATCGAATTTCGAACATTGAATTCAAGAATAAATTCCGATGAGCTATTTTTTTTAGCGTAAATTCGTAAAGAGCAAATTCAGGAGAGTTATTCAGGGATACGCATATAGACTTCATTTTCTGTAAACTGAATTTCGTAAAGTTTCGTAAGCAGATACAGCAGCTGACAGGATAAGAAAAAAAACGTTAAAAAAGCCTGAGCAATGAAAGATGAAACAGGCAATGAAAGAGAAAAAACTCTAACAGGAGGAAGACAAAACAGACGAACATGAAAGGAAGAGGATGAACCTCATCTCCTAACATCACTGCTGAGCAAAACATCACACCACCACACACACACACACACACACACACACACACTCTCGGGACCAAAGAAGCCAGAGCTCAACCCCCGCAAGCACAATTAGGTGAGTACACCACACACACCATGAACCCCCTCCCACCTCCCACACACATGAACCCCCTCCTCCCACACATATGAACCTCCTCCCCCACCAACACATGAACCGCTCTTCCCCCCCCCCCCACACACACATGAACCCCTCTCCTCTACACGTATGAACCCCCTCTCCCCAACACACATTCGATGCACCAAAAGGACTCTACTTGACAGACAGACAGATCGATCCCTGACGGTTAGTCTTTACTCCATCTAAAGTGGACGAAGGTGGGGGTGTGGATGGGAGAAGAGGGTGAGAGAGGGGTGAGGGAGTGAGAGAGGCTGGTTTTAACAAGAGAGCAGGAAAGGCATATCGGAGTCATTCCGAGAAAGCCTTAATACCGAAAATCCGTTTCCACTTCAGATGCACTGTTTCAGGCAGATGAGAGCGGCGTCCAGGTCTAGATGAAATGGTCTGAAACGGGCTGGAAATGGTCGTCCGGGTGACCAGCGAGACGCAGGCAGGAGCCGGGTCGGCGATGGACCGCGGTAACCCTGGCAAGAATGGCCATCGTGTTGAGGATTTCTTGCCGCCTCTGTCCGTTTGTCCGTCTTTTTCCTCTATGGGTATTTTGGCTGGTTAAATTGTAGTCTTAAATGATAATATTTCAGATCATATATGTATCTTACTTTACCAAATAGCCAGATTTGGCTAACAAGACAAAATTCATGAAATATTAAATTTCTCTGATTGTTTAATTCTTCCTTAATAAAAATATATCATAATTTTAATGTAGTTTTTAGGTTATTTAAGTTGACTTTGAAGAATGTATGCTAGAACTAAACATTATTGTACCGTCAACTTTAGTAATAACGGTTTATATAGAAGTATTGAATGCTATTGTGTTCTTGGTCATTAATTTGCATTTTGTTTGAATGATTAAAGTGACAGTTTTGGTCGTGAGCTGTTGCCAAAATGGGTTCCATAATTGTTGGTATTTCGGGTGATAAGAACGTCGGAATTGTTGTGTTTGTGTAATGAAGATGTGTCTGGTGGTCACGTGACCCGCCTCTTGTGAGGTATTTGTTCTTGAGGGAAGTGTTGAGAAGGTTATTGTGTGATAGTTTGCCCTAGAGGCAAGTGTTGAGCTTATTGTGTGGTTATACACCGTGCATACTCTGTAGAATACACAGATCAGCCACATCTCTCGTGGGTTGGAGAGTCTGCATGTATGGCCTTCTAGCTTGGCTTCTCACAAGATGTTCGGTCGTCTTGAATTTTGAGTGAATGTTTAGATAAGTCTGTAGACAGGAACCCTGAATTTGCAGCAAGATCTTTAAAACTGATTTGACTTTTGAGTTTTGGTGTACTATACAACCTTCATCATCTAAGTGATGCGCTGCCCTCCCAAGGCAAGATAGATTTATAGTTGACTCTAACATTTTTCACTTGTTTTGTGAAGGAGAAATTTTCATCATTGTCCACCCCTAGTGTGATAATTGGGCTGCATGAGCAATATTTGTTTTTTCAATTTCAATCAAAACTAAGCAGTTCGATCTAACCTTAATTCGTTGTCAAATCTAATGTAGGCAAACCTAGGCGCAAATATATTAGTTATTAATGTTACCTATGTAATTGTAATTTATTAGTAATATTATTATTACAATATTAGTCATAATATATATAATTGTTACAATAACCATTATTACGAAGGTTTGTTATTAGTTTAATTATTTAATTTGTATTATTATGTACAGTATGTTTTGCTTTGTTATATATTACCTAATTATCGTTGCAGCAGCTGGAACATGATCACCAGCAGCAGCACAGCAGCAGCAGCAGCAGCAGCAACAGAATCAGCAACCGCAGCAGATGCAACAGGATCAACAGCAGCAGCTGGCGCAGATTCATCATCAGCAGCAGCTGGAGCAGAACAGCAGCACCAGCGGCAGCTGGAACAGGATCAACTGCAGCAGCAGCAGCAGCAGTAGCAGTAACAACAGCAGCAGCTGGAGCAGGAACAGCAGGAAGATGGCGACGCGAGAAGTCCAGCCGACGGTCTCCAAGGTGCCTTATTTTTCGCCCCTCACCTCACGCCCTCGTCCAAGTTCCCTCCGACCCCCTCCGCTGACCCCCGCCTCCCCAGGGTCGAATTTTACTGACGAATAAATGCCGGAGGGTTGATTATAGATGTCCTAATGCGAGAATTGTGGAGGCCCCCAGGGAGGAAGGCCCTACGTTAGCAGGGAGTCGGCCCCGCGGCACTATCTCCTTCTAGCGTGACATCAGCACGAGTCCCCGTGTTGTCAGTGGTCCTGCGGTCTACCTCGGCCAGCTGGCCAGATGGCCCATTACACAATTTTATGGCCACCGTTTCGCCTATAAAGGTGGCCAGCGGAGAGGAAGACTGTGGCGCTGGACACAGAGGGCCAAGATACGAAACAGAATGAAGAAGAGGAGGACATTTTTCACCCTGGGCTCTGATCGGCACTAAAGCTGACCAGAGGGAAATATCCGAGAAGAGGGCCACTGCATCCAATCTCATTCCTTGAAGCAGCAAATGTTCTGATCCTCTTTTATTGCATTTGAAGGAGATCTCGTGGGTCCTTAAAAGTGTTGGAGGGACACGGGCAACCAGAACTAACACTATTGTTACCCGTCGACGTTCCGGAGTGTAGGTAAAGGCCTCCTTGATCGTGTCCTGAGGCGAGACACACACATTAGTGTTTAATTATACCTTACAAACATCTTGGCTGGCTTGCAACATTTACAATGAAATGTTTATCTTTATGTTGAATTCTTTGATTTCCAAGAAAATGTTTATACTTTGCAAAAATCTTTAAGCAAGTTATTAAATGTTGCATAAAACACATTAGCAATTTCCGCTGTTATATATTTTGTGCTAAACAAAATATTTATAATAATATTTTTTAATACCTTAAATAAAATAAGAAAAAATGGTTACGTATCGTTTTACAAGTCATATTTACGCAACGTGAATTATCGGTATTTTTTTGTGATTCTCCCCCCTTCTCTCTCTCTCTCTCTCTCCATCTCATCACGCTGATTAAGAATTCCTCGCCCTCGGTGGAATTCCAAAATCAGCCTCAATTGCGTGTGAAATATGGATATTTGAGACCGCCGTGGTATTTCAGCTTGACCTCTCCAGCCACTAAAGCTGTGCTCAGCCACCCGGGTCAGAATTTTTTCATCACAGACCACACTGAATATACATTTTTAGAAACGCTGCTCTTAATGCATTTCATTAGGTACGCATTTTTGGCCCCGTTGCAGCTTAACGAACCGACTTGATAATGTGGAAAAATGGAATACTGTATGTCTAGGAGAGGTAATTTAGCTATGAATACGTCATTTTGTATGAGGCGGTTGCGGTAGTTTTAGTAGTGGTAGTTCTATTATTGAGGAAGATGTAGTGCTGGCAGTAGTGTTTGTAGTTACATGTGGTGGTAGTTGCGGTAAATATGAAGGTAGTTGCAGTAGTGATATATGTAGTAGCAGTGATGGTAGTAATCCTCCAGGTGGTAGTGCTGTGAATGGTGCTTCCTCAGCTGACCATGAAGCACATGGTATCAGCTGATGTAACTGTTGCTTACATTAATTACAGCGCAAGACCAACAACCAGTTTACGCCCACTCACACATTGCAAAATCGTGCGATGGTAAAATTGCTTTGCAAAGCTTACCTTGACGCAAGGACAGATGGAACCAGCCCGCAAGGCATTAGCAGATGAAGTGGAGGTGTGGAAGCTGCATCCTTTGTACCAGAGAGAAGGACGCAGGTTGAGATAATGAGTGGAAGGTGAAATGAAAGCCAATGAAATCACCACCACCAAAGTTGATATTCCGTAATGCACTTTAAGGGTTGATTGGGGAGGTAAGGAGGGGTAGGGGGTGCTCAGTGTTATGAAGGAGAGGGGGAGGGGGGGGAGGAGAGCGGGAAAGCAATATGATGAAGGGGGGAAAGTGATGGTGGTAGTGACGGTGGTTGTAGGAGGGGTGGGGTTGGAAGGATGATGTGGTAGAGGTACTGATGATAGTTGTGATAGGGAGAGATATTTATAATGGGAGCAAGTGCAGTGGGTGTTATTGGTGATTATGGTTATGGTAATGAAGCTTGAGGTGGTGTTAAATGTGGTGATAGTGATGGTAGCTACAGTGTAATGCATGTAGGGGAAGGTTATGGGGGTTGTGCGGGAGGGGGTGATGGTGTGTACTGAACCTCTTGCCAGCAATATTTGTAAGAGCCTTGCGTGAGATGGGCGCCACTGGGGAGGGGAAGGATGCTGTAATTGCGTCTCTGTATAAAGGCAGAGGTGCTGAGATGGGCATAAAATAAGTGGTCCACATATTGTGCAATTGTAAATAGCAAGTGCAGAGAAGTAACATTAAAACTAGATTTGTATGGATACCAATCCATATTTGGCATTGCTATGATATCCTAAAATAAATTAACGTGCAAAATATTATTGAAATTGCATAGTCTGAAGTCAGGAAGTATTTGTAGGTTACATTTGGTAACAGCTACCAAAGTATTGGTAAATTGATGCACTAAAAATTCAAGGGCTCACACAAAATATATATATATATATATATATATATATTATATATAATATATATATATTATATATATATATATATATATATATACTGAGAAAAGATGTACAGGCTCGTAAGTGCTTGCGTAACTGTTCTATGAATCCGGGTCCTGGTTAAATGATCTGACGAACATGAGTTTTAATAATCAAAAATAATAATTCTGTTGTTGAGACCAAGAAACCTAGACAGCTACTGCTGACCTTGCCCAGGATGCTACCAGAAACAGTTGTCTAACTCCCGGGTCCATATTTCATGCTAGGTAAACATAATGCTGCACGACCTCTGTGTAGTAAATATACTGCAAACAAAATATAATGTTAAAATTTTGGAAGAACACCTCAGAGGTAAACAAAGGTTTCGAAATAAGGTTGTAGAGTTATGGAACAGTTTGGCGGACGACAGACTAGTGTTGGCTGGAATATTGCAAACACAGGTACTCACCTAGTTGTGCTTGCGGAGGTTGAGCTCTGGGTCTTTGGTCCCGCCTCTCAACTGTCAATCAACTGGTGTACAGATTCATGACACTATCATATCTATATTTTCAACTGTGTATGGAGTCTGCCTCCACCACATCACTGTCTAATACATTTTATCTGTAAACTACTCTGACACTGAAAACGTTCTTTCTAACATCCCTGTGGCTCATTTGGGTACTTAGTTTCCACCTGCTTCCCCTTGTTCGCATACCACCCGTGTTTAAAACAGTTTATCCTTGTCTACCTTGTCAATTCCTCTGATAATTTTGCAGATAGTGATTATGTCTCCCCTTAGGTCAAACAATGCATGGTAAGGTTGGGCAGAAACAGGAGCTGCCTTGCCTGGGTCCAAAAGGTCTCTAGTAAGTCTCATTTGACGATTTGGCCGAACATAACAGAAGTAAATTACTTTTTACTCTTGATAGTAAGCTTCAAGCTCTTCCTTCTCGCGCATCATCTCAAGCTTAATCTTACTCTTTTTCCTTGCTTTCTGCTTATTCCTCTGTTATCATGCTTACGTTATATTTTAGTAAATATTAACTAATTTTGCTAAGAATAAGCATTAGAATAAAGAATAATAATAATAATAATAATAAATAATAATAATAATAATAATAATAATAATAATAAATAATAATAATAATAATAATAGTAATAATAATAATAATAATAATAATAATAATAATAAACATTTAATAAACTATATTAATATTCATAATAAAAATAATTAATAATTATAATAATAATAACAACAGTTAATGAGAAGGAAAATAATAAAAACCATTAATAATAGTAAAAACGGTCTCAGAAAAACAGTAGTAAACAAAATACAACACAATAAGTACAATAACAAAAATCACGACAAACAGCAATTTTATCCAAAAATTTCCCTAGGGTCATAATAATAAGCAATTTCCTACGTGTTGTTTTCTCCCTAGTGTGTTCAGGTCTCCCCTGCCAGCTCCCCCACCTCTTACCTAATTCTTTCCCCATGTTCCTGTCAGTGGCCGGAGCTTCTTCATAAGGATTTCTCTCTCTTATTCTCTTATTCTCTTCCTCCCTCCGTCCCTCCCTCCCTCCCCTCCCTCCCTCCCTCCCTCCTCCCTCTCTCTCCCTCTCTCTCTCTCTCTCTCCCTCTCACTCTCTCTCTTCCTCTCTCTATCTCTCATGTCTTCACGGGAGAATGAGAAAGGAGAAAAGCAGAGAGAATAGGGCAGCGAGGGAGCAAAGGATGGAAATAAAGAATGGGGGAGGAATTCCCCAGTGGTCGACCAGCTCAGATTGATCGACGGAGATTTGATCGCCTTTTATGGAATTGACACATGAACCTCGGATGATTGAATTCCAAATCACGGTCTCGAATTCACTCCTCCCTCCCCCATACCCTTTTCCCCTTCTCACTTTCTTCCATGCCTTTTCTACCCCTCTTCCACAACAAGGGGCATCAATTATTGCCTACTCAAAAAGGGCCGCTGATTTAAGGAGTACGGCGATAATTTAAACTTGATATTATTATTAGAAGAGCTCAAAGAAGGAACACTTTGCAATACTCAACAGCGATGATGAAAAAGAACAATTCATCCTCCCAAAAAAGTACATAAGGGCTGGTAACAATGCTTAGTTGAACGCTTCTTAAAATACTTTTTTATATATAAAAGTGTCCAGAAATAATATCCACTTAGATCAGTCTTTGGTTGTCATGAGGCCTGACAATTGTCTTCGTATAGGCAAAGATTCAACGACTCTGAGAATCTTGCAGAATCTGAGTTTCAAGCCATGGAATTTAGAATTTCGTTAGTGATGCGTTCAACTAAACACACAAGCAAATAAACCAATCAAACACGTGAATACAAATAACCAATTATTTACACTCAATCTCAACAAATCAACTTAGCACGCACATACACCAAAGATTCACAAGAACACACCCATATCAAGCAATCAAGCACACGCAAACAAATCAGCAAATCACACGCATACGAAAAAACACAAACACACACACCGAAAAAATCTAACCAAATGAATCATTGCAAACCATCAAAATCTCTCCCGATGAGCAAGTTCAGAAGTATTCATTTCCTGTCGCCAAGCACGCGAGCACTCTCGATCATCCTCTACACTAAGTCTGCCGATAGGATCAGCAACATTAGTAATAATCTGGCGATGCTCTCGGTAATTCGCTTGATATTTATTCACCAAAGGCGACAAAACAAAAATGCAGGTCATTGATAAACCTGGAGTAAGGGGATTATGTAATTAAAATCCTCATCGCATAGAGGTAGGCAATTAATATTACATTGGCTGGTACTTAGGCCTTTCCTGTGTTGTTTAGAGAGACAGACAGATAGAGAGGCAGAGCGAAAAGACACAGACATAATGTGAGAGAGGGGGGAGAGTAATTATCAGAGTAAACTATGAAGCTGAATGTACATCTAGAAAGAAGTGAAGATACTTGTCCCAGTTCCTTACAAATTCTACAACACAAGAGATGTCGCTGGTCATCTGCATTCTACAAAAGTATATCAATTACATACATGCCATCAACCACCTACTAAAGAACAAACTACCACACAATAATCTTCTCAACACTTAAAGACCAAACTATCACACAAGAGGCGGGTCACGTGACCACCAGACACATCTTCCCTTTACACGAACACAACAATTCCGACGTTCTTATCACCCGAAATACCCACAATTACGCAATCCATTTTGGCAGCAGATCACGACCAAATAGTCACTTCAACAGTTAAAAATCGTGTAAAGGAATGACTAACAAAACTACAGTATGCAATACAACTACAGTATGCAATACAACTACAGTATGCAATACAACTACAGTATACAATACAACTACAGTATGCAATACAACTACAGTATTCAGCGTTACAATATTAATAATCGTAACAGTATTAATAATGATAAATAATTAAACAAGATAATTATAACCTTTCCATCCCTTCTCCATCCCACTTCCCTCCCTTCTTGTCAAAGAAGGGAGAGGGCAGAGAGGGGGGGGGGGTAACAACCCGGCCACACCCCGTCCCTTGGGAGGGAGCTTGTGTGTGCGCGTGAACATACATGTGTGCGCGCGTGAACATACATGTGTGCGTGTGTGTGCGCGCGTGCGTCGAGGACATAATCCACTGAGAAATAGCGCTGATGTTCTTATTATCATATTCACGTTAATACGTCACCCAGGGGTGACAGATGCTCCCCGGTGATGGACGTGTGAGGGGCGGAGAGGGGGGGAGGGAGGGGGAATAGAGAGGGGATGATTGAAGGATGAGGAGAGGGATGACTGAAGAGGGGGAGTAGGGAATGAGGTAAGGGATAGATGAAAAGGGGGAGAAAATAAAGAGTAATGGGATGTTGGGAGAAAAAAGCGAAAATAAGGGAAGTAAAGGATTTGATGAAAGAAGGAAGGATGAAGGAAGAGAGGATGGGATGAATAAAAATAAAAGATTGATGGAAGGACAGAGAGGGAGACACTAAGAGGCTGAAACTGGAGCAGAGAAAGTTTAAGAGAAGCGATAGAAGAGAATGAAACAGGAAGGAAAGGAGGAAATAAGAATATTAGCTAATGGACGGAAGAGGGAGGAGGAGGAGGAGTGTCCTCACCGAGTTGTGCTTGCTCGGCACTTTGGCCCCGCTTCCAAACTGTCAAGCAACAGGTTCCTGAGGCTATTGGGCTCTATCATATCTACACTTGAAACTGTATTCATTGATAATACGTTGAAACACGAAAACTTTCGGAATTTTCGTTTCATTTTCCTAGTGGACACTTACGCCTTTGACACTGTGTGTGGAGTCTGCCTCCATCACATCACTGCCTAATGCATTCCATTTATTAACTACTTTGACACTGAAAAAGTTCTTTATATTGTGTCTGTAGCTCATTTGGGTACTCAGTTTCCACTTGTGTTCCCTTGTGCGTGTACCACCCGTGATAAATAATCTGCCTTTATCTACTGTAACAATTTCCCTAATAATTTTGCATGTTGTAATCGTGTCTGCTTTAACTTTGTTGTTTTCCTGTGACAAGACGTTTAATTCCTGTAGCCTTTCCTCGAAATATATATCTGTCAGCTCTGGGACTAGTCTGGTGGGTCTCTAACTACGTCTTATGCTTGACTATATATATATGGACTCCACGCTTGAGTCGCATACTCCAGGGGTTAATTAATCTGACATATGTGGTATACAAGGTTCTGAAATGACCATTCTAGCATATGCCGCTGATGATATCGTTTTGATGTTAGCTTCAAGTGACAGGTTCGGTGTGATGTCGACCAAAAGATCTTTTCTCTACCTGATTCCTGAATGATTTTATCTCCCATTTGGTGCCTTGTAAATCAAGCAAACATTGAGAAATGAGATTGTTCTCCCTGGAAGATCATTTACGTATATCGGAAACAAGATAGATCCGTACAAAACCCTGTGGAACTTTGCTGGTAACATCACGCCATTCTTAGGTCTCACCCCTCACACACACACACACACACACACACACACACACACACACACACACACACACACACACACACACACACACACACACTGACTTGCTTGACCCCATTAGCGTTATGTATCACTATTAAACAACATCCTGATCAATCATCGTTGGTAAGGCGGTCCCCTCTCGCTCTCTCTCCCATGTCTCTCCTCTCTCACTTCCTGCCTTTCTCTTTTCCCCTTCCTTGCTCCATCATCCTCATTCCGCTCCTCCGCTCAACAGCTTCTCTCCTTTCCTTTATTTATCAACTTCTTTGTGGAACACCATCGTCCCCTTCGTTCCAGATATCTGCATCTTTCAAACATGCAAACACGTGCATTCACGTACGCATGCACGCATACACGCATGCATGCAAACACACACACACACACACACACACACACACACACACACCACACACACACCACACACACACACACACACACATACACACAACACACCAATGCAGCCCGCAACATGTAACTCACAGATACCTATTTACTGCTTGGTGAACAGAGCCATGAGGTAAAATTCTGCCAAATTGTTTCTGCCTCCGTCGGGAATAGAACCCGGGTTCTTGGGCTACGTATCCCGAACGCAGTTCGCTGGGCCACAAGTCACCGTGTATGTGTGTGTGTGTGTGTGTGTGTGTGTGTGTGTGTGTGTGTGTGTGTGTGTGTGTGTGTGTGCGTGCGTGTGTGTGTGTGTGTGTGTGTGTGTGTGTGTGTGTGTGTGTGTGTGTGTACCAGTCAACAGCTAACAAGGCAATTAAGACACACAGTACAGCCTTGATTCAGTTAAGTGTACACAGCCCCATTGTAAATTATACATTTCTAAACAAATAACAGAACTAAACGAAAATCCAATACAAATTGTTAACTATATTAAATATATATATATATATATATATATATATATATATATATATATATATATATATATATATATATATATATATATATATATATATATATATATATATATAAGCAAATTAATACAAATTATATAACTAAATAAGCAAGTAAGATAACACACACACATCTTACACATCTGAGCGAAATTCTATGTGCATCCTTGGAACATCTAAGCCCAGAGGTATTTTATATTCACGGCTGCGAACCTTAAAACTCTTTGCAAAAGATTAATTGCCAGCAAGAATCTTTAGCATATAGGCTTTCACCTTACGTAAATATATATTTGCATAAGAATGAGAAAATTTATTGATAAAAATTTAATTTAGTTCATAAACTTTTACGAGATTTTCTAAATATTTGATGCGAAGATTTAACAGTAAAAGCAGGAGTAATAATAATGTTTATTTTAACATGGGTTATAACAGTAATGACCATTCTGATTATAATGAGTATAATTATCGTGACAAGTATAATTATGGTGATTAGTATAATTTATTATACCTTCATTACGGCAAACACCATCAAAAGTAACAACGATAATTCCAATAAATTTAACTAAAAGAATTTTGATAAACATATACAAATCCTTATATACAAATAAAATTTATGGCGAAAAAATAGCAAAAGAATACAATTTCAAGACCTTTGTACGCTCAGGAAAAAATATCCAAAACATTTCCTTTGGCTGTCAGGTCATCTTTTCCTGAGCGCCAAAGGCGACCATAGAGCGGAAGGAACTTATGCCTCTCCTGCAGACGACCGCCGCTTCCGACACTGACGTCATCCATCAGCAGCCAATCACGTGGCGGAAACAGGGCGCTGGGACGCCCAAAGGATGCACTTGACCATACGAGAATAACGGCAGAAGGAGAAGGAGAGGGGAAGAAGACTTTTGCCCTCTTTATGGATTGATCCAAGAGGTTTGATCCCTGGGACTTTGCTGGTGTTGTATTGTGGTGATGATGTTGGCGGCTGTCTGCTGCAGGATACTTGGCTGTTGACCAGGTCTGTTGGAGCATACTGACTGTTGACCAAGTCTGTTGTAGCATACTCGCTGTTGACCAGGTCTTTTATAGCATATTTGGCTGTTGACTCTATTCCTGTTGTTACAATGATTCTTCAGACTTTGCTAGAGCCTTGCTGTAGTGGTTCTTCATACTTTTTTTAATCTTACTGATGCTGTGGTTTTTCAGACTTTGCTAGAGTTGTTGTTGCAGGGATCTCTGCAGATCATGCAACTGCTACCGGACGTTGGTGTGTCATCGCTGCATTATGAAGGCGCTTGCAGGACCGTAAACAAGACAAGACTGCGAGTGATGCAAGCAAAGATTTCACAAGCTTTACAGCGTTCGTCAAACGTTTATACGCAGTTTACGATTGCCCTGGAGGATGACAGCGTTTTTACCTGGTCTTATTAATGCTCCAGGTAAAGCAACGTTCACTTTGGGTAATATCGGTCAGTAAACGTTTGGAGATGCTTGACTCAGTTCTTGGAACGTTAGCTATTAAAGGATACCCTGACAAGGCCAAAATGAAGCATGAAGGATGTGTGTTCGTGCGTTCGCGCATGCGTGCATACGTGCGTATGTGCGTGCGTGCTTGTGTCTGTCTTTGTGTGTGATTAATTATGTGACTATTTTTGGTTTACAGGGAAGAAGTTACACTAACATTGCAAATACCGCTTTGAATTGATTGTACTAACTGAAATCTCTCTCTCTCTCTCTACTTGATTAACATATGTAGTTTACATAGGGTGTAAAGACGCTAAAACCTCCCCTCTCGCAGGATGGTTAGTCATACAGGGTCTTGTGCCCAGTGTAGCCTGCACTGACAAACTCTGGATGCGTTATAAGGATGTCGTCAAAAACAGGAGAGGAAATAAAGGGATTGGAACATTCGGGTACCTAATACCAGCAGGAAGAGGGTCTAATGACATGTTCAAACAGTGGCTCGTAATTTAAATCTAGGATTTGTAACTTCAGATTTCACATGCCACGTGTGTTTTTTTTCTATTCTAACACCTGGCAAAGGCCATCCTATCCTCTTGAAATGATAGTACTTACGATAACTATTTGTTAAAAGTACTAATGAGATGTGACGGACCACCAATAAACCACTTCTTGTACGATATTAATTTTAAACAGTCAGGAATATAGGTAAAGCGAACATAAATATTCTAGACCTAGTATAACACACCATGTTCCACATTAGGCCTAAGGTAGCCTGTATTAGGCCTAGGATTTACAGGAGAGATTATATTATTTAGATCTTTATATTTGTGATGCAGATAAAATATTTCAGGTTTGTCCAACTTCAATAATACAAACTTTTCTGGTGGTCCGTCACTACATTTTGGTACTTGCCACAAAATAGTCATTATAAGTGCTTTCATTTTAGGGGGAAGACAAAACGCATTCCGAACAACCAAACAATAAAATGAGATGAAACAAACACCCAAATAAACAAAAACACTGGCAAATACGCACATGTAACTTCAAGAATTCCTTGGTTGTTTTCGTGAATGTTGCATAGGGGAAAAGGGTATTACTGGGTGTCCATTTGGGGTCCCACTGGGGTCCCACTGGGGTCCCACTGGGGTCCCACGGGTCCGGGTCCCACTGGGGTCCCTGGACACTGGGGGTCAATGTGATGCTAGGAAGATGATCCTGTTTTGCTTCTCCGGGAGTTGATATTAGATTCTTTGTGTATGCTAATGATATCACGGGAAAGCTGAGGTGAAGATGCTGGCCAATATTTCTTAAGACGCAGCATCTATTGTAGGTCAAATGGGAGGAAATTTACCAATTTACACACACACACCAGGCGGAGCGGGGTAAATGTCTTTCCCATTCTCTCTATTCTTTCTCTTATACCGCTTCTTTTCTCAACTCTCTTGGTCTCTCTCATCTCACTCTTCATTTCCCTTTCATCATCAGTTCGTCTTTCATCGCGATTATCCATGTACCTTTGTAACCTTTCTTGCATCCCTCCCTTTTTCTTTCTACGTTTCTGGTTAGCTCTCCAATGTCTCTAATATCTCACTCTTTTCATTTTCTTCTCTGTCTTCTCCTTTCTCTTACTTCATTTTACCTAATTCTATCGCACCCTATTTCTTTACCTATTGACCCCCCCCTTCCAGCCCTCTCTCTCACACATCCCATCTTTTCTCTCTCCCTACTTTCCTAGCCTCTTCTACCTTATCTTTTTCTCCAGATTCTGTCTTACCCTATGTCTTTTGATCCTTTTTATCTTTCCTTCTCACCCCCTCTCTTCAGCCTTAGCCCATTCCTTTTCCCTTCTCATTGCTCTCGTATCTCTTCCACCCGTCTCTGCCTTTCCTTAAACAATATCGCCGTCCTGTTCCTGAATTCAAGATAGTATTCCATGCTGTCATTTTCTTCCTTGAAGCAAATGTTGGCTTCATAACTTCAGTTCTTTCCATGTTCTGTAGTTCCAGGTTCTTTGATTATTTCCGGATTCTGTGGGTCTTTCCATGTTCTGTAATTCCAGGTTCTCTGATTGTTTCCGGGTTCTGTGGGTCTTTCCAGGTTCTGCAGTTCTTTCATTTCCATCTCATCAATCTCTCCAGTATCTTACATGGTATGCTTGTCAATGAGAATGACTTAAAACGCAGAGCTCACCAGTATAGCTCTGTTAGTGCGTTTTATTGATTGTTGCCGTCTTCTACCTGTCTGGCAATTTATTTTGGGTATATAGTGTCTGATTATTATCGTTAATAGCTTGGGATCCCTGCAGCTTATTCTGGGTTTTATGGTTTGTGTATATGTACTCACCTAGTTGTGCTTGCGGGGGTTGAGCTCTGGCTCGTGTGTGTGTGTGTGTGGTGTGTGTGTGGTGTGTGGTGGTGTGTGTGTGTGTGTGTGTGTGTGTGTGTGTGTGTGTGTGGTGTGTGGTGTGAAACGGTGAAAGATCGTGGCAAGAATGACCCCGTGACACTGAGGAAGAGGGCAATAAGGAACGCCTGGGTCCTTCTACCACACCTCGAGTGAGTAACGTCAAGTATTGCATTTTATATATTTAACATTTCTCTCTTGTAGGTTGCCGGAGGGTAATGCTGGAAATGAAACGCCCCTCCTATGCTCCCTCCTCCCCCCATTCTCCTACCCTCAAAATGCTTGCCCCCCTCCAATGCTCTCCCTCCCACTGTTGAGTTAAGCCATATCGCTTTTGCAGCGCA
>WNGS01092210.1:13323529-13334076 GCA_020271785.1 Procambarus virginalis
GAGAGAGAGAGAGAGAGAGAGAGAGAGAGAGAGAGAGAGAAATCACAGTTCACAAAAAAATTCCTTTACATATTTCAAATCACAAATTTGCGTCATTTATGTCAAAAAAGGTCGTTAATATATTACACGGTTTACGTACGCACATTAGTCAGCATTTATACGCACATTTCACCCATTATTTACGCATATCACACGGTTTTTATAACCTTTCATGTTCATGTTCATGTTTTATAACCTTTCATGTTCATGTTCATGTTTTATAAGCTTTCATGTTCATAGCTTTCATGCTATAACATGTTCGCATGTTATTGTCTGTGCACGCAAATTATATAGCTGATGTACATGTAATGTACGCTGTATGAAGGCATATTAGTCTATGTACGCATATTTGCATGGTTTACGTACGCATATTACCCAGTTATGTACGCATATTTCATGGTTTACGTACGCATATTACCCAGTTATGTACGCATATTACACGGTTTATGTACGCATATTACACGGGTAATCTACGCATCCTTGCTGTTCATGGAGGCAATACACCTCTCTGCCCTAAAGTTTCCAGTGCGTATTTTTCTCAATCTCGGCCTAGTGGGCAGCATCGTACCCATCTGCAGCAGCTTTAAAACATGTTATTTTCTTTATGGGATAAACTAGAAACCGACGCATCTTGCTTAGTGCCGAGTCCCTCCTGGGAAACGAATGATCAGAAAATATAACTTTGTTTACATTGTGTTTGTCACGTGCTCTTTTCCCGCCCAATCTGATTTAGCGCGCCAAAACTCTGGCGCTATAAAACTGCTGCTCTCCCTGTCGTATTAGCCGTAAAATGAATATCAGCTTGATAAACTACGGGAGTTACGGAATACTGGCGCAAAACAACGCCAAATGAGCTAAATAATCCAGGCTTAAAACCTGCTGGAACCTAGGCGCCAATATTAGTTCCCGTCAAGTTGGGACAAAGCTGGCGTCAATAAATCCGGGTTGTACAGGGTTGTAACCAGGGTCATAAATCCGGTCTACACCATTCCGTCATTAGTATATATAAACGTGGGATTGGTCCGTTGATACCTGGAGCTGCCAACGACCCTACTGCCCGCTCGTTATCCTTCCAAACTTCTGACACACACGCGCGCGCGCGCACGAGCATGCAGATAAGTATATAAACATACATGCGAGCCTGCCTTCCCTGGTGGCATGTGTACGGAAGCGTGTGGATATGTGTATGTATACTTGTTGGTTTATATAACAATTACCGGGTAATATAGACGTGGGATCGCTGGAGTGTTTCAAGCGTAGGTTAGACATGTATATGAATGAGTTTGGGAGGGTTTAAATATGAGCTGCCTCGTATGGGCCAGCAGGTTCCCTTATTATGTTTGACTCCTAACAGGCGTGTTTGTATTCTCCTAGATGTACTCACCTAGATGAACTTACCTAGAAGTACTCACCTAGATGTACTCACCTAGATGTGCCAGCTGCAGGTTCGAGCGTCAGCCTTTTGAGTCATTAATTGTTAAATGCAGTGATTCCTTCCAATCTCTGTTGTGTCTATATTTACATTTAAAACTGTAAATTGAATTAGTTTCAATTACTTTTTCATTCAACTCATTCAACAGCTTTACAACGTTTGTATTGAAGTTTGATCTGATATCTCTGTGGCTGAGTTGTGCCGCTCACTTCCATCTATGATCCCCTCGTTCTGTTGTTTCACAATGAACGTTGTTCCCAACAGTTTTCCTTCGAATGCTGTTGTCATCATATGTACCGCCGTTCCAACTCGTTCAGTGTGGTAAGGTCCAGTTTCAACAATCGTTGCTCACTCCCCTCAGGTTAGGAAACAAACCTTGTTGCATACTTTGGACATTTTCGTGTTTTGTTTTGTGTGTTTTTTTTCACGTGAAAGGTTAAATGTCAGCGGTGGTAGTTAAATAAGTTAAAGTTCTACACCTTTAATCACTGGACGTAGGAAAGGCGATGGGGCCAGATAAAGCCATGCCGAGACTGTCACACGGTTGAGAGGACCTGCTGGAATCACCACCAAGCCGATTCAACCCACACTGCCTCGTTCAGGAAATATCTCTCTCCCTATGGAAGAAGTCAGATTTGGTTTCATTCCAAAGAATAAAGAAGCGTTCGATGGTCACTAACTACTGATTATTCTCACTCCTGTCAATCATATTTAAACATTATTTAGACACTGTTCAAAAAATAAATAATTTTTTTCCTTGGTACTATGTGGTCGCCAAAATTACTTCAGGAAACGCCATTCTGCTGATGTTATCTTGTTGAACCTTTCCACTATGTGATATCAGTCACTGGACGAATGATCTGTGTTGGTACAATAGACATCGCAGGTTCCTTTCCTCTGGTGTAGTACCACGGATTACTAGTACAGGTTCAGGTATAGGCATCTCCCGCTCTGTTCTGTTATTAGTGATTACCTTCAAACGAACTCCGCCGAGACCAGTTTAAAGCCACTCAGTCACCAGTAACCCGCAGGGTATGGGGCTGGACTCCTTGAGTGGAATGTATGTTCAATTATCTACTGTATGTATCATATTTAAGATACAGTACAGTATCTACTGTGTCTTATATATGATTGTTTATGCCTATGCCTGAATAAGGAAATGTTAACTGTTGTGAGGGGTATTAAAAACTTGTCAATGGGACAATTATAGCGAGTGGCAGAAACTTTGTTTAGTTTTGAAGTTGACATATTAGAGGTGAAGTTTGATTCTCAGTAACAATGAATAGCTACGTGCCGAACATGGCAAGCAAGGCAGCCAGCAAACGTACAGCCCTATGACGCATCCTGTACCTGTTCGACAGCAGTGGTTGCGAAACTTCAAATGAAGCACAAATTTGCTCCTATCTTAAGTGTGCATCACTCTCCTAGACGACCTGCTCCCCAGCGCTTATCTGACTTCAAGACAGCGAAAAGAACCGTGCAAGAAGACTCGTCTTTAGTCTTGACTGGTCCTGGTTGGACAGTACATCAAAGCTTCAACATCTGAGAGATGTTGATGGCCTTATTGTTATGTATAAGGCCAATGTTATCAAGGTTCACAAGATGTATTCTCGAGAACATCATTCCATCAGCGATTATTCATTCTTAAATTCTTAACTAACTCACATTAAGAACACGTTCTCTCAACAAAAGAATATTTGAGAAAAATCAAATCAACAGACCATAGATCAGCTTTAAAGCTCAAGAAGAGACGTTGTATTAATTAATGACTCGAATACAAGTCTCAACCTACACTTTGTTCTGAAAATAAAATGCAAAAACAGAGTCTATCAAGAGGCTTCCCTGCATTCAGTACTTTATAACCTACAGCACAAAACACACCAGTGTTCAGTATATTATGCTCAACGACAGATACAATGCCACATGTCTAACCAAATTAAACTTTAGAATAATATTCAGTGTAGTGTAAAACCTCCAGATCAAAAGAGATTGAAACTACTCATTTCCTTCAAACACACCAGACCATGACATAAACGGAAGCAGCAGCAACCATCTCTTCACACGAGAGAGGTCAACATTTAACATGTCAGAGCAATGCGTCCACCAGGACCCCAGCCTGCAAAAAGTCGAATAGGACTTAGCCTGCAAAAGTCCACCAGAACCCAGGCTACAAAGGTCCCATAGGAAACGACCACCAACTATCCCAAACCCCAAATATGCCTCACCTGGAGACTCCAAGATAACAGGTAACTGCCTGTCAACTAAGACAACAATCACTTAAGTAGAAAGGACGTGAAGACCGCTCCAGCAGTAGGGATAAGGGGAGAGGAGTTAGGGTGGAAGCAAGGAGGGGGGAGGGGGGGGTAATGGGACTGGACAAGGTGGGGGAGGGAGGGGAGGTAACGGGGAGACGAAGAGAGAGAGTGGAATGTCACACCGACAGACTCCCAGGCTTCGTGGGCGTCCGCTGATAGATTGCTTTATGCTGCACCAACACGGCGGGGGGTGAACCCATGATACTACAGCGGCTCATGAAGCTAACCTGTCTCTTCTTACGGACATGCCAGGAGGTGGGGGGAGAGGGGAAGGTAGGGAGGGAGTGAGAAAGGGTGTGAGAGAGGGAGGCAGAGATGGGAGTGAGGGGGTAGGGGGAAGAAAGGAATGGAGATAGGAAGTGACACATCAGGAAGTTAGTGCATGGAGAAATACACAATAAATAAGGTCTTAATCATTTTGTCATCGTTTTTACTTTTTCCAAATACGTTTGTATTAAAATATGGGTGTGAGGGATTTTGACTGTATTTGACGTGCATATGTACCACATGTGACGTGTATGTTTTATGTACTCACCTAGTTGTGCTTGCAGGGGTTGAGCTCTGGCTCTTTGGTCCCGCCTTTCTACTGTCAATCAACTGGTGGACAGGCTACTGAGCCTACTGGGCTCTATCTTATCTGCATTTCAAACTGTGTATGGAGTCTCCACCACATCACTTCCCAATGCATTCCATTTGTTAACTACCCTGTTACAGAAAATAAAACTATAATGTCAATGGGGCTCATTTGTGTACTAAATTTCCACCTGTGACACATGTTACGTGTATGTTGTATATGACATGTAACGTGTATGCTATATGTGACGTATGTTATGACACATGTGTGATGTGTATGTGACATGTGTGATGTGTATGTGACAGCTGTGACGTGTATATTATACATGGCACATGAGACACTTTGTTTGACCCATTTCACATGTATTATGTGTGACAAATGTGACATATATCATGTATGTGACACATGTAACATATATATTATGTGAGACATGTGACGAATACTACATGCTATTAATTATTATAACATTATTTTTATGTGATTAGCCAATATGCAACTATTACATAAAATGTGATTATGTATTATTAATGTGATTATATATGAGAATTATAAGTGATTATGAATGAATATGCACTTATATGGAAATAATATTATACGCGATAATGTTGCAGATTGTTCACAAATAACAAATGTTAATTCAAGGTGAACAGAGCAGCAGCACCAGGTATCTAACCAGGACCTTACCAGCAGGTTGCAGTTGTTGTTGTTGTTATAGATTCAGCTACTCGGAACAAGTTCCAAGTAGCACGGGCTATGGTGAGCCCGTAACTTACCTGGCACAGGAGCTGGGCAAGAAGCACGGGCTATGGTTAGCCTCGTGGACAGGAGATGTCTGCAGGTTGCAGAGGGACGACGTGTTCACCATACTCCAGACAAATATGGAAAATATTTAGTCCTATCTAGAAAATATTCAGTGCTATTTGGTCGGATTCATCAATACTGGGACGCCTTGTTCAGTGTGAGAGTGGTGAACCGGCGGAATGATGTCTGGGAGAAGGAGAGGTCTTGTTCAGCGGGAAAGCGGTGAACAAGGGGAGTGATCTACGTAGAAGCGGATTATAAATTACTTAAAACAGGCGACCGACAGTTGAAAAGGCATGGCCGGTGAGCTAAAAGTGTGTGTTTGTGTTTGTGAACGAGAGATAATGCAGTAAATATGACAGAGAAAAACATTGGCAGGAAGCCAGTTCATTAGCCAAACGGTTAGAAAGGCGGGGTCCAGGAGCTAACAGCTCGTTCTTGCAGGCACAAATGGTAAATACCAATAGCAAATATACTAAAAGACAAAGTCGAGTGCTCTCCACCAATAGCTATCAGACATAAATAAAAAATAACCATAAGCGACAAGTACCGACAGCTCATCTAAAGGGAATTGTCCACTAACATCCCCTCATTGATTTCGGGATTAACGTAGCGAATTACGGAAGGAAAAAGGCTCTGAAAAATATATCTGGGCATTTAAATTACAATGAGGCACTAAGAAGCGACATCCCCAACTTCAATTTGCGACTACAAAATAATTTACGAGTGAACACCCTCATACGCAAAGAACATACGTAATACATACTTTTATATATATATATATATATATATATATATATATATATATATATATATATATATATGTAAGGAACCCCCTCTGGGTGCGTTCGTAGGAACCCTCGACCTCGAAGAAGACGATATCTAGCATCTGAGGGAGGCTTATGGGGCACTCACGTACACTCATATATTGTCTTCTACCACCCCTTTATGCAAGAATAATAACAAAAAACACGTGATTCCTTATGGAATGAAAACAGCAGGGGGACTTGCTGCATGGGTGACAGCTTCTTTCCCTGTATCAACTTACCCTGGCTTTGAGCCCTGGAGAGATCACTCCAGATCGACAACCAGAGCGCAACTCCATAGTCTTCTGAGACTGATGGCTCTTCTTCTTGAGGTTATCTTGAGATGATTTCGGGGCTTTTTAGTGTCCCCGCAGCCCGGTCCTCGGCCAGGCCTCCACCCCCAGGAAACAGCCCGTGACAGCTGACTAACACCCAGGTACCTATTTTACTGCTAGGTAACAGGGGCATAGGGTGAAAGCAACTCTGCTCATTGTTTCTCGCCGGCGCCTGGGATCGAACCCAGGACCACAGGATCACAAGTCCAGCGTGCTGTCCGCTCGGCCGACCGGCTCCGCCTATTACTATTCCCTCATTCTTGAAATGTACTTCAAATGCAACTATTGTTTACTTAATTTTATATCTATCACAAATCTTACCACTTATAAAGTTATCTAATTTATATAATCCTGGACTTACATTAATATTATCAAATTCACTACTTTCAAAGAATTCTCCATCTAGGAATTGGGGGCATGAGGAACAAAGCTAGGGGAACATCTTAAACAGGAATCTCCTAACACATGTGAAATATGTAACTATGTCGAGAAGACATTAGACCTGGTTTTCACCCAGAATGGAATTGACACAGAGAGCATATGATATGCTACTTAGAGCCGGTGACCACTCTGTGTTTTTCTTTCACGCCTTGACAGACATACATATGAGGTGGGGTCAAAATAATGACGACTAGAACCTTTCACACACACACACACAAAAAAAAAAATGAATGAGAACAAATTATCAGCATATGGAAGAACAGCGGGAGGATGAGCCAAGAAACGTAATGTAAGTCTGAAAGGCACAGAAAGTCCAGCGAGATGTATCTCAATGCTTAATTATATCGGGGGAGGACTGTAGCAACACTCGATAGGTTTAAAAGCAGATGCTCTGTCTTGCAGTCACATTCAAGCGAGTACAAATACCAGTACCTTATACGGGTGGTCAACATGTGGAATGTACTGAAAGATTAAGTCGCGGAAGCCGCCTCCATCCACTAATTTAAGGCCAGGTTTGACAAAGAATTCAACAAACAGTCAAGTTTAATTTAAACATGACAGGTACATCAAGACTAGTAGGCAGAGCATAAAGTGCTAGACCTCACTATTAGGTAAGCAGTTAGGTAAAAGTTAAATGTAAAAAAGCACACACACACAAGATATGATAGGGAAATAGAACAGGAGTCATTGCTATAAACAACCGGTGACTAGAAAGGCGAGGTCCAACAGTCAATGTTCGATCCTGCAGGCATAAACAGGTGAGTACACACACACACACACACACACACACACACACACACACACACACACACACACACACACACACACACACACACACACACAGGAGAGTTCAGATTAGCAACAACATCAGCTTCCCACCAATAAAACATGGCCCCCTCCCACCCGGCCGGCATTCCAAAACTAATACTCTTTTGTCTCCGGCATCCAAGTGCCTGCTAATTTTAATTTTAAATGGCCCGCCTGTTTGTTTTAAATGCTTCACTTATGCAGGAGGGGAATTGAGGAATTGTAATGTTTCAGCGGGGCTGGAAGTGTCACGGGCTGCAGCCTGTCCACCTAAGCAAGATGGCTTCACGAATATTTTAAGGGATGTTTCGATTCTCATTATCAGTGAGGTGTTTGTGTTTGGTTTATGGTTGGTGGGTTTGGTGGGTGGTGGGTATGGTGGGTGCTGGGTGGTGAGATTCGTGGAGACAGTGTTTAGTAACCTCGTGCATCATCTGAGTCACTAATGTAATAAATGTCTTGAAAACCACCCTTCTGCAACTTGCACGTCAGAGCAAGAGGAAATGGATACGATTCAATGGGGAACTAGCCCCAGATATAATAGCAATAATAATAGTAAAACAGGAGTAGTTGTTGTAGTGGAGGTAGAAGTATTCGCAGCAGTAGTTCTTGAAGCAGATGGTAGCAGTAATTTTAAGAGTAAAATTGCTTTTGGAATTTCTAATTACTTTTGTACCTTGCTGTACGTTTTGTTAGTAGTTGGTAGGCGAATATCATCCACACGTGCCTCAGTCAGGCCTCATCCACACATATCTTATTAACTAATCCCTTATACAATTCTCCATATCTATTATTTTTCTATTCAAGCCAATAGTTTTAAATCTGATTTCCACAGCCGTACACCTGTTCGGTCTTGCCAGAAGTGCAACGACCTGTGTAAGTTTCTACGGATACGGCAATCTAATTCTCTGTCGCCTGAGCCACACCTCTATAACATACATCCTTTCCACATCCCTGCCGCATCATTCTTCTGGTCTGCTTCATCCTGAGTAAGGGTTCATCGCCTCCCTCTCTCATCTCGTCAGATTTTGCCATATGCCTGCTATCAACGAAGCGTTAATCTCCTTTATGTCTACCTCCATTCCCCTGCTCCACTTGTCCTGTCATCCCTTCCTCCCCACCCAACGCCGAGTGCTGCTGGCCACCACCTTCAAAAGGTCCAGCCATATGGCCATTAATGGCATTTTGTGACGTGTTCTGGATAGCCTCAGTCAGATTACATGTATCGATCACAGTACATCCTGCAGCACCACCGCCACCCACACCCTAGTAGCACCAATATGCACCACCACCACTATCACTAATATGCACTACCATCACTACCTCTCACGGCATCACCATTACCACCCTCTTAGTATCACCATCATTCACACCCACTGTCATCACCACCGTAGTGACTAAACATCACCCTCCGGCATTATCAATGTCACCATCTGCTCCCCCCCCTCCCCGAGCATCACCATCATACTCTAGTACCATCACAGTTAATCACCATCAGTACCGCAATCACTGTTAGGTAAGCACTATCACCATCCAACACCGTTGCTGGTAATTTCCTTGTATTCTCCTTGTTGGACTGTTGCTTTGATATACACCAATTTGTTTCCTGAGTGATGGGAGATACATGCAACAACTTTCCTTTTGCAATGTACTGGAGCACCGGCTTTGCTGTAACTCAATATTCTATAGGAAAAAGCTGTTTTGATAAGTTTATCTCATATGCATTTCCTGCATGATAAATATTTTTTAGAGAGATCTCTTATTTCGTGCCAAAGTGTTTAATACGTTTGAGATCTTCACTCTCGTATCGTAACACAGCGGACTCTTGTTTTGTATTGAAGTTGACCAGACCACACACTAGAAGGTGAAGGGACGACGACGTTTTGGTCCGTCCTGGACCATTCTCAAGTCGATCGATTTTTTCAAAGTTAGACATTGTGCATAACTTTGGGGAAAAACTGCTAGCCTTTAAAACATAATTCTTCAGATGGTTCTTCAATGACTGGAGAACAAAGGTGTCGGCGAAGAGTAGCTTTCGATTTCACAAGATAAATAAATAAATATAAATATATTTATTCAGGTAAGGAATATACATACAAGTGATGTTACATTAATGGATCGAATTATAGATAGAGCTAGTACATACAATGCCTAAAGCCACTATTACGCAATGCGTTTCGGGCAGTCATGGATCATGGAGGAGTCCCACGTTCTCGACCATTGGAGAGCTGAGTACCTTCTTCAGCATCTACAAGCACAGACCACCATGGACTACCAACAGACCAACATTGGCTAATAGCAGAGACCCTCCTATGGAGTACTAGCAGACACCGCAATAGACTACTTACTAGCAGAGACCCCCATGGACAGCACCCCGTTTTCTCTCACTAAACTATAGAAGGGGAAACTTGCTGATTTTATCTTCGTGTTACTAATATTTTGAGATATATACAAGAGTTGTTACATTCTTGTACAGCCACTAGTACGCGTAGCGTTTCGGGCAGCAGGTCCCTGGAATACGATCCCCGCCGCGAAGAATCGTTTTTTCATCCAAGTACACATTTTACTGTTGCGTTAAACAGAGGCTACAGTTAAGGATTTGCGCCCAGTAAATCCTCCCCGGCCAGGATACGAACCCATGACATAGCGCTCGCGGAACGCCAGGCGAGTGTCTTACCACTACACCACGGAGACTGCGAAAAATATGAAATATGAATATGAAAATAATTATAATAATTAATAATTAATTCTGTCGGAAACAGGCAGCTGCGTCTCAGTGTAGCCCATTTCTCAGTGTATATACACAGATTATATATAGAGTGTAATTTTAAGCTGTTGGTCCGAAGTTAATGGTTCCTAAGTACCCTTCATAAGCCTTAAAACTAACACTAAACCTAAGTGCTCATTTCTTTTTTTAAATCTCATTATATAAAATATTCTCATATTCGCCGATCACACAAGAGCAGCTTATTAACATTATTACGAAACTCTAAATTC
>WNGS01092210.1:13342552-13361972 GCA_020271785.1 Procambarus virginalis
AAGCACGACTGAGCACACTGAAACACCGTGAGATACTGAGTCTCTTGATTCAGTGGGACTGATCGATACATGTTGATGTGAAGAACACGTTCGCAGGACCATAGCAAGAGAGCAAGTTTAGGTTACCCACCAAATACACACACACACATCGAGTCAGCAAGGCGGTCAGCCCGCCAGCTGACATAACTATACCCCACATTTCTATATTTTTTACTTCACCTGCACCTCTCCATCTTTGTTACTCCCCTCCCCCCTCCTTCCCTACCAAAATGATGACTGATTAGAGAGGTGTTAAAACAAAGAGATAGAGATATGTGATAAATAGCAAAGAGAGAGAGAGAGACTGAAAATCAACAATCCCTACAAAAGCCAAAACAACCCAACAACAATCAACACAACGAACAAACAACGGTAGAGATCTCCATATGCTCTTGTTATTATCATCATTTTACAAATATATTAAAAAATTCGAGAGAAGTTCACAGTATTATTAAATTAAACTCAAAAAAGGCTCCATAGGCCATGTAAATACATATTGCCACATATTGCGCTCTCTTTGTTGAATTTATAAAGGAAAATTTGCTGTTATTTTTCAAGTTTATTATGCAATTGGCTGATGTGGTGTGATATTGCTACACACGGCGGATACTGCCGTGCGTGTGTACACGCTCACAGGTGTACGTGTGTCCTCAGGTGCCTGTACATGCTCACAGATGTATGTGTCCTCGGGAGTGTATGAACACTGGGATATTATGCACGTACGTGTACATAATTATGTACGTGTACGTGATATTGTGTACGTGTACGTGATATTATATACGTATTGTGGGCATCCACGCACCCACAACCCCCCCCTTCTCCCCCAATCAAACAAATCCAATATAACATACATAAAACTAACAGAGCAATAATACTAAAAATAACTTTAGCTTAATTAAGTTGATAAATAAACAAATAAAACAATTTATAAACAAAGTTAGAAATAAGTTCAATAAAAATACAATAAAATACAATCATAGTGAGGTACTATGCGCAAATATTGTAGCTTTATTAGTGTATTAGTCAAATACAACTTGTTCAGGTTTCACTGCCCCTCTCGTTCGTTGCAATAGTTTAATTCTCGTAAAACAACGGTGTCGTTAGCTGAGTAGCACCAGGGACAATGAGAACATGTGTGGGAGTAGGGCTAGGGACGGGTGAAGGACGGGGCTAGGGACGAATGTGAGGTCGGAATAGGGAAGTGACCCTTTTCTGATAGAAAATAGAGAGGTACAAGTAAAGTTTATATATGGGAAATAAAGAACGTGTTGTGATAGCAGGCGGGCTGTCCGCCTGCTGACACGATGTGTGTGTTTGGTAGCTAACCTAAGCTTGCTCTCGCTTGTTAGGGAGCTGTGTGTGTAAGGTTCTTCATATGTATTTCAGCACATATGGAAGTCTATAGATAAATACTGTGAAGCATTCACATATACACACTCAGATGCTTGTGTACATTATAATGTTTGTTTGAAAGTCTTAATATAATAATAATAATAATACTAATAATAATAATAATAATAATAATAATAATTATTATTATTATTATTATTATTGAAATTTGTACTTCATTATTGTTAGTATTATTATTTTAGGGAAAGGTGGATTCTGGTCAGTATTCCATCAAAGAATTATATATTGTGTGGTGGTCACCCTGGTGGGTCACCCTGGGTGGGTTACCGTGGGTGGGTCTCCCTGGGTGGATCTCCCTGGGTGGGTAAAGAGACCAAACAGCCATTACCCCAGACACTAGGAACCAGCCAGTGGGAGGACAGGACAGTGAAGGAGCATTAAGCAGGACGTCTTCAGTGGGCATCATCTAACCGATCCACATTTTATATATCTGTTGTGTGGAGTTAGTGGCGGGTGTATCGCTCGTTACGCCCACTCCAGCTACACCTTAACTACACCTTTACGCCCAAGCTGGCACCCTCAGCAGGTGCACTTGGCCCGCCTCTGATAATTTCACTCGCTTACGTTCTCGTAGAGAACGTTGTAAAGTCTGCTTAAAGAGCGCTCTGGTTGAGGTCCCGGCTGAAGTTGCTGGTGCCGCTGCTGTTGTTGACGCTGTTATGGCTGTTGTTGACGCTGTTATGGCTATTGTTGACGCTGTTATGGCTGTTGTGCCTGTTGTTGACGCTGTTATGCCTGTTGTTGACGCTGTTATGCCTGTTGTTGACGCTGTTATGCATGTTGTTGACGCTGTTATGCCTGTTGTTGACGCTGTTATGGCTGTTGTTGACGCTGTTATGGCTATTGTTGACGCTGTTATGCCTGTTGTTGACGCTGTTATGGCTGTTGTGCCTGTTGTTGACGCTGTTATGCCTGTTGTTGACGCTGTTATAGCTGTTGTTGACGCTGTTATAGCTGTTGTTGATGCTGGTGTTGTTGCTGTTGCCGTTAGTGTTGCCATTATGGCCGTTGCTGCTGTTCTCTGTTGTTGCTGTTGTGTTCTCTGCTGTGAGTGTTGGTTTTAATGTTGTCACTCCTGTCTTTGCTGTTTAAGCTGTGTTCGCTTATATTGACATTACTGTTGCCACTGCTGCACCTGCTTTTGCCTCTGCAGCGGGTGCTATTCAGCTGAGGTTAGTGGTTGATGTTGGAGATGATGGGCTGGTAATGCTGGTGCTCTCTAGTTGATGGAGAGGTGTTGGTGACGGTGGAGTTGGAGATGACTAAGCTCTCAAGATGGTAGAACTTGTTCAATCTCTGCTGTTCTCAGTAATTGAACCATTGTCTCTTCTTATTCTGCATCTTTTTGTTCCTCAGCCTCTTTATCTTTCTACATTTGTTGTCTTCCCTTTTCCTTACCGAGACGCGAGATTTATATCTCTTCTGTAGTTAACAGAGTTCAAACGACCATAATTTGTCCAAGGAAGAGAAACTGTCAACCCAAAAGCTAGCCTATAAAACACACACAACAACACACACACACACACACACACACAACACCACACACACACACACACACACACACACACACACACACACACAACGCACACGCGCGCACACACACACACACCACTCTGTTCCTAAGTTATGTGAACGACCTTCCCGAGGGAGTCAGCTTGTACTGTCAATGTTTGCAGATGGCGCAAAGCTAATGAGGAATATGAGAACAAAGGAGAACTGCAGGAAGTTACAAGAAGACCTTGACAAACACCAAGAGTGGACAAACAAATGGTTGTTAGAATTCAATCTCAACAAGTGTAAGAAGATGAGAAAGGAGACCATCTACGCGTAAGTTGAAGATAACAATATGATTTGCAATGAAAAAGTATTTTGTTTAGAAAAAGATTCAGTTACGCCCATCAGACGCTCATTCGTACTTACGAAATTGAACTTTTAAGAAAATTTGAAAGAACTGGATCTCGTCATATTCAAGGAAAGAAGGAATAGCGCAGACATGATAACGACATAGTAGACTCTAAGGGTAATTGACTATGGAAACTGGAGACACAAATGAGTTACAGAAATCTCCGATGCAACTTTTTCATTGTCTGGATCGAACATAATAGAATAAATTAGTTGAAGTTGTCGAACCATATTCAGTTCAGAGGTTTAGATGTAAATATGTTAAGAATAACGAGGAAAAAGAGTCAATGCTATTAACTACTGATGGTCGATGGTCCAATTTACCCCCTCCCACTCTACCCTTTTCCACATTACCTCTACACCCCTTCCACATTGCCTCCACTCATTATTATGTGGTTTGATAGCCAAAGAAGACTCAGTGATGGAGGGAAGCAGCTGTGTACCCCATGCTGGCTCCAGCTTTGATTATCCGGACACCCATTTTTTCTTCTTTTGTTTTCTTAACCGAACAACCCATGCAGTTGTGTGACAAGGGACCGGTGTGATAATCTTTACCGGCGTCTTAAAAGAATACCTTTATTCGAATTTTATATCCACTCGTGCGGTTATCGACTGCTGTACTCTCCGGCACTCTTCGCATCGTTAGAAATCCGGTTAAGTGGTGAGGATCCGTATTAGCGAATAGGTAGAGGTGAGCTATATTATGGTGATGGGGGTTAGAAGGAGGGGGATTTCATGGGTTAAAAATCAGGAAGAGGGGAGATGAGAAGTGAATAAGAGGTGATTAGGGAGGTGCGATAGAGAAAGAGTAAGGGATCGTGAGAGGTGGAAGTGAGGGAGAGGAGGGGGGTTACAGATAGGGGGGTGAGAGAGAGGGAGGGAGGATGGGAGGGGGTTGGAGGTGGCCAGAGACGATGCATGTTTATTATAGAGCGATAGTCGAATATCTATTTGCATAAGGTCACCAGCTTGCCATCTCGACGTTCATTTTTCCTTCCTTCCTTCGTCTTCCACAATACAATGTCGCAATCTTTCAACACACATCGGTACCCAAGCTGAACGATCATTTCCGACGATGATGAAGCTCCACCCTTCCCCCTAACGCGAATCACCTTCCACAAACCAACAAACACCTAAAGCGCTCGCTCGCAAAAATAAAACATCTCGCCAGATGCGTCGATGACGACGCATCTGGCGTCGTCGTCACCACAAACGTGTTCCGTATAAGAATGATAAAAGCATGTTTACTGGCATTGACAAGTTTTGCGTTCCCGATGGGTCAGTTTTTTGTTCGGACCATAAAACTTCTTCTGGACTGCCATTAATATTTGATTCTTCTCCTATGAACGTCAGATTGTCTCCTCGAGTGAATGAAATCACTTACTTTATTAGTCGGGCTTTGCCGGTCGCTCTGGCTGTTAAATGATAATGAGTTGGGGAGGCCGGTAGATCCAACGAGCAGCCCGCGGCCAAAACCGGGGTGATTGGTCGATGTGGAGAGGGTGGTTCACTTGTGATTGGGTGGCTGGCGGCCGTGGGTGGTTGGTTACCGGGTGACTAGTCCTAGCGATTGGTGCTGGTTGTGGGTGGTAGTTTATGAATAGTGCAAAAATTGGTTGCATGTGGTAATAGAGAGGAGAAAAGTGGTTAGAGGCGATGGTTAGTGATGTTAGGACGATTAATGATCGTTGGCACGGTTTGCGGTATCGAAATATATATATATATATATATAATATATATATATATATATATATATATATATATATATATATATATTATATATATATATATATATATATACTGTATAGCATGTTATTGTCTTCATAAACTACGTATTTTCACCAGATATTGACATTTTAGGTCTATTTATATTTCATTCTCGTTTAAAGGTCCATAAATATTTTTAATTTGCAATATGAATAGAGCTTTTAAATTGATGTTATTGTGGTGTTTCCATTGCCTTGTTACGAGCGGGTTCCTTGTTATCAATGTTGATGGGTAGTTTGGTGTAAATTGGTAGTTAACGTTGTTGATATTATAAATACCGCTCGTTTGTTTATTAGTAAATATATAGGCCAGATTTGTTCTGATGTTTTGTGTGTTGCGAGAACTGTAACATTAGTTTATACTGTACTGGACCCATCTGCTGTGTTAGTTTATACTGTACTGGACCCATCTGCTGTGTTAGTTTATACTGTACTGGACCCATCTGCTGTGTTAGTTTATACTGTACTGGACCCATCTGCTGTGTTAGTTCATACTGTACTGGACCCATCTGCTGTGTTAGTTTATATTGTACCGGACCCATCTGCTGTGTTAGTTTATACTGTACTCGACCCATCTGCTGTGTTAGTTTATACTGTACCGGACCCATCTGCTGTGTTAATTTATACTGTACTGGACCCATCTGCTGTGTTAGTTTATACTGTACCGGACCCATCTGCTGTGTTAGTTTATACGGTACTGGACCCATGACCTAACTCCCAGGTAATTTTCTCTAGTCGTTGCAAGGAGGTAATTTCTCATTCAGTGTGTACCGTCATTCTGGTCTCCTGGCACCTCTTCCCATTTCCATCACCTTGCACTTACAAGTGTTGAACTCTAATAGCCCTTTCTCAGACTACCCTGCAACTCGTCTAATTCATCTTGGAGTATCTTACCATCTTCAGCTGTCTCGACTCTTCTTAACTTTGCATCATCCACAAACATCGACATATAGGATGCAACTCCTATGGTCATTAACATAAATGATAAAATGTACGGATGCAAGCAGGAAACCCTGAGGTACTCCGCTTGTTACTCTATGCCTGCTACGTTTCTTCTTCTTCTCGTTACCCCACTTATCCTGTCTGTTAGAAGCCAGAAGACAAATCCACAAGGGCCGTGACGAGGATTCGAACCGACGTTCTAGAACATCCCAGACGCTGCTTTAAACGACTGAGCTATGACATGGTAAAAGAATTGCAACCAGAAATTCTACTGAATTTACTTGGATCCTGAAGTCTCTCGGCCCTGTGTGTTTGATCATTTGATGCATCACTCTATTGTGATTTCTGTGTGTAAGCCAGAAGACATTATCGAATAAATGTTCGATAATGTCTTCCAGAGACATTGCATACTAATGTATACTGCACGTTGTTTAGCGAAGGATCAGTTGGTAGTAATTGTGACAGGAAACTTTTAAAAGGCAGAATCTATACTTGTGCCCGTCCCGTTCACAGACGGACAACAGTTCACAGACTGTTTAACAGATCTCTCACCCTGTCCATGGAGGACAGAAGAAAATGTATATATGCTGGTTAGCATTGTAAATGTGTGGCCACGTCTGTGGTAGAAAAAAAAAACCTTCTCTCTCCGTCCCCTCTCTCGCTCTCAAACGAAAACAAATCCAACATAATATTAGTGATTATAACAAGTTGAACAGGTACTTCAAGTTTGGTTACTGTTCCTCTGTCGTTTTATGGAGTTCAGGATACATACAAAAGATGTATAGTTACCTTGAGGTTACCTTGAGGTGCTTCCGGAGCTTAGCGTCCCCGCGGCCCGGTCATCGACCAGGCCTTCTAAATATTGTAGTTTTAGTTATATAAGTTTGCCGCAGCTTTAGTGGTAATAAAACACGACATTGTCAATTAGATCATAGCGACTCGTACTGAGGACACATTAGATGTGGATATGAATTATTTGGGGATTTTATAGATGATGATAATTCTAAAAATATTATCTTTCCAAACCTATTATGATTCAGGAGAATGCTGCATTCCTCACTAGTTGCTGAGAAAGTTAATATATATATCCCTTAACTAGTTACTTTGGTAATTAGGCAATTAACTGCATTCCTCACCTGTTACTGCAGTAGTATATTACTTAACACGTTAATTGGGTAACCTATTGCAGTAACGCCCATACTACTTATTTAATAGCTAACTTTCTCAGTGGGTTCGTAATACCCGAGATCTTCCGTCGCTAGTTACTCTGATTAACCTCGTTCTCGCTAGTTGCTGTGATTAACTTCTTTCTCGCTAGTTACCACGATAACAAACGTCTTTCACAACTAGTTGCTTGCGCAATTAAGCACTTCACTCACTAGTTCCATGACAACACCCTCATTCCTCACCGCCGCGAGCTATTCACTATTGCAAGACTTCTCGATAAATGTTGGGAACGATCACCATCCACGGCTCGAGCCGTGATAACAGCACCTGCAAGATAACCGCATCTGCATGATAACCACATCGCCAGATAACCTCACAGCCATGTAACTGCACCGCCAGCCACCAAACTACTACACCGCCCCGCAATATAACCACTTACATCTCTTAATCCTTACAACCAAGACGTCACATGTTTCCTTCACGGTTCTGAAGAATTTACGAAAGAGACATTCTGACGTCGGATGTCGGGAGCCGGCCCCTAAGAACGGCTCGAGATTAAGATCGATGTAATTTACAGAGATGCTGCCTTGTCTCATAATGGGATTCTTGCGCCGACTGTGAAGTCAACATTAAATGGTGACTGAGCCCGAGATTGGGCAGGGTCAGCAATGTGCTGACAGGTGTCAGCGGGCGAGGAGACGTCTCCTTTACGAGAGAGTGAATCAATTCTAGTGCTCAGTGATGAAGCTGACTCATTGGGGGTGATGTTTCTCTCCTCGATGACAATGGAGATCCACATGTTGAGCCCAGCAAGCAAGGCGGCCAACTCACTTACATATTTTCCATTCAACGAAATAACAAAGAAGAGAAGTCTGAGAAACGACTTGTTTCTTGTTGGATTGATCAATATATCAGGGAATTCGGTACCTGAGAGGTTTTAGCAGCCTTAATGTTTTGCATAAGGACAATGTTCTCAAGGTTCCCCACGCGGCCTAACTTCGTGGCCATCCAGAAGCAGGAAACCACAACACAAGGCGCTCAGCCATTAAGAGCCTCACGCAGGCTGTGTCATCCTCAAGAACATGGCCATCAGCGCGTATTCATTTCTCGATTGACTCACATTCAGGAACATGTTCTCTTAACACGTAGGTAAACGTGAAATAAAGTCAACTGCCTATATGGAGATTCTAGTACACCGAAGACATCTGGTTCACCCCTGTAACTGACATGACTGTAATTGAACACTAAAGTTTATACTTATTGGAATCTGAAAGCAACTGCCTTCATTAAAATACGCCGCACAACAAAGTGAAGAGCTTGTTGGTGAATAATATCAGAACAACAAATACTGTCATCTGGCGCCTCAATACCACCACTAAATAAATCTGATGACTCTACAGCTGCCATTACCATGAAGAAGGCTGACTTTGCTGCCATCTCCGCCGGAGATGGCGTAAGGATGGGGCAACAAGGATGGCAGCCCCTGTAACTTACATCTCATGATGTAAGTTACAGGGGCCCAGACGCTCTCACCCTATGCCGCCTTCCTTAACAGTTCACACTTATATTCCAGTAACATTATACAGGCGACAGAAGTACAATGTTAACAGGACCCCAGGACCAGACTGTATGTACCTGTATCCTTAAAATACCTGCACTTGCAGCCCCTCCTGCAGGTCTCTTGCCAGCCTGCATTGATCAACAAACCTGGCCACACCGGCAAGGCCACGGTTGCAGCTGTCAACATAAAGAAACGCAAGACATTAGTAGATAACTATATGAGAATGTCCTTGCTCTCAGTCACTGCAAAGTTATTACAAAAAAATAATTGTTTAGAGACCACAAAAGCACTTTGACAAAAGCACTAAGTAGCCAACTATTTGGTTTCAGACAAAAAAGAAACATATGAGATCTCCTGCAACAGTTGAGAGCAAAACAAGTGTGTGGACACACAGGTCGCAGTCGTGGGTGTTGCTCGAGCTTGTAGAACTGATAACACAATATTTGGATATTTCTAAATTAATGCAATGTCCTTATGAACGATTGACACCTCAAAATGAAATAAAATATCACCAAAGTATTCTATTTTGTTCACGTACCTACCCACCAACCTACCTACCTTCCTATCTCTGTCTCTCTGTCTCTCGCTCTCTCTCTCAGAAGAACAGGTGCCGGTCGTATAGAGAAGAGTGAAGGACTGTTTTATGAACACCATCGTCCTATATATTACATGTAATGGGGTGGGTCCCTACTCAATGACTTTATCAATGGCCAGCTCACCGATACTACGTTCCAAGCCTTGTTCATTATAAACTTTGAAAAGTTAATGAACAGTTCAAGTGGCAGTGTGTAAATTTAATATTGCTTTGATGTGAAGTTCCTTATTTAATTATATATATATATATATATATATATATATATATATATATATATATATATATATATATATATATATATATATATGCAGAGCGAAGGGGGAGGGGGGTGCCACCTCTGGTGCAACTGCAGGGACCCATACCTCTGAGAAGAGAATAAAGGGTATTCTGAGAAGACGTTGAAGATTCTCCCTAAACACTTGAATATTTTCTTCTACCATCCCTACTTTTTATTCTTTTAAACAATATGATTTTGTTTTATTTATTTGATTGCAATGAGTTACAGCATATATATATATATACACACACACACATATATATATATATATATATATATATATATATATATATATATGTGTGTGTGTGTGTGTGTGTTGTGTGTGTGTGTGTGTGTGTGTGTGTGTGTGTGTGTGTGTGTGTGTGTGTGTGTGTGTACAGCACAGTAGCCTTAAAAATCAATAATCTGAATTGATTCCAAAATGCTGAGGGTGTAGTTAGTTAGATGAAGAGCTCAGGACGTGGAAGTCACAGAAAGTGAAAGGTTGATCGTTAAAGAGACTGTGACCTCAGATAGCGGGAGATATGACTTTAGTGATGCCCTGTACAGTACGGGATACATTCCCCTTTGTCAGTAGATGCCATGCTTTAAATTCCCGGAAGTATTGCCCATCCTCATAAATACTGGGCACACGCTCGTTACTCCTGAAGCCCATCCTCATTAACAATGGCCAAACACTCATTAATCCAAGTTTATGAGTGAAAACCTCTTCACTCATGACTCGCAACTGATTACCTCTTAGTTTTCTCGACCAGTGCTTCATTCACTATGGTTGATCGAATTCTTCCTCTCTAAATGTCTCACCTTTATAGTTTAGTGGTGTGCCGGGGATTGGCCATGTCTTACAGGGTATTAATACTCAGTAAGACATGGACAATTGTCTAATGTTTTGTTCATTCATTTGTCAGAAAGTTCTAACCAAATTGATTGGGAAAGGGCTTCTTCAATAACGAATTGTAAATGCATTTTCAATAGGAACATCAATAAATCTGCTTTAATACAGATTACAAACTCATGTAATTTGAACATTAGGGTTGTTTGTATAATTTAGATTCATTTTTGATTAATCAGTTAAAGGGCGATTTGAATAGGATCATTGATCCTATTCAAAACTATTCATTGATCCTATTCAGCCAAATGGTCGGCTTTCATAGCTAGAACTTTTGAGTATATAGCATTGAGTATTGAACATACACCAAACTGTGTATAAAGGGTTGATAAGACCTCACCTGGAATACGTTGTTCTGTTTTGAACTCGTAATTATACGAGATATGGAGACAATGTTGACCAGACCACACACTAGAAGGTGAAGAGACGACGGCGTTTCGGTCCGTCCTGGACCATTCTCAAGTCGATCATTCTCACAATCGACTTGAGAATGGTCCAGGACGGACCGAAACGTCGTCGTCCCTTCACCTTCTAGTGTGTGGTCTGGTCAACATACTTTAGCCACGTTATTGTGACTCATCGCCTGCATATGGAGACAAGCTTGAGAGAAACGCCAGTGAAGGGTGCTTCAATGCAACCATTATCTAATATGAATATACAAAGATAAAATGTCGAATTCAAAATTATAACTAATTATCATCACCGTCAAAATGACAAAAGGAAGCTGGTTTCCATGCTCGAACCACAACCCACGAAGAAGCTTCTCTGCGTACCTAAGCATTTGATACATTTGACCCCTGCTCCCGCAACATAACCCCTTTGACCCTTAAGTGGGATAAAGTAAGTGGTATTATCACCTGAGGCATATATACATCTCCCATTGGACGTGTTGGTCATCGAGGTCGAGCTAATTGGCAGCTGCGCTTGGTAGAAGGTCAGGTCATTATCTTGTGAGAGACGATTAGGAGCAGTGGCACTGTCACTGTCAGAGACAATGACACTGTCAGAGGCAGGGGCTGCAGCAGTGACAGAAGCAGTGGCTGACGGAGCACCCAAAACCACATATCACATATGCAACCGTCCTCCTAAGATTTTCCAACGTCCCAAGAAATTGTCCAACTAAAGTGCCCTTATCCTAACCTGCCAGAGGACCCAAATCAGAAAACGGAACAGTATGCCAATTTCGCGAGCCGCTACCATTTTCTAGTATGAAATTTTTGGCCTTGGGTAGAGTATACGTCAAAATGCGACGTTCTATTACGAGGATAGGTTGTACATATATGACCGCTGGACAATTTTCACTTGCTGTTCATTACTGAAAAGAATTACTGAAACAAACAATAAACAGTCCATACGCTTTTGTTATCTTTGACGAGTAAAATCCCATAAATATATTTTTAGCGAAAAGTAAATGGCCGAATTTCAAAGCCAATAATTACTGAAATGAATGTATTTAACTGTTATTGACGTCAGATGCAGTCCCACTGAATCAAGAGACTCAGTATCTCACGGTGTTTCAGTGTGCTCAGTCGTGCTCTTGTGTTCTGGCGGCGTTCTAAACCGACTTACAGTTTTCCAAGAATTTCAAAGTGTTCTATAGTGTTCTGTGTTCTTAGGTGTTTCAATGTAACCTATCGTTTCCCAATGCGTCTCTCATATATAAAATTGCTCATAAGTGATTAACAACAATCTGATAGTGTTCTGCATGTTATACCTACACCATATTCTAATGTGTTAGACCATATAGCAAGGGTGTCTAATGTGTTAGACCACACAGCAAGGTGTTCTAGACCATACAGAAGGTGTTCTAGACCATACAGCAAGGTGTTCTAATGTGTTACACCACACAGCAAGGTGGTCTAGACCATACAGCAAGGTGTTCTAGACCATACAGCAAGGTGTTCTATACCATACAGCAAGGTGTTCTAGACCATACAGCAAGGTGTTCTACACCATACAGCAAGGTGTTCTAGACCATACAGCAAGGTGTTCTAGACCATACAGCAAGGTGTTCTAGACATACAGCAGGTGTTCTAGACCACACAGCAAGGTGTTCTAGACCATACAGCAAGGTGTTCTAGACATACAGCAAGGTGTTCTAGACCATACAGCAAGGTGTTCTAGTATCAATAGCATCACATGTCACATCACAAAACTCTTATTACCATCAACAACACTACTACCATCACCACAACAACCACCCTCAACGCCACTACCATTCCCCCAATCACCACCACTCTTGCCCGCACCACCACTACCACAACCACCACCGCCATGACACTCACCATCTCTACCTCTACCATCACCACCAACCACCATATTCCCCCACCAACCCCCCAACCACCCTCTCTACCACCACCAAAACGACCAGAGCTGCTGTAGGTTAAGACAGGTGTCTCCGTCTCCACAATATAATGAAGGAAGCAGTTAAGTCCTCCTTGTCTTGAGCCTTTATTGCTCCTGTTAATTACCGTCTCTCTCTCCAGACACTAAAAACCTACGCAAGTTCCAAGGGGCTCTTATGCACTCGTTAAATAAATGCGAAAATTAGATCGTCTTACGCACTCATGTACCGGAAGTCAATAGGAAATATTTGCATGTAATTTGTATATAAACAAACAAAAAATCACACGAAACATCAGAGAGGAATTTGTATTAATTTGGCATCATCTTGTTTTGCTTTGCATAAGGGGACTATGGGTCCATAAATGCATGGTGGTGTGACAGTCATATGTCATACATGGAAGGCATGACAGTCTTATGACCACCATTGACACCCAAACACACACACATAAACATGGCAACCCCTCCCCCACACACGACACCCACACGGCACACACACACAGACACGACACACACAAACACGACACACACAGACACAAACCTTCCATCACACATTCAGCCATCACCAAAGAGCTCATGACCATTGGTCTACAAGAAACAAGACACCCACACAGATAGCATCACCACAGAAAAAACCGGTGGCTCTTCATACGAGAATGTCCGATCAATAAAACTGTTTCGAGCCGAGAGACAGAAATACCTGAGATCTGGGACCATTACTCGGACAAACACCATCCAAGACTGGGTCTTATCGTGTGAGGGAGTGGGAGGGATGGGAGGGAGGCAGGGTAGGGAAAAAGGGAGGAAGGGAGGAAGAGGAGGTTGAGTGGATAGAGAAAAAGGAAGATAAGTACTTACCTGATTGTGCTTCCGGAGGCTGGGCTTCGGCTCTTGGTCCTTCCTCTCAATCGTCAATCAACTGATGTACAGATCCCTAAGCCAATTGGTTTCTATTATATCTAAATTTGTAACTGTGTATGGAGTGAGCCTCCACCACCACAAACACTGCCTAATGCATTCCAGTTGTTAACTACTCTGACACAAAAAAATTAATATTTCTAATGTCTTTGTGGCAAATTAGGGTACTCGGTTCCACCTGTGTCCACTTGTGCAAGTACCACCCGTACTAAACCTTTTACGTTGTAATGTCTACCCTAACTCTTCAATATTCCAGTATCGCTATGTTCAATTCATGTAGCCTTTCCTAGTAACTCAAACCTTGTAGTTCTGTGACTAGTCTGAAGGCATATTTTCGAAGCTTCTCCAACTTCGTCTTGTGCTTGATTAGATAAAGAATCCACGAAGGAGCTGCATACTCCAGGAATGGTCTGATATATGTGGTACAGAGGGTTCCGAATGATTCCTTGCACAAATTTCTAAATGCAGTGGTAATGTTAGCCAGCCTTGCATATGCCACAGATGATATCCTTTTGATTTGGGCTTCAGGCGACAGGTTCGGCGTGATATCAATTCCTAGATCCTTCTCTGTTTCACGCAGGCTTTCATCTTCTATTTGGTACCTTATGGAGCTTCCTGCTCCCTCCACCTAGTTTCATTACATCTGAGGTAAACTCTAGTAGCCATTTGTTGGACTATTCTTTCAGTTTGTGCAAGTCATCTTCCAGCCTCTTGTTGTCTTCTTCTGTCTTAATCCTCCTCATGATTTTTATGAAGTGACAGCTTGCCACTCTGAGATCTCACCCCTCACAGTGACTTGCTGTCCTTTGTTACTTTAAGTACTACCATCTCCGCTGGAGTACCTTCTCTGTCACTCCGAGTTATGCACTACTTAACTAGAGAATAAATTGCTAATGCAATGTGATATTGTGTAAAGCTGTCTGGCAACCCAAGAATATGGTCTGTCCACCCCTTCTCTTTCTTGTCAAATTTGTGTCACCTGATTCGAAAAGTCTATTAAACTAAACTAAGCAAGATTTACCATCCCTTAACCCCTGCTGGAGGTGTGTTACAGAGTCCCATCTCTTCTGACGTTTCACTAGTTTTTTCTAACAATCTTCTCCCTCGCTGTGCATAGTATACAAGTTAGGGACACTCGCCTGCAGTTTTGGCTTGTGTGTGTATTCACCTAGTTGTGCTTGTGGGGTTGAGTTTCGGCTCTTTTTGTCCCGCCTCTCAACTGTTAATCAACTGGTGAGTTGTACTCACCTAGTTGTGCTTGCAGGGGTTGAGCTTTAGCTCTTTGGTCTCGCCTCTCAACCTTCAATCAACTGGTGTACAGATTCCTGAGCCAACTGGGTTCTATCATATCTGCATTTGAAACTGTGTATAGTCTGCCTCCACCACATCGTGTGTGTGTGTGTGTGTACTCACCTATTTGTGCCTGCAGGATCGATCACTAGCTCTTGGATCCCGCTTTTCTAGTCGTTTGTTGTCTAATGCAATGACTCCTGGCCTATTTCCTGATCATACCTGCTTTTAAAGTTATGAATTGAGTTTGTCTCTACAATCTGCTCCTTTGGGTCACGTCATTTATTCACTACCCTTACGCTAAAGGAAAACTTTCTAAGATCCCTCTGACGCATCAGTCTCTCAAGCTGTGTGTGTGTGTGTGTGTGTCTCCTGAGCATGCTGCAATTAACACACATCCACCCCCCCCCCACAGCATAACACATAGCCAGCACAACTCCAAAACTAAGAGCACATGAGGTGTGTCATTCAGCTTTAGCGGCCGTACGACGTGTTCAAAACATTGTTCTTGTCAATATTAACGACCCCGTAGTTCATATCATACTATCCATGTCAGTAAGTCTCCTGACTATTAACGCGAGATTGGGTGTCGCTGATTTGTTGTGGGCGATAGCTTGTGTTTGTCTATCGAACAGCATCAGTTGTAGTGGGTTGTACATAGGCCTCGACCCTAGACCGGCTTATTGACTGTGTAACCACCTGGTTTGAGTTGACTGTCGTGTCGCTTGAAGCTGAAATCGGTGAAGCCAAAACGTGTCACTGCGATATGATTAGTAAATACAAAGAAGTAGTATACCCGAAGCGGGTAGATAGGGCTACAGTACACTACCGTTGGCGTCCTCGTTGACTCTCTAATTGAAATCTAATTCCAGCTAGTACATCAAGTAGGCAGGTTCAGTACACAATGACTGACGAAACGTCGGACAAGACAGTTACTTTAACCACACACACACGTTCTAGCCTACTTTTTATATGCGTTGCTTAGGTAACAGCGTCCACTCGTCACCCGGGCGGCTGGTATCAGGTTAGTGATACCGAGGTACATTACTGGGTACCTCCCGTCCTACCCAGCTCTCCTGTCGTAAGCAGGTACACGTGGACGTACGAGTAGGGAGGGTGGTTGTTGGGTGATAAGAATCACCCAACCGAAGTCGGTTTTGTTATGTTGGTCGGGAAGGAGTTGGTGGTGATGTGGTGGGTGTCTCCCGCCCCTCACCTGCACCATATACGACTGTGTCTATATACATACACATCGGCTCTTGCCTATTTGGAAGCGCCCACATGTGACGAGAATACTTGCGCGCCTAAGTCTTGACCTCCGAGTGCTGTGTATGAATTTGTATGCTGTGTGTGGTGTTTATACAAGGACAAACATGCTGACTTCCTCTTAAAGTCTGTCAGGATTTGTACAGCAGTAAAAATCTGACCTGGACTTACCTTTGCCTGGATGACCGCCCAGTGGTCTTGGAGACTGCATTGTGCTGCGTTGGAGAGGTTCAGGTCATGTTGGTAGCTTTAGTGGTAGTGTTGGTAGTGTTGTGGTAGTGTTGGTAGCTTCAGTGGTAGTGTTG
This sequence comes from Procambarus virginalis, assembly GCA_020271785.1. NCBI lineage: Eukaryota > Metazoa > Arthropoda > Malacostraca > Decapoda > Cambaridae > Procambarus > Procambarus virginalis. The sequence continues at coordinate 13,359,223 of WNGS01092210.1, forward strand.
CTAGCTTTAGTGGTGGTGTTGGTAGCTTTAGTGGTAGTGTTTGGTAGCTTTAGTGGTGGTTTCGGTGGTTCTATTTTGTAATATCTTCCATAATATTACAAAAGAGTGGGCTATTGTTGGAAACTTTTCCTAATTCAGGACAATAGGTCCCCACAGCATTTACCTATCACCTACGAAGGTCGCCATCATACAATTATTGGTCAAATAACGCATGAACATTATGGTCAATCAATTAACATAACGTCTACCTACATCAGGGGGCTCATTACCATTATGGATTTCTCTCTTCTCAAACCGTTCCGGGAATATTACTCGTTCTAATGTGGTGTTGGAGGCCTTTTTAGACGACAGGACTCCTGGAACATCGCTACGATTGCCGGTAATTGCTCATAGATGCGTCGTGACATGCTGTGACAAGAAGGGAGTGTATAGTCAATAAATCTTTACACGCCTCGCATTGATGCTGTCATCTTTGATCCCCTCGAAATTGAGCTTTTTTTAAAACCATGCATAAACTTCTTGAGCCTTCTGCTGTGAGCTCCAGTCTGTATAAAAACGATGGCAGAGGCTTCTCAGTCATCGTTCTAAGGATCTTCTTCATTACTAACCACGAATATACAGTTAGCATACATTATATAATTACCGGAGACCTCAACCAGTACCGCAGAACTGATCCGTATACAGGAATGATTTAATTGCAGCCCCCAGGCATATGTCGGCTGATGAGACCAGATGTCTTCCACTACACTGGCTTATCTCGACAGGTTAGGATGAAAAAAAAATAAAAACTCCGCACAACCTGGTGCTGGGACAACCCGCCACTCAGAGCGAGGAGAAACTAAAATATGGTCAACCAACCACATGAAGGCTCACCATACAAAGCTTCACCCTAATATGATAATAGCTTACAATTAAATCAACTGTTATACAAATGAAGAACAATGAAAAGAGTTCTTAGCTTCTAGCTGATGAGGAATAGTACTAGACCTAGGCTAAGAGTCGGTGAAGGGACGAAGGGAAGGTAAGTGGGATGTAGAGGTGAGAGGCGTGAGGAGGTAGGAACAGGGGGAGAGGGAGGAGGGTGAGGGGTAATATGAGGATGGGGAAGGCCTGTGTCAACCAACTTACGCTCATGCACATACGGGTTGGTGGAGGTTTCAGGCCGTTGCTCACAACCAAAAGGACACCGACAGCAGACCGCGAGGCTTCGTGGTAGATGACGAGGACGACCCATCGCGCCTAGCGTCCCACACACACACACACACACACACACACACACACCACACCACACACACACACACACACCACACCACACAAACAGCACACACACAACACACACACCATTGTAAACAAAAGAGACAAGAGAGGATATCAAAGATTAGTTGGTACAGTCCCTTATCCAGAAAATCCAGTAGATATACAGACAATGTAAAAGTAGTGTGAAAGTGTCTTTGAAGGTGACGGAAACCGACGAGAGAGAGAGAGCGAAGATGAGCACGGGGCGGTGCTAAATCCTGTCACCATTGCCTCCCACACTAACTCTCCAATATCATACAACATTTATCGTGTTAATATCCCAATTGCATTTAACTCATATTTTATACGCCGCCACTCCCTCTCTCTCTCGGATGTCGGCTCCTCCCTCAGACCCCAAACACGGCGGCCATCATTAGGGCCAAGACACGTGGCCCCCTGCAGGCAGCACGTGCGGGTCGCTCCCTGACCGTGTGGTGCGTCGTAGAGGGCGTGTCCCGTGCAACCAGGATGTCATGTGACAGATAACTCTACTTAACTAGTGGTGGATTGGTGAGCGTAGGCTGGTGGTGTGGGTGATGGTAGACGTGGTGGGTTGGTAGTGGTAGATCTGATTTGTGGTGTGGTGTGTGATGTGGTGTGTTTTGGGTCGTGTAGTGATGGTAGCCGTGGTGTGTGGTTAGTAGTGATTGTGATGGTGGGTGGTTTCGATAGTGGTGGGTGTGTGGTTGTGTGATGGTAGCCGTGGGTGGTGGAGCTATGGCATAGATGTTGGAATAGTGATAGATGCTGGGGTAGGGGTATGGTAGTAGTTAACAGCACGGAGTACCATAACCAGCAGACGGGGAGTAGGTGTATGGTGGAGTGTTACGTAGTAGAGGTGTAGGTGCTGATAATGGTCAGTACAAAATAAGGAATCAGCATTCCTGCTCTCCAGTAAAAACAACACGGGAGGTCCAACAGCCTGGTTGATCAGGCGACCGGAACACAGGAGCCTGGTCGAAGTAGGACCGTGCCGCGGTGCCTTTACTATGGAACCTCCACAGGTAGGCCAGAAGGTAGTGTAGAGTGATAAAGGAGTGGGGAGCAAGTGAGCGAAGAGGCCGGTTCAGCTTTTCGTTTGTGGTTCGCCAGTACCTGTTAGGTATTGATGCAGCAAGTGGTTCCTTTATCCTAAAGCATGCTAACTGGCAGATCTCAGAAAGTCTCGGGTACTGCAGATCATCAACCGAACTTGTGGTTTATATAAAGGTTTCACAACCACTGCTGTCGAGCAAGTATAATGTTGCTCAATGTTGTAAGTGGTGTGGAATACCATGTCTCGAGGAGGGTCCAGTACTGTGGGTTACCTTCCACAGGCTGATCCATTCGTAATCAGTGATAGACGCTTGTCCCTTTTATCAGTTGAGTACTTGTGCAGTATGATGTATCTACATGCAAAGATGCTAGATGACTTCAGCTGCTGGCTATGTTATCACCATCACCATTTATAGTCG
>WNGS01092210.1:13383258-13393275 GCA_020271785.1 Procambarus virginalis
TGTTTAAATTTCTCTGCATTTGTTTGCTGAACTGATTAGATCAAAAAACAGCAATGGGTTTGAATGACATTTGGCGGGGAAGCTGAATTAATGGCATATTATAAATGACCAAAATTTGGAAAGAGATATGCTCAAAATTACACGAGTGTTGCATGTAAGTCATATTTAAAGACGTATTGCCTGGAATTCCGAATTGCAGAAGCGTTGCAATAAATTAATAATAGCTAGACCGTTGCAAGTGTTTGTCATGGATACCAAAATTAGCGTAGTTATTAATATTTTACACATCATGATTTCTTTCTAGTCTCCATGACAAACTGTAATCCATGAACTGTCATAGAATTGATGTCATTCTCTGTCCTGTACTGACTACATACACTGAAAATTGATGACATCCACTGCGCGAAATTGAGGACATTTGCTGTACGAAATTGACGACATCCACTGTGCAGAATGAACATTGGCCATACAGGGTTTACTGTGTTCTTGCATTCAGACTTTATAACATCACTATTATTAAATTACTACAGCACTATATACCAAATTTAACTATAAACTGTAAACATTGAACTTGTAAAATATTTTCTTCGCGTTATTTAAAATGATAACAGTTCAGTAATTTGGTTTAAAAACAAAAGTGAGTTAAGTATGTTATCTTTTATAGTGAGATAACATAGTCGGGGAAAAAACATTAATATGGGATATTTCCTCTCAAACATGAATTAAACAAGTCGCTCTACCACTCCAAACCCGACCACCAAGACTTGGTAATAAACGACAAACACCGGGTAAAAAAATAGTCAATTTATGCCTCTCAAAAAGGGGGGGAGGGATGGGGAGCGGGGGAAACTATATATCAAATCGAACTCAAAACTGCCGAAAAACAAATATATATATATCAAAATACAAAATATTTTGCCAGGGAGAAATGGAGAAAGGCAGCGGAGTGGCGCAATATATATATCTCTGGTTTTTACGCCGGTCAGTATAAGGTCTCCGCGCGGGGAGTTTGGTCAGTTGGCGCGCGACGCAGACAAATGAGCATCGCCCAGCTGAAACAAATGAACATCTAGAAAATGCGATCTTGCGCCCCCTCTGTATGTTTATTGAATCCCAGAGAGTATCGAGTCCCCTCTATAAACCCAAGCGCTGCGGTTGGTTGGTGAGGGGGTGGGAGGGAGTGGGAAGAGGGATGTGAGTGGGGGGAATGGGAGAGGGAAGAGGGTTGGGGAAAGGAGGGTGGGATAGGGTAGGGGAAAGAAAGATTTTTCATGGCGAGGAGAGGATTGGAACCTGTGTAGGAACTGCTTGCCGGGGGAGTTTGTTTTAGGCACTGATGGATCGAGTATTGACTTATGCAATTGCTTATTGTTTAATTTCGCTTTGAGTGTTTTTTCTGAAGCCAGATGTGCTTGAAAGACATATTTTTGCCTCACCAGTTTATTAATTGAAACTGAATTTGACAGAATTTTAGTCTTAATAATTCTTAGATATCCAACCACTTGGACTAGACGGAAGCACTTGTCTCCCTTCTTGCAGGTCGGCGTTCAATCCACGACGATCCAAGTGGTTGGGCACCATTCTTTTCCCTTGTCCTATCTCAAATCCTTTCCAAATATTATGTAGAAGTAATGGCATGGTAATTTCTCATGATAATTGTCCTAACTTTGACATTAATTTTAGTTAGAATTATATATTAATATTTAATATATGGGAGAGTGGAACAGTCTAGATTCATTGTTACTAATGCCTCGGTAAGGTATATAAACAGAAGCAATATGGGCCTTCATGTAAACACATTTGAATGTAAATAGTACATGCATCACATGGGGTGATAGCCCTTGTGTTGTGGTCCTTTTTTTGTAGGTTAACATGTTGATTACAGTGATAATACAACGATGGTGTAGTGGTACATAAGCAACATTGCAATAATGACGCAATATACAACTTAACAGTTGTGATTCAAAATGCAATTATATTGATAATTAACAGCGTTAATACAATTAAGTAATAATACAATGATGCAGTGATGTGATGATGTAGGAATACAGTAACCCTAAAATATAAACAACTAACCAACGGAACAGTTTCAAATCAACTCTCACTTTCACAAAAAACAGATCTCATAGTTATCAGATATTACCTCCTTCCCCCTCCCCTAATACCTGCCCCCCACCACCCCTCTTCCTTGCCCCCCCCCCCAACCCTCCCCTCGCAGCCCACTCCTCTTTCCTGCCCCCCCTTCCCTCTCATCCCTTCCACAACCCCCCCCCCCTCTCCCATCTTTCCTGCCACCCTCGTCTCTCCTCCTTGCCCCTTCTCGATAAGCTCCCTCTCTCCTCCTTGGCCTCTTCTCCTTCTTGCTACACTCCCTCTTCTTCCTGATCTTCCCCTCTGCCTGCTACCTTCCCCTCTCCTTTCTGCCCATCCTTACTCTCTGCCCTCTATGACCCATCCTCCTGAAATGATCGTACTTATTGTAACTATCAGGTTGAAAACACCAGTATGTAGTGACGGACACACAGAATGTTCACTTTTCTACTTTTAATTTTAAAAAGCCCCGAAAATTACTTTAACACCCATACTTAAATATTCGTAGGCCTAGTATATAACAAATATGTACTACATCAGGCCTTGAATTACTAAGAGAGGTAGGTTCTATATTTATGTTACCGTTAAAAAAATTCTCATTTAGTCGAATTCAACAATACAAAATTCTACTTTATGGTGGTCTGTCACTACATACTGGTATTCTCAACCACACAGTTACTGTAAGTATTTTCATTTTAGGAGGATATGCTGGCCTCTATCCTTCTCCTTCTAGTCCTCTCCTCTCTCTTCCCTGCCCCTATCCTCCCCATTCTCTCTTGGCCAGTACCTATCTGCGCCCTCCACCCTACTCCCAGAACCCCTCACACTTACTCCCTGCCCCCCCCCCCCGAATATCTGCCCTGCCAAGATCAGTCATCGACAAGCACACACACGCACGCATGCACGCACGCACGCTCGGACATCTGCTAACTGGACAGGGGATTTATGGGTTCATTTTGGACTTTGGTCGCCTCTAGCCATGAGTCAGTGGTGTTGTTTTGGTGCGTAATACAAACACCACCAGAGACACATTACTACCATAAATTCCTCATACATCCCCTTTATTATGCAGCGTATATATTCCCCCCTGTTGTTTGTGGTGGTAGGGGGTAGGTGGGGGGTAACGCTGGTGGTGGGGGATGGTAGTGGTGGGGATGGTAGTGGTGGTGGGGGAGGGAAATGTTGAGTGTAGGGGACGCTGTTCACCTACCAGTACCTATCAGGGAACTACGGGGGTATGAGGTCTAACGCTTTATGCCCTGGCTTTAAAGTTGTGGATGGAGGTGGCTTCCACAACTTCTTCTTCTCAGAGCATTCCACTTGTTGACCACCCGTACAGGGAACGAGTTTTTCATCACATTGATTTGGAAATACCACCTACGATTGAACAACCGTAGGTGGTTGTTATGGGTAAGTGGTGGTGTTGGGGTATGATAATGGTACTTACCTAACAGAGCTAACAAAACAGTAACAACCTGGAAGTAATATTTAGTCTGGTCATAATGTCTTTTATTTAAACATTTTCCTCCATGTCTTCATCTCGCCTACACTGCCGCCTGCTGTCTATACCAGCAGTGCGGACGTGGTTGTACACTTTCCATCTTTGTAGATGCAGAGAAAGACAGGTAAATTTTAATTATAACTTTACAACACTTGAACAGGAAAGTAAGACTGAGAAATGATATGAGGACAGAGTGAAGGAACCTTGTCGAAGTACTTGGACCATCGGGGATCGAACGCAGACTCTACACAACTAGTTAAGTGGTCTACATAGTGAAGACAGTTCCACAACCTGAAGAACCAAGAAGCCCGCTTCCTGACAAGAACACGTGGTCTCGCGGCTGAGTGGCCAGCGTTCACCATTCACAATCCAGGGACCCAGGTTCGATTCCCGGTCTATACATAAATAATTGTGTAGTTTTCTTTAACCTAATGCCTCTGTTCACCTAGTAGTAAATAGGTACAAGGGAGTTAAACATCTGTTGTGGGCTGCATCCTGGGAATGTACGCGAAATATGTAGTAGATATGATAGAGAAAAATAGGACATGAGTACAGTGGACAATCGACATTTAGGCGGGACCCAAGAGCTAACAGCTCCATCCTGCAGGCACAAATAGATAAATACAAATGTATGAATACAACGGTGTTTTGGTATTCCAAAGGAAACTTCAGGAGACAGCCTTCGTGTGAACTTCAGTTATCAAAGTAAATCTCTCAACAGCTTGTCCAACCGCTTGGATTGAACGGTAGAGCGACGGTCTCGCTTCATGCAGGTCGGCGTTCAATCCCCGACCATCCAAGTTGTTGGGCACCATTCCTTCCCCTCGTCTCATCCCAAATCCTTATCCTGGCCCCTCCCTAGTGCTATATAGTCGTAAAGACTTAAAGGGAATTGAGGTGATGGTGGTAGAGAGTGAGCAGGAGGAGGAATGTATGAGAATTAAATTGAGAAGGGGCAAGTGAGGAGACCAACTCTGACGAGACACACACACACACACACACACACACACACACACACACACACACACACACACACACACACACACACACACACACACACTATGTTTTCACTATGGATCAATAAGAATACCACTTAAGAGCTTCGACTCAAACATAATGACTTATTTGGGTTGGGCGTTACCGTCCATTTCAATTATGGATGACGAAAGGAGGTCGGAGCTTTGCCAGGATCTTAGCAGGACTGAAGGAGACATGTAAATGTTAAACTGAGGGACAATTGTTAATCTCACATGATAATGGAAGCTGTCTGCATTTGACTTTTAAATGGAGCGTCTTAGTAGGTTTAGTCTTGCGGGAGAGATTGGAGGATGGAATGATGAATTGTTGAATAGACGGATGGATGAGATTCTGAATGGGTGAGTTAGTGGATGAGTAAATAGGTTTCATTTTTGGACTGGGTGGATGTATAGTGAAACAGATGTGTGTGTGTGTGTGTGTGTGTGTGTGTGTGTGTGTGTGTGTGTGTGTGTGTGTGTGTGTGTGTGTGTGTGTGTGTGTGTGTGTGTGTACGAATGAACAGTCTATGGTTTGTTTGTATATAGTTAATCTATTTAAAACACTGTCAGACCTAAGCCCAGATGATGAGTTAATCCATCTTGTCATCACGCCTAATCAACCTGTCCTCTTACAAAGAACGTCGCATTTCGATCGTATGCGTTACATAAGGTCAAAAATTTTCGTACTATAAAATGGAAGTGGCTCGCGAAAGTGACGTACTGTCCCGTTTTCTGATTTAGATCCTCTGATAAGTTATGAGAGGACACTTTACATAAGACTGTTTTCTTGATGTTGGGAAACCTTATGAGGACGGACAGGCCTAATACCCTGAAAGATCCTGCAAGTACTCAACCACTGACAAAATCACGGAAGTATTAGAAGAAAAACAAAAATGACTGATGTATTCATGGACCTTCCAAATGTAATTTGATAACTATAACCATGGAGTTATTGTTCATACACTAAGATCAATAGGAATACTAAATAAAGAAAGACGATGACTAGGAAACATCCTGTCAAACAGAATTCAAAGTATAACAGTCAATACGGGCTATTCAAGCCTGTGGCACCATTTTGGTGGCTTAATCTTAATCAATCAACCGATAACAGTCAACCAAAATCAAATCCAAGCACGGCGATAAGCGGGTTGTAGTGGATATGTGGGCCTACGAGGTGCTCCAAGCAACAGTCTGGTGGACTAAGTTATTACAAGTCAACCCTGGCAGCCCCAGGCCGGGCTTGAAGTCTAGAAGAACTCTCAGAAACCTTTCCAAGTATACTCCAGATACACAGGCGATGAGTCACAATAACGTGGCTGAAGTATGTTGACCAGACCACACACTAGAAAGTGAAGAGACGACGACGTTTGGACCTGAGAATGGTCCAGGACGGACCGAAACGTCGTTGTCCCTTTACTTTCTAGTGTGTGGTCTGGTCAACATACTACAGATATACACTACAATAATGACGCTTCCTCGGACTAATAACTCTTCCCTCACCCGGTCTCGCTGGCATTTCTTCCTATTAAATGAATATTTAATGCTTTGTTCACGCAAAAGTTTACTGGACCCCGAGTTAAACACCATCTAGATATCTGCTGGTAGAGACCATCCAGGTGTCTGCTGGTAGAGACCATCCAGGTGTCTGCTGGTAGAGACCATCCAGGTGTCTGCTGGTAGAGACCATCCAGGTGTCTGCTGGAAGACACCATCCAGATGTCTGCCGGAAGACACCATCCAGGTGTCTGTGATGAGAAAAGTTGAAAAGTTGTCAAAATATTCATGAAGATGGCGATGGTTGTAGTGAAGATGGTGATGGTTGCAGTGAAGATGATAGTGAATATATTTATGCTATTTCAATCATAATAATAATAATTTATATAAAAAAAGAAGTATTGCTATTCTTATTAAATAAGACATTTATGGAGACAAATTACATCCTTCACCAAACCACTTGAGCACGCCCCCAGAGGCACTCAAGGGCCAGTAAAGTCTGAGGGTAAGAGGAGAGGGGAAGCGAGGGGAGACTCGGTGTATTGTAAGAGTGGGGTGAAGGGGGAGTCGAAGAGGGGGAGAGAGAGAGAGGGATTAACATAGAGATGACTGAGAGATCCCCCACGAGACTTGCCTATTATGAAGGGGGGGAGGCCCCAGGGGTGCTGATTTCCCTCTCGATACTGCACACATCATTTAACAAACCGGTCCGATTATACCCCCCCCTCTCTTTCCCCAACACCCCCTCCCACTCCCTTCCCCTTCCTCTACGTCCGTGAAACTAAAGGATAAAAGACACTCGGTGTTATCCTTCGATAATTACTGATAATAATAATAATAATAATAATAATAATTATTCACTACTGACTTGTGCAAAAAATATATACATACAATATTAGATATAATGATCAACAATTTTAGGTAATATTTACCGTGTTCGATCTCAAGCTGATAGGGGAACGAGGGACAGGCAGACAGGCAGGACTGCATGCAGATAGGCTGGCAGACAGGCAGACCGGGAGGCAGACAGACAGACGGACGGACAGACAGCCGGGTAATAGGCCGGGCATGTATTAATATGATAAAGATCATTTTCACTTGATATGGGCGGTGTGAGCAGATTGTATGATACGTCGCTTAATGGGCTATTTTCAGGCCCGTCCATCATCCAGCCCCGCCCTCTCCATCCGGACCAATTTTACACTTTTATTGCTGAGTTTTTAGGGGTAATAGGGAGGGGGATAGTTAGGAGTAGGGGAGAGGTAAAGGAAACCGTGAAAGGGTGAAGGAAAACAGGAAGAATAAGAAAAGTGAGAGGGGATAGAGAAGGGGAAGGGGGATAAGAGATGTGAGAGGGGATAGAGAAGGGGAAGGGGGATAAGGAATGTGAGAGGGGATAGAGAAGGGGAAGGAGGATAAGGGACGTGAGAGGGGATAGAGAAGGGGAAGGAGGATAAGGATGTGAGAGGGGATAGAGAAGGGGAAGGAGGATAAGGGACGTGAGAGGAGATAGAGAAGGGGAAGGAGGATAAGGGATGTGAGAGGGGATAGAGAAGGGGAAGGAGGATAAGAGATGTGAGAGGGGATAGAGAAGGGGAAGGAGGATAAGGGATGTGAGAGGGGATAGAGAAGGGGAAGGAGGATAAGGGAGTGAGAGGGGATAGAGAAGGGGAAGGAGAATAATGGATGTGAGAGGGGATAGAGAAGGGGAAGGAGGACAAGGGATGTGAGAGGGGATAGTGAAATTGAAAGTAAAGGGAACAAGAAGAGCGGTGGTTAGTAAATGGGAAAGAAAACACGGAAGGGGCAAGGTGAAATGGTGAGAAGGAAACAAGATAACAGAGAAGAAGAGGAAGTAAATAGAGAGACAGGAAAGGTGTGTGTTGATACATAAGACCTCTCAAGTTATCATAAAGTAAACAGCATGAGCTTAGATATGGAGACTAAGTTCCTGTATGGGAAGGCATAATCACTCCTCTCTCTCATCCACGGAGCTTCTCACACATCAAAATTAGTTCACAGTCATTAAAGCTGCAATGTTTTGACTTTATTGGCGTTACGTATCCATAACTTTATCATTTGCTCAAGAGCTTCCACTGAATGATTGTCATGTATAGAAAAGAGGGATTGGATTATTCAAATGGTTAGTTTCCATTGCCATTCATGTAACCGGAAACTATCAGGTGTTTCCTAACCATCGCTGTAGTGAATATGTCACTACTGGTGATGGTTATGGGTATTCTGTGGGTATACCATGACAGGTTTGCGTACTATACTAAGCTCTCTTACAGGTGTGGCCCGTCGCATTCTTGGTGCTGTGTTGGGCTAGAAGATTGGTGTGATACGAGTCTATATCATGTCCACGTGTATGATACGAGCCTATATCATGTCCACGTGTAAGATACGAGCATATATCATGTCCACGTGTAAGATACGAGCATATATCAGTCCACGTGTAAGATACGAGCATATATCATGTCCACGTGTAAGATACGAGTCTATATCATGTCCACGTGTAAGATACGAGCCTATATCATGTCCACGTGTAAGATACGAGCATATATCATGTCCACGTGTAAGATACGAGCATATATCATGTCCACGTGTAAGATACGAGTCTATATCATGTCCACGTGTAAGATACGAGTCTATATCATGTCCACGTGTAAGATACGAGCATATATCATGTCCACGTGTAAGATACGAGCATATATCATGTCACGTGTAAGATACGAGCATATATCAGTCCACGTGTAAGATACGAGTCTATATCATGTCCACGTGTAAGATACGAGCATATATCATGTCCACGTGTAAGATACGAGTCTATATCATGTCCACGTGTAAGATACGAGTCTATATCATGTCCACGTGTATGATACGAGCCTATATCATGTCCACGTGTAAGATACGAGCATATATCATGTCCACGTGTAAGATACGAGCATATATCATGTCACGTGTAAGATACGACCATATATCATGTCCACAGTGTAAGATACGAGCATATATCATGTCCACGTGTAAGATACGAGTCTATATTTGTCCACGTGTAAGATACGAGTCTATATCATGTCCACGTGTAAGTTACGAGCCTATATCATGTCCACGTGTAAGCAACGAGCCAATATCATGTCCACGTGTAAGTACGAGCCAAATCATGTCACGTGTAAGCTACGAGCCAATATCATGTCCACGTGTAAGCTACGAGCCAAATCATGTCCACGTGTAAGCTACGAGCCCAAGCGTCTCACACTTCATTTACAGGAAGGAGGAACAAACCAACACCACTCCATAGTCCAGAACACAATCCTCAGTAATCAAGATATAGTAAAAAGCACCACAATCATCACACACACACCACTGACCGTAGGTGGCTACGCACATTTAAAGCCATCTTTTTTCGGAAACATCCATCATTAATACTCATATGAACTTTACAGCTGCTCATTGACTCTCCTGTGATCCAGAAGGAAGACTCCGTTGCGTTAGACAACCATCACTTCACTGATCCTATGGTGTACGTCGCTGACAACGAATAAGACTTATTTATTCCCAAGACTAATGAGGGTTGAGGCTAACCTATGCTTATTTTGGTTCTAGTCTTACAGGAGATTTAGTGTACTCATGTTCTCTGTGCCATGTGCATATTCCTGAAGATGTGACACTTAACGAAACTTTGTAATAAAATGGAAAGACTGAAAAATCTATAGGCATTTACATAAATGAAAATGTCCCAGAGAAGCGTATTAGTGAATGTGTCATGTTTATGTCTCGTATCCCTCTTAACGAGCCGCTGCTCTGCCTCACCGACTGAGAAACCTATGAAATGACTCTGGGAAATGTATCATCTCTTCCGGGAGTGTATAATGCTCGACATTTTCTATGATGTTCAATGGTGAGCTATGTACGCAC
>WNGS01092210.1:13398239-13415700 GCA_020271785.1 Procambarus virginalis
TTATATTCTTTAAATATAAATGTATATATTTATATACATGAAGATATATATGCATTTTGCATACAAAAGTATATATATATATAATATATATATATATATATATATATATATATATATATATAATATATATATTTATATATATATACATATATATATATATATATTTTTATATTATATATATATATATATATATATATATATATATATATATATATATAGTTTATTGTATATGAAGTTTGAAACTCTTTAGTGCTATAATTGACTGTGCTTTGACCTGTGCCGCTATACTATCATGACCTGGACTAGAATATTGAAACGACTTGAATATACAAACGTCTCAAGCGACCTCTCAGAAGACTGGGCCGCGGCTACGTTGCTCCCCGGAACGATCAACAGGTAGACATCATGACCTGACCTTGCCCCTCGATCGTCGGAGTCAATATAAAAAAACTTTGATCAACTGTGGAGCAAAGTCACGTAGGTTACTCTCTAGATTATTGTCCATAATGATCGTTAGCTTTGGCCATGGAAGGTTACGATAGGTTGAATAGGGTGGGTCAGGTAAGGTTAAGATAGGTTGAGAAAGGTCGGGCTTGTTCACAGAGTAGAAATGACGAATGGGAACATACTTTTCACACAGGTTTTAGACCCTACTCCATAATAAGTACCCCACTGGCATCTATTTTCCGTACATAGCGTGGGAGTAGACGACCACCACGTAAAATTACTCATGGGTCAAGTTTTGTTGACTTCAACCGACTAATATATATCCTTGAGGTGAAATCCAATTTCCTGTGTGAAATCCAGCCAACACGCGAACTGCAGAGATGTTTGCGAGTACAAGTACCACGAAAAACAAGGTGATTAGGTATTAAATGTTCTTACAGCGCAATTTGGATAAAAAACCGTCTAGTCCCAGAACCCTGAACGGGTCCCAGACACCCGCGGTGTTGATTGCCAGGTACTCTAGGATTGGTTGTACCACGGGTGGTACAACCCAATTGGTGGTCTGGTTAGTGCGGTGGTTTGTGGATACCAGGTGAAAGTCAGTGGCAGCTGGTATTCCCAATGGTTCATCCTGGAACCTATGACAATTACCATGGTTCACCATGACAACTGATGACAGCTGCCATTGTTCAACCATGACAACTACCATGGATCACCACTGGCAACCTATGACAACTACCATGGTTCACCATGACAACTGATGACAGTTGCCATGGTCACATCTGACAACCACAATAGGCCCAAAAATTTACTAAACAAATAAATACATAACATTGCAAATAGATATTTAAAGAAAAATATTAAATGTAAATTAAACATTATGAAATAAAACCAATAAAAAATGAATATAAATGTTTTTATCTTGAAATAACATTTAATCTCTGCAGAACTTAAAAAGAAGGTCAGAAATGAGCCATTAAATATTTGATATGAATTTGACCAAAATTTATTATATAAACAATCTATTTTGATAAAGTAAACAGTGTATGTTCGAGTTATTATAGTGTGTCAGGTGCGGTCATTGTCATCCATTGCAGAGAGGCGAATCTCCCGAGTAGTTAATACGGTGCAACGACCATCTGCTCACCTCAGTGTAAACATGAGTCCTAGTTGGCATTGTCTTCGGCCCTCTTATTGGCTGGCGAGTTACCTGCGAGATGAGTTATGATTCCCCAGTCATATCTCCCTCTCGCTCATTGGCTGACGGTGAACCAATCAGAGCCTCGCTTATACTTCTGATGTTTATCTCTCAGCATGGACGCGTTTCGGTGTTTTCTGAAGCGTTCTTTTAGCTTGCAATTGCAAAATCAGTTCTACTTTCAAATTTCGATGAGATAAGCCGGGTTGAAAGGCAACGGGGTCATAGATTTTTATTATATCGTTCAGAGGAGTTAATCAAAAGAAGCCAGGAAAAAAATCCCGTCAAAGATAAACAAATTCCTCGGAGTTTAAAAGAACGGCATCAGAAAATCAATATTCCCGCCATTTTTGGTCTCCCGGCTCTAATTAAAGAAAAGTATCCAAAGACTGCTAAAAATTACACCTTGAGCTTACTCCACATCTTCCTCCTCCTCCTCCCTCTTCCTCTTCTTTCTGCTTTATGCCTTATCGCCCTTCTCTTTCTTTCGATGTAGACGTCTTTCTTTCCTCTTTTTCTCACACTTATTAGTCTTCAACTCCTCTTCCTTCCCATGCTCCTCTACTTATATTATTCCTGCTTCCTTTCCTCTTGTTAGCTTTTTTCATTCATTATCTTAATTCTTAATTTTTCTCCTTTATTCACTTTTGTTATTCCAGTCGGGTTTGTTTTCTTCCTGTTTCTCATAGGTTGTAAATAGAACATTGTTTGTATATGAAGTTTAGAAGCCATTCTTCATCTTCTCTGTTCTCTGCTCTCCAGCCTCTCTTCCTCTCTCTCCACCATCTCCCTCAATCACCTCTCCACCATCTCCCTCTATCACCTCTCCACCATCTCCCTCAATCACCTCTCCACCATCTCCCTCTATCACCTCTCCACCATCTCCTTCTATCACCTCTCCCTCCACCATGGCGTCGAGTCTCCCGTCGACGCGTTCATAATATCAGAACCTTAATTGCGAAATCTTTGATTACTCTCGGGCTAATTTTTGACCCCCCTTGATGCAACTTTTTGGGCCTTAATGTCGAATTCTAATGTGCCTCGCGCCACCTCCAGGCTCTCATTACCTCCTTCCCCACCACCACCTACCTTCCCCACCACCACCTACCTTCCCCACCACCACCTTCCCAGCCATCCACCCCCCTCCCAATCGCCCCAACCCAAAATCGCCCCTAATTAAAGTTTAGACATCAAAAACCAATTAAATATGTAAAAGAGGTGTCGGGGCCGTGATGAGGAAACAGCTAGAAAATGTAAAGAATACCCGCTTTATTACACTTCTTNATTTCATGGTGCTAGCAGAGTCTGTTCCATAAACATATCCTTGAACCTATTCTATGCAGTTTCTTTTGTATCAGTTGAGAAGCGAAATCAGACACGAGAACTGTGTACTCTAGGGCTGGTCTCACGTAGGTAGTGTATTCTGAATACCTCTGTATCATATATCCTCAAGAGTATGTAATGGTCAGCAGTTTTGCGCATGCAGCTAATTTGGTGCGTCTGTAGCAAAATACTTTTTTCTTTAGCTGGTTCGGGGAGGAGGTTCCCAGTAGTAGTATAATCTACAACGTAAAGGCAGCGTTATTTTTGGCAGCGTTGGCCCTTCGTCGCAGATAACACTACTACTTCTTGTCATTAAGTACAGACTTGCTGGTGTTGTCTTTTAATACTTTATCTCATCATAGTCTAACACCCGACACTCACTCCTTCTACATTATATAACTGTTTCTGGAACACCATAGCCAGGTCTTTGGTATAGATTAAATAGCACAGGTTTAAGGAGAGATGTTTGGGGTCACTGCTTGTGTAAATAATAATCCCAGGCACCACTAGACGGTATACCTATTGGTGCCTGGAAGACCCAGTTTTTTTTATTTATTTTTTTTTATTTTTTTCTACCACAGACGTGGCCACACATTTACAATGCTAAACAGCATATATACATTTTCTTCTCTCCTCCATGGACAGGATTAGAGATGTGTTAAACATATAGTTCAGGGATTTATTGAACAATCAACCACAGAAGGTGATTCGGTGCTTTTAAAATGCTATGCTAACCTACATACGTAAATACATAGATACACAAATTTACGTATGCCCTACATAAAGTGTTTGATGTCTCTTTTAAATAGTGTCATTAATGCATTTACAAAGGTGAAATGTAATTCTGATCAGCTTCCATATATACTTTATACACATACATATACACACACATACACGTACATATACATATACAAACATATATATGCACACATGCATTCACATGCATTTTTCTCTTTTGCTCTGACAGGGTGAGATAGCTGATAGAGAAACTAGTGTGCAATTAAGCACTTAATCACTGAAGGTGATTAAGGTGCTTTTACAAGCTCAGGTTATATAGTGACATCACATGCATACATTGTAAAATTGATACATTACACAGTCAATCTTGGGTACAAGTCCAATATATCATCAAGAGTTCCAGTACTCATATAGTAATTACAGAGTTCAGCATACCTTAGCCCAGGAGGGCATACCTTTTAACCCAGTGAGCGGGTTAATTCTCTCCATCTCTCTCAAGATAGCTGAGTATGAAAAGGGGAAATGGAGAGAGGGAGGGCCTTCTATATGACGTATGGATGGTGTGGGAGAGAGAGGGATGCATGGAAGAACCCATGTTGATGCAGTGTTGCACGGTGATAAGGGACCGTTCAGCTTGTCACTGACAGATAAGTATTACCAATGCGATTAGAATTTTGATTATAATTATTTTGGCATGATAAATGTGAAATTTTTACATTACAGAAGGAACATAAAACACAGAAATATTATAAAAATAAAAAATATATACAAATAAGATTCGGGGCAGAATGTTACAGCGAGATTCGTCGTGGGGGTAGCTTTGGCACTGTGTAATATGGCACTCTTTTCATTGATGCCATCCCCGACCCACCCATGTTAGCCTGTATCCAACAGAAATTCCTGACAAAAACTGAATCAGACTAACCCCAATTATCTGGACTCATATATATATATATATATATATATATATATATATATATATATATATATATATATATATATATATATATATATATATATATATATGCATAATATATACACATAATAATAATAATACAATTATATAATTGTATTGTTATATTGCCATAACCTTAGAGATGTGGGCGGTAACTTCACACCTGCTGTATTTAAGTGCAGGTAACTTTATAAGTGTCATATATAAATACTGGTAATATTCTTATCTAACCTCCAAGTAGGATGATATTACATTTAACTTGACAACTATTAAGGCAAATTTTCTTGGGTCATGTGCACGGACAAGTTTGTTTGTTGTTTTGCTTGTGTATTTGCTGCTTCTAAAAGCTATTGGCACAAGGTGATTACAATGAACATTATGAACTATGACCATATGTGGACGGGGATGGTTTTAGGCAGTTCTTCCTTGTCTCCTACCAGCTACTTGGACTGGACGGTAGAGCGACGGTCTCGCTTCCTGCAGGTCGGCGTTCAATCCCCGACCGTCCAAGTGTTTAGGCACCATTCTTTCCCTTCGTCTCATCCCAAATCCTTATCCTGACCCCCTTCCCAGTGTTATAAAGTCGTAATGACTTGGCGCTTTCCCCCATGATAATTAACTAGCTTCCTTTCCTCCTCTTTCTATTCCTATCCTTTCGCTTGTCCTCTTCGTTTTAATGCTGATCGTTCTTCTGACCTCCTCTTCCTCTTTCTCAAACACTTTTATTAAACTTTGTCTCCTTCCTCTTTATTCCTGCTCCTCCTCTCCTCTCTTGTTAGCAATCCTCAGCTTTCACGTCGCCTCTATTGCTCTCCTGGAGCCGGTCGGCCGAGCGGACAGCACACTGGATATGTGATCCTGTGGTCCGGGGTTCGATACCGGGCGCCGGCAAGAAACAATGGGCAGAGTTTCTTTCACCCTATGCCCCTGTTACCTAGCAGTAAAATAGGTACCTGGGTGTTAGTCAGCTGTCACGGGCTGTTTCCTGGGGGTGGAGGCCTGGTCGAGGACCGGGCCGCGGGGACACTAAAGCCCCGAAATCATCTCATGATAACCTCCCGCTTCGTCTCCTCTTCCCTATTGCTTTTCCTCTTCGTCCTGTTTTTTTTTCTGCGTCTAATCTCTTCTCTGCTTCACCTGGATCTTCTCGCCCTCCTCCTCCTCCTCCTCCTCTCGTCGTCTCCTCTCATCTCTCCTCCTGCTCGTCGAGCCAACATACTCGTTTATATTATTGGCGACCTTAAGCATAAACTGCTGGCTAGGTGACCCGTATAGACGCGTGCTGCAAGGTAAGAGTGGATGTCGGATATAAACTCATAACATTAAGACCGCCCGTCTCCACTATGTCAGGGAAGGTTGTCCTCCCCCCCCCTCCCTCCCCGACCTCCCCCACCCCTTCTTTCATGTTTTCTTCTTCATTCATTTCATCTGTTCATTCCTTGTATTCTATCTCTTCTTCATTCTTCCTCATTTCTTCTTCAATATTTTCTTCATTCCTCTTTATTTCTTATTCTTCATCTTTCCTTATTTCGTTCTTTTTTTTATCTTCATTCCTGTGTTCTTTCATTTCTCTTTTCCTAGTTTTCCTTCCTTGCTTAAAACCCTTTATTAATTTTTTTTACAAAACTTAGTATTTCTTTCATTTCTCCATTCCTTCTTTTTTCCTTTACTCCTTGTGACCAAACCTCTGATTATATATTTTTAATTGGGCTAGACGGTAGAGCGACAGTCTCGCTTCTTCCAGGTCGGCGTTCAATCCCCGACCTTCCAAGTGGTTGCGCACCTTTCCTTTCCTTCGTCCTATCCTAAATCCTAATCTTCATCCTTTCCAAGTACATGCTATATAGACATAATGGCTTAGTGCTGTCTCCTAATAATTACCATTACCATTCCCTCTTCTTCCCCTTTGCTAATTTCCCCTTTTTATTGTCTGTTGATTTTTTACCTTTTCCTGTATGTTAAATGAACAAATTAATTAATGTCTGTCTGTGTCTGTCTCTCTCTTTCTCTCCCTCTGTTTATCTTTCTCTATCTCTACCTCTGTTTATCTTTCTCTATCTTTACCTCTGTTTCTCTGCCTGTCTCATCCTCCCCCGTAGACGGGGGAATGGACGCGTTGTAAGGTGGGGTTGGCTGGTTGTGGCCTGCTGATGTTATCCCCAAGGAGGAGTTTCTGTCTGTGTGTTGTGTCTGTCTGTCTATCTGTCTTTTAATAAGCGAGAATGGAGTGAGTGATCGGGAGGCGGCCACAGATAACGTCCGAGCCCTAACGAGCCAATGACGATTTATCTCTCTGGACCTCAAAACACAGTGTGTCTATAGATAAAAATGTGGAGAGAGAGAGAGAGAGAGAGAGAGAGAGAGAGAGAGAGAGAGAGAGAGAGAGAGAGAGAGAGAGAGAGAGAGAGAGAGAGAGAGAGAGAGAGAGAGAGAGAGTGGGAAGAAGGGAGGAGTTATATGGTTGTACTTTTCAGTATCTTGAAGATGACTGTCCCCCTTCCCCTTGAAGATGACTGGAGATAGGAGGATAGGGGAGAAGGATGGGAGGGATAGCGGTAGGAAAGGGAAAAGAATATCAATGACTGGATGGTGACCTGTGGTGTTCTTCCTATTTTGGGGGGCGTAATGCCACCATATATGCTGCTATGGCGCTATGTTCACTCACAGGGTGAGTGGCACTGCCCAGTAAACTCGCCCCTCTGGGCAAAATTTAATTTAAACTTTAGGATGGTGACCGGGAAGGTGACGGAATAAAGTGGGAATGGTGCGATGAGAGGTTGTATGCCAAGAACAGTGAAACGCAGGTGTTGGTATAGTTGTGTTGGGAAGAGATATATAAGAGCTAAGAAAGACATGATAACCACATACAAAATACTCAGTATAATAACCATGACTGAGACAGACTCGTTAGAACAAGTGGAACATGAGAACAAGACGACACAGATGGAAACTGAGCACCCAAATGAGCTAGAGACGTTAAAGAAAATATTTTTCAGTTGCATAGTGAACAAATGAAATGCACCCAAGACTAAAATGCTGGAGAAAGACTCCATACACACTTTCACCTGTAACAGATTGCCACAGAGCCCAATAGGTTTGGGTCCATGTACTCCAGTCGAGGGTCCCTAAGTCAACTGGGCAGGTTGGTCGGATCTGTTATTCTCGGGCAAATTAGAGCCAGGCAGGCGCAAGAAATTTTATTACAGTTCTCCAGACGAACACACGAGAAAAATTTCGGACATTTGTTAAGTGTGCATAATGAACTAGGAGAGAACTGGCCGGGTTTACAGTCTCGTTTGACGGGGGATGAGCTGGAGGGGGGAAAGGGAGAAGAGGGGGGATGGATAAATTAGGGAGGTGTGATTGAAGACGGTGGTAGGAAGACGAACAAGACAAGCAGGATGGAGGAAGAGGATGTTGAGCAGGAGAAGAAGTAAATGCCTCATTTTTTATGTCATTAAGGGAAGTAAGCTTATTTATTTTTCTATGATAAAACTTTATCCACATAAACAGCGAAAGCGAAACTCTAAAGCTATATATCCAAGTCTATATCTATTCAGTTTAAGCCTTGGCTTTGATCAATCCCAAAAATTTGCCAAGAATCTACCAGGCAATTTACGGCAGGTGTTAAAAGCCAATTGTACTAATAAATTTTGCGAATTCTGACGTAAGCAAATAGTTAAAACCGGTTTGCTAAATTTAATGCAGTATTTTTTGTTTTTGGAGGGTGGGGGGGGGGTAGTACTATTGCAAATTATGGCTAATTTCTTTTCATTAATGTAGAAAATTTAGACACATCATTTATTTTGGCAAATTTAGGTACAACTTTTTGTTTCGTAGTGAATTTAAGTACAATATCCAGTTTTCCTTTAGTAACCAATTTTCAGGTTATTTGCAAATTGCAAAAGGTTATTAAAATTGGTTATTTTGAAACTTGAAATTACCATTTTCTTGGAAGCTGTCATAACAGAGGAGTTTGCTTATAGCAAATGGAAACAAATTCTTTGCTGGTGCCAATTCGTATATTCGAGGACCATTTTTTCAGCGAAATTAAATGTAAACTCTACTTTATTTGGAACAAGAAATTATTAATTCGCAAACAAAACTACACAACTTCCTCAGACTTATTCGTGAACTTTTGTTGGCATGTGCAGCAGACAGAATGTTTGTTAAAACTTATTTTGTCAGTGCTCGGGAACTGTTAAAACTTTTTATGATAGCTGAATTTATGGAAACAAAATTAGCACCATTCAGCGTCGCAGTAGAGTGACGTACGTGTGTGTGTGTGTGTGTGTGTGTGTGTGTGTGTGTGTGTGTGTGTGTGTGTGTGTGTGTGTGTGTGTGTGTGTGTGTGGTTTTAGGATCTTTCGTGATTATTAAACAATCAGAAGACGTCTTCTAATTATCATGCATTAATATATGATCTGATACCGCCGGAGTGACCTACAGCAATGTACAATTGCTGTAGGTCATTGTACAATGTACAACACACACACACACACACACACACACACACACACACACACACACACACACACACACACACACACACATACACACAAATAGGTGAGTGCAAACATCCACAACTTTAAGGCCAGATTCGACAAAGTGGAACGTCAGAATTGTTAAACACAACAGGTACAACAAAGCCAGTATGCGGGAGCATGTAGCTAAGCCTCACTCCTCCGTAGTCACTGATAGGGAAGAACCTATAGGTAAGCACAATAATTGCCCAAACACCAAGGTAAAAACAACGGAGACTAGTGACGCGAGGGCAGTCATCCCCCCCCCCACACACACACACACAATCACCTAATGACCGTTTCCTCTACTTTCTCTACCAAGTGGCACGCTCTGGCACCATCTAATTACCGCAAATACCTCACCTTAATTTCTTAATTATTTCCATTTGGGAGGGAAGGGGCCCCGTATTGTCTTGCCTAAGTTCCTTTTTGCCTTGGTGAGGTAGGAGGGATTTACCCTACAATCTTTACCCCGAAAGTCACGGAAGCATGACTTCTTACCCAAGTAGATATGGCGTTTCTAGCTTGGGTAGATTGGATAAGGGATAGGGATACAGTATGGGATAGTGATATGGTTGTGAATAGAGATATGGGTCGGGAATATGGATATGGTAGATAATAGGGTTATGGTATATAGGTAGTATGATGTCAACTAACCTATCCTACCCATAAAACTTACCTCAACTACCTTCTTCATTCTCATCTCCCTTGTGTGAGCCAAGATACGGAACTTGCCTTTCCCGTGTGTCTTGTTTGGCATACTCTCGCCTGTCCCCTAATCCATCCCAACCCCATCCCTCCACACCTTACCTCTCACCCAGTTCCTTCTTCCTTCGCCTCCTCCACTTCCCCTCTTCCCTCCGGCCACCCCAGCAACCTTATCGGTAGCAACCCACTCCGCACATACCCCGTACATTCTAACACATTTGATTCACCACAAGACGCACAAACACATGCACCCAAATCAACCCAACGCGCACACTTCCCCACTACACACATACACGTTAAGCACACACACCCTGCTTTAAGGAACCACCACTCAAGCTTTACAGCACAGATATCACACAAACCTCCCTAAAACCTTCACACGACCTTTCCATACAACTTTACCCATTATGCTTGAAGCTCGTTCAATATCCTCCAAGCTTAGGGCTCAGCCAGTATCCACCAGACTCGACCAGACACGTTTCACTTAGGGTGTAAAATATTAGCAGCAGACACTAAGGGCTGTTTGGTCAGTGTGGTTATTAAACACGGCCTTCACAGTGACGCCACAGAGTTCAACTCTTCTCTAGCTTCTGTTAGGTCTATATTTAGGGTTTATTTGCGTTATTATTATTGATGTTATTATTACAACCTTTGTTAACAGTATAGGCATTATGCTTATCAATATTATTATTATCGTATATATGTTTATATATATATATATATATATATATATATATATATATATATATATATATATATGTATATATATATATATATATATATATATATATATATATATATATATATATATATATATATATATATATATATATATATATATATATATAGTGTGTGTGTGTGTGTACAATATAATTGTGCACTGATTTAAGAAAATATATGTTCATAATAAAGAATACTACTAATAAACCAAATGTGTAAATTTCTGGAGACTGTCTATGTGCAGAATTCAAGTATTTCCAGGGAGCCTGCCTGGCCTGTGACCTCAGGCGCCCCCCCCCCCCCGCTCAGGCAGGACGAGGACCAAACTTGTGACCCCGCCTCCTGGTCTGAAATATTGGGTGTCGCCTTAATCCCATATCAGTCCATAGCGAAGTGGAACCGCTCGTATATATCGATAGCTCCCCCTCCTATATTCTCCACATGGAACTTGTTCAAGGAAATAAATAGTCTCCCCCTTCCAATATTCCCGCCAACACCACCACCGTTCCTGGCGTATTCCAAATCGACCTTAAAACAAAGAATGTGGCAGGAGGAAAAATTAAAAAAAAAAAAAGTTGTTGAAGAAGTAAGTGCGGGTTCTCCCTTTTCCCCTCTCGCCCCACTCCCCACTTTCCCCTCCCTTTGTATTCCCATTTTCTTTCCATATTGAGCGCCACAGTTTGAAGGAAGGGGTTGGGGTGGTATGTTGGGAAGCAAATTAGGGGCTGGCGATTGCTCGGGCGCTAGTAAGCAGAGCAGGTATTGGGGAGGTAGAGAGATGGGAATATGAGATACAGATAATACAGAAGGAAGAAAAACAGAATGAAAAAATGAGATTGAATAGAGAACGTGGCGTCGCGAGCAATTTCGGTCAGGTTCGAGTCTTGGGCCGGGCAGGGAGTCAAATAGGCACCAATCATGAACTGCCAACACCTGTCTCCCAGCGGTAATTGGGAGCCTAGATGTACACCGATTTGATGGGGTTGTGTTCTAGGGGAAAAATAGAAGGGTAAGGCTTAAGATGAACCTCTGTAAAAGGGAAGACCTAAACCTTCTAAAAAGAACCTAAAATCTTCACCTTTTTTCAGGGATATTCCTGCGCGGGCCCTAAGCCTCTGGCTGGCTCACTAAGTGCTGCTTGTTTCTGCTTTACTTGGGCGGAGTGTGGCTATTTATAACTCGTATGGTCGCTTCAGTAAGATTTTGTCCCATGTGTTGTCCCAACTTTTGTCCTATGTGTTTTTGTCCCAACTTCTGCTCTATTGAATCTAAGTTGAAATCTTAATGGGTGTGTAACTGTGCATTGTGTTAGATAATGTTCCAGTGATCTGTCTGAAATTTCTCCACAGTGCTGACATTTCCTCTCATCTTCCAGAACCTGTAAGACTATTTCCCATGCACATGGGTATCCAAGCCTGATGCGATGTAAGTGTACTTCTGTTGTTCTACTGCTCCCTTTCATCAAACTAAGTGGTTCGTAGTTGGTTGAATTCTTGTGCCAACCCGCAGATCCTGATGTTGCAACTGCTGTGTTGTTGGTCTTCATCTGTACCTTCCTGTACAGAAGAGTTAAATGAGATTGACAGGAAGGGTTAGATTAATCATTCTAGCACGATTCTTTTCTATATTTCTTATGCTCTTCACTTGAGAGGGAAGCTGAAACGTTAATTCTCAAAAGTTCATTTTACAGTTTTATATGAACTGACGCTAAGAAATGTGTGTGTGCGTGTGTGTGTGTGCACGCACGTGTAGAGAAAGGTAGATAAGAGGGAGGAGGAACTGAAAAGGGGTGGATGAGGGAGGGAGGGTGAAAGAGGGCAGTATTTATACCGTCATTTAAGGGTGGACTTGAGTGTGTTTACCAGCGTGGTTGGACGTAAGAAATGTGTTTCGGAACAGTTGAGGTGCTCTCGACGCATGCTCGGCCATCGAAGCATGCCCGGCCATCGACGCATGCCCGGCCATCGACGCATGCCCGGCCATCGACGCATGCCCGGCCTTCGACGCATGCCCGGCCTCCGATGCGTTACGTGGCTACGGTCTTTTTATCAACACCATATCGTAAATTCGTCGTACAAAGACACTGAGGCTTCGTGCTAATATTTACTTGTCACATCGGGTCGCTCTCCGGGCGCGGGCGTGCCGTATGCGACCGTCGGGATGAGGTACACAAGGGCGAAGGCACCAGGCAGTGCGCCAGGGTTAAGTACCGTTGTCATTTACATCGGTCTCTAGTATATTTGGATGATTTGGTTAATAAAAATGACAGTCGGTCCAAAACGACAGACAAACATGACTCCTACCGCCGCCTGACGCAAGGATGAAGATTTTTGGGGTGGCGCTTGTGATAAGCCTCGATGGTCGTGTCCCGTGTTGGGGGATGGCGCATTAGGGATGATAATAAATTACAGCAATTAAAAGTTATAGGTGGAGGAGAGCCGGGGTTGCATTTTGTGGGGGAGATAGCGAGCCTGGCGGCCACCGACGGCCGGACACTTCTACACGCGCTCCTCCTCACGCCTTCCTTGCCTATTGTCACCTACTCCTCAGGCCCCGCCAGTGTTGGTTACTCGTGCCTCGAGTGTAACCACCTCAACCTCGAGTGTCACCTCTAAAGGATTAGCCAAGGCGACTACCTCTCACTAGGCTTGGAGTATCACCTGTTCAACATCCATTCATTCTGTGATCATGGGCTTAAGGTGCTTGCAATACAATGTTATTTGCTTAAAGGTCACCTGCTCGAGGACCACCTGTTCACTCGAGGTCCACCTTTTCACTCGAGGACCACCTGTTCACTCGAGGCCTACCTGTTTACTCAAGGCCAACCTGATCAAGTATCAGCTGTGCCACAGTTAACTGCCAGTTCGTATAACATAAAACAAGGCTAATGCCTCCGAGTCTTGGACAGCGGCCAAACAGGTGTGAAGTTCACTTCTCTCTAGTCTTCATCTCCTCCTTCCTCGCTCCCTTTTCTCCTCCTCAACATTTCCTTCTCTCCTTTAAAATTGTTATCTCCACTATCACCATGATCATCACACCTCCATAATCAATACCACCATCAGCGCCACCACCATCGCCACCACTACCACCACCGCCAGCACCACCACCATCGCCATTACCACCATCAGCACCACCACCATCGCCACTACTACCGCCACCACCACCATCGCCACAACCACAACTAGCACCACCACCATCATTACCTTACACTACACTTCCTCACGAGCTGCTCCTTGACCGGCGTCATGGCCCTTGTCCTCCGCCTCAAGTGTCACCCTCGCTCTTTGCCTTACGACTTGAGGCCCACCTGTCTGTCACGACCTGTAGCTCAAGTGCCACTCACATTTCACGCGGCGCCTTGAGTTGCACCTGAGTATCTATCACGGTGGTAAGAGGGTGGAGGAGGAGGAGGAGGCGGTTGAAGAAGGAGGTAGGGGTGGGTGGGGAGGAGGGAAGGGAGTAGGGTAACCGAGAGAGAAAGGTAGGGTTGGGGAATTTAGCGAAGGTGGGATGGGAGGGGGGGATAGGTGGAGAACGTGGTGAAGCAACGTACTGTGAGTCATCCCGAGTCCTCAGATCCTTCATGAAGCCTCTGTTGACTCGTGGGGGACTTGGTTGGTGTGTCTTGAAGGTTGACTGTCGCCCCAACACCCAATCGAAGTGAACCCAATCGTAGTGATCTCTAAGAAACACCTTCACTCTGCATGTTCAGGCGTCTCACAACTAGGAACATACAGTCACACACTGATATATACATAATACATACATGGAAACATGTTCCAAATGAGAAACGGAAGGACCAAAAGATTCTGGCAGAAGCTTTAGAGGGATGTTAGGAAACAGTGCAAGGGCGGGAAGACGGTGCCGGGGAGGTAAAGCCCAACCCTGCATGTTGATAAGTACACATGAAGTGTAGGAGGACATGGTTCTAAATGGTGCCAAGGCATCATACAGAAGAGCTACGAGGACAGGTTGGACCTTTATATCTCCCACAACCGGTTGACAGAAGAAACACAGGGGGTATAATCCTCGCTTATCATAATATAATGAAAACCAATAAAGAGGAGTTTTCAAAGCCAGTAGCATCGATAACAAAACAAAATTACAAATAACTAAAATGAAGGTGTCAAAAACTTTACTTAAACTTTATCTTGCAAATAAAGTAGTTGACGGATAGAATTCGATAGAGATAGAATGAAGATAGAATAGAAAGAACACCGGAAGCACAAGCCAACATACATAAAAACAGAATAAAGAAAACAGCAGCAGGCCTATTGGTCCATGTAAAGAAGCCTCCATATGTACCCTACATTACTCTTTCACATATATGTCTATCCTTCGCATGAAACACTCCAGGGGTGCCACGGCTATCACATGACCCGCTAATTTAGGCCATAAATCAACAACACTGTTGCTAACACTATATTTACTAAGGTTTATCTAAATCGTTATCTTACACAAATTAGAATCTTATAAGTATCTGTATCTTATAAGTTTAGATACAGGTTTATCTTTGCCTGTATCTAAACTTATCCAATTTGCATCTATTGTTTTGTGTTCTAAATTGTGTTCAATATAGAACACAATATAGGTCATATATATTTATATATGTAACACCTTATGTATGTATAAATTTTTTCGTTATATTCATTTATATAATTCAATACCATTATTCACCTTTCTAGGGAATGCCAATTACACTTTCTTAATCTCTTTTCATAAAGGAAGTTTAACATTCCAGGTAGTAACTTTGTCAGTATTTTCTGTACATGATCAAGTGAAGCTACTTACATCCACTCCATAGTGTAGCGACCAAAACGGAATTGCATAATCTAAATGTGGCTAAATAAAGGTAGGATGAAGGTGAAGATTCCTCCCAATACGATGCTCCCCCTCTACAAAAACCTCTACATCCCCTCCCCCAATAAATACCCCCCCCCCTATACAAAACTACCCCTTCCCTCCATCTCACATTCTTAAGAACAATGTAAACTCTTAAACCTGAACCTAGACAATACTTTACACCAACTGACCCTAAAAAGAGGCAATTTCAACTCTCAATTTACATACTTAAAACACACATACACACACACCAAACAAAAACTAAAAAAATATTCAAAAAAGTTAGAACCACGCAGGAGGAATATTGAATCCCGCATGTTTGGACATTATTAATAAAGGTTTTAAATATATACATATGTACATTTTTGTCGCCGCTTTTTTTTATTTTTATTGGAGGGGAGAGAGTGGCGCAGGCAATATTAAATGCCAACTAGGGAGAGTATAAGGGAGACCGGACTGGCAGGCCAGAGTGGTAGACCAGGATGGTTGCCTACTTTGGCAGATCAGGATAGTTGCCTACTTAGGCAGATCAGGATAGTTGCCTACTTTGGCAGACCAGGATAGTTGCCTACTTGGCAGATCAAGATGGCTGGACAGGATTGCAGAAAAGGATAACAGATTAGAATATCAGACCACGACTACAATACAAGCAAATAAATCAAAAGACGCAGGGAAAAATTAAACCAAATATAAAATCATTTGAGGAATAAAGAAAATTAAAAAGACAAAAGATCCAAAAATCAAGAGAGAAATAAGAAATGAACAAACCTGTTGACAAAGGCAATGTGGGTCTTCCAGTTGAGGAATTCCATAACAATGGCTCTGGAAGGTACACTCCCATTGCCTCCAAGGTGTGGAAAAATTCGTCGAAAATCATTTACGTCAAGTTCTGGAATACCTGCCCATAAAATGCCTGGAAAACTTTTATATTCTTTAAATATAAATTATATATTTTATATACATGAAGATATATATGCATTTGCATATATATATATATATATATATATATATATATATATATATATATATAATATATATATATATATTATATATGAAGTTTGAAACTCTTTAGTGCTATATTGACTGTGCTTTGACCTGTGCCGCTATACTATCATGACCTGGACTAGTATACTATGTGCCTGACTAGAATATTGAAACGACTTGAATATACAAACGTCTCAAGCGACCTCTCAGAAGACTGGGCCGCGGCTACGTTGCTCCCCGGAACGATCAACAGGTAGACATCATGACCTGACCTAGCCCCTCGATCGTCGGAGTCAATATAAAAAAATTGATCAACTGTGGAGCAAAGTCATCGTAGGTTACTCTCTAGATTATTGTCCATAATGATCGTAGCTTTGGCCAGGTAAGGTTACGATAGGTTGAAATAGGTTGGGTCAGGTAAGGTTAAGATAGGTTGAGAAAGGTCGGGCTTGTTCACAGAGTAGCAATGACGAATGGGAAACATACTTTTCACAGGTTTTAGACCCTACTCCATAATAGTACCCCACTGGCATCTATTTTCCGTACTTCGTGTGGGAGAAGACGACTACCACGTAAAATTACTCATGGGTCAAGTTTTGTTGACTTTAACTGACTAGTATATATCCTTGAGGTGAAATCCAATTTCCTGTGAAATCCAGCCGACACGCGAACTGCAGAGATGTTTGCGAGCGAACAAGTACCAGAAAAACAAGGTGATTAGGTATTAAATGTTTCTTACAGCGCAATTTGGACAAAAAACCGTCTAGTCCCAGAAGCATGAACGGGTCCCAGACACCCGCGGTGTTGATTGCCAGGTACTCTAGGATTGGTTGTACCACGGGTGGTACAACCCAATTGGTGGTTTGGTTAGTGCGGTGGTTTGTGGATACCAGGTGACAGTCAGTGGCAGCTGGTATTCCCACTGGTTCACTCCTGGCAACCTATGACAACTACCATGGTTCAACACTGATGACAGCTGCCATTGTTCAACCATGACAACTACCATGGTTCACCACTGGCAAC
>WNGS01092210.1:13424948-13435619 GCA_020271785.1 Procambarus virginalis
CTGGGGTGTGTGTGTGTGTGTGGTGTGTGGTGGTGAAAAAAAAAAAAAAAAAAAAAAAAAAAAAAGTAGTTAGTGTAGTTAGTAACAGTTGATTGACAGTTGAGAGGCGGGCCGAAAGAGCAAAGCTCAACCCCCCGTAAAATACAACTAGTGAATACACCACACACACACACACACACACTACACACACCCACACACACCGCACACTTGCACCCACTCACCAGGCGAAGGAGAATTAAAAGAATACCAAGGAGGAACAAGAACAGTGGAAGATATGGTGGAAGGATTACGAATAAGGTTTACCTTATTCGTAATCCTTATGACGAGTAAGGTATCAGTTGGGGATGCTAGAGGGAGATGGAGGGAGGGAGAGAGGACCAGTGGAGGATGAAGGGAAGGAGAAGAGAGGTAATGGAGGGGAAGAGTGTTGATAAGACCGTGCACTACTTGGAAGAAGGGCAGGATGGGTCTAGATGAGAAAAGGGAAGGAGAGAGAGAGAGAGAGATAGAGAGGGAGGAGGGAGGGAGAGCATCCACATGGACTAATTAGAAACATCTCAGAAGAAAGTAATGAGTATCGATCTTGTTCCGTATCTATTGATCTTTGTATCTAACCCTCCTTCACTAAACTCGACTCTACCTCTCTTTTTCTCTCCCAATATATCTCTGTTCTTCATTATCTCATCATCTTCATGCCTGTCTTTGTTCATTTTACTAATTTTATTTCTTTCCTTTCCTACCTTACTATATAATTTTTTCCGTCTTCCATTTTCCTTGTCATTCACATTGCCATTTCTCTCATTTTCCAGTTTCCTGTTTACAATTTTCTCATTTTTCCTCTTAATATGCATCAAATTATCTCATGAACTTTCAATTCTTTCATTTTTCAACTTTCCTCAAAGGCTTCATCGGTGATGGGCTGTCTGCTTCAAAGGCTTGATGGGTGATGGGCTGTCTGCTTCAAAGGCTTGATGGGTGATGGGCTGTCTGCTTCAAAGGCTTGATGGGTGATGGGCTGTCTGCTTCAAAAGCTTGATGGGTGATGGCTGTCTGCTTCAAAGGCTTGATGGGTGATGGGCTGTCTGCTGCAAAGGCTTGATGGGCGATGGGCTGTCTGCTTCAAAGGCTTGATGGGTGATGGGCTGTCTGCTTCAAAGGCTTGATGGGTGATGGGCTGTCTGCTTCAAAGGCTTGATGGGTGATGGGCTGTCTGCTTCAAAAGCTTGATGGGGTGATGGGCTGTCGGGCTCAGAGACTTGCTACTTAGTGTGACGCTGAAACAACGGGAAGGAGACGGGGGAATATATGATAGAGAAGAAGCGAGTAGGCAAGATAACCGCAGGAAATGGTGGTAGGAGGGGAAAGGCGATGGATGGGGGGTAGAGGGGATGAGAGGTAGGAGAGAGGGAGCGGGGAGGTGTGGTTGTCCGGTTATCGATACCAATTAGGAGTGTGGGCAGGGCAGAGCGCAAACATTATCACGGCCGGTGTATGGTCGGCCCCGATCCACAATATCGCTGTAGTTTGTGGAAGGGGGGTGGGGGTGAGGGCGAAGATTAGGACGACCCAGGGAAGGTGGTGATGAGGGACAGAGGAGCATACGACTCTGGAAAAGTTGGGCGGATGGGAGTGAAGCTGGAGATGAGGACCTTCCCATTCCCCTCCTTTCACAGGCTATTATTATGAATGATGCTTTCAGTAACGTGTCTTCTGCCAGACACAATGCTGTCATGACATGGAATTATCTCCTAGTTAACACTTCTAGACTCTAATATTTGTATATCTAAGTTTTCTCTACCATAACTTGATGTTACCTTGCGATGATTTCGGGGCTCAACGTCCCCGCGGCCCGGTCCTCGACCAGGCCTCTACTGTACATATGTGTCAAGATTGTTCTAGTGTGCATATGTGTCAAGATTGCTCTAGTGTACATATGTGTCAAGATTGCTCTAGTGTACATATGTTTCAAGGGTGCTCTAGTGTACATATGTGTCAAGATTGTTCTAGTGTACATTTGTGTCAAGATTGTTCTAGTGTACATTTGTGTCAAGATTGCTCTAGTGTACATATGTGTCAAGAGTACATATGTGCCAAGGTTACTACTTCAAACTTAACAAATATCAATAAGACAACCAACCTACACATCTGAAAATACCGGAAAGTGACGACGTTTCGGTCCGTCCTGGACCACTGTTAATCCGTGTGTCGGACCGAAATGTCTTCACTTCCTGTATTTTCAGGTGTCAGATGGCCGTCTAATTTTCAGCCCGGTATTGTGACAATATCTGCAAATATCAGTAAAATATTAATAAATATTTACAATTGCTCTTTAAATAGTAAAACGTTAAGATTTATATATATGCTCTAGTAATCAGGACACATTAAGTTGTCCAGCTTGGGGACCTAGTCAAGTGTATACCTCGTAAGATGTATTATATCTTACGAGGTATACACTTGTCCAGCTTGGGGACCTAGTCAAGTGTATACCTCGTAAGATGTATTATATCTTACGAGGTGTATTATCTAGCAGTACACAGACTTTTTGATGTGCTCTCTGGTCTTCCGAGGCTCTGTTACGATGTTGTCTGGCCATCCCTCAGGCCAGGGGTAAACAAACTGTTTACTCATCTATACTTTCCAACCTTACATCAAGCAGCCCGTGACAGCTGACTAACTCCCAGGTACCTATTTACTGCTAGGTAACAGGGGCATTCAGGGTGAAAAAGAAACTTTGCCCATTTGTTTCTGCCGGGTGCGGGAATCGAACCCGCGCCACAGAATTACGAATCCTGCTCGCTATCCACCAGGCTACCTGGCCCCCCTGTGTGTGTGTGTGTGTGTGTGTGTGTGTGTGTGTGTGTGTGTGTGTGTGTGTGTACTCACCAATTTGTGCTTGCATGTAGAAATATATGTATAATAAGGCAAGTATTAATCAATGTATACTGTATTCAAGTTTTTTAGTCCGCTGTTTTGTTTTTTTATTTTCCTATAAATCTGCACGCTTCTTCGTCTGTTTGTCCAACAATCCACCTGTATTTTTGTATACATTTCCCACCTGTCACAGTTTCTCCATCTCCGTTTATATTCACCATTCCATCAGTGTCTCTCTCCATTATCGCTCATCCTAAACCAATTCTGCTTCAGATGCGAAACCAAACTGCATCAATTTTGTTTCCAATTTCGTCTTTATATTTGTGCATGTTTCGCAGTTGACCCCAATTACAACACATCTGGGGTCTGGTGTCCCGAAATAGGACTAAACACCCTCATGGGAGCTAATTTGGGGAGATGTCCACCATTCACCCCCCCCCCCACCCCCATTTCCTCCCACTCTCCTCTCCCAGCTAGACACAATATCGAATCATCCCTGTCTCTATCTCTCTCCTTCTCTGTTTATCTTTCATTACTCTTTCCCTAGCCTCTCTGCTCTCTATATTCTTACTCGTTGCCTACTCTCGCCCTTCTTATTACTTTTGTTTCTCCCTATTATTACCTATTCTCTCCCTTTTTCTTACGTACTTCATTTACCTTATATTTTGTCATAGACGAAATATAATAATGAAGGAATCGTCAATCTCCTCCATCCATGTATTGTTATTCTTTCTATTCCTTTCCAAATCCTTATTTCTTCCCTTCCTGCTTCCCCTTCTCCGTCCTCTCTCCCTTCTCCTCCCCCCCTTTAGTCCTTGCATCCCTCTCCCTCTTCGCTTCCCTCTCCCTCCTCCCTCCCTCTACCTCTCACCCTCTCACTCGGGGTCTCCATTACAGAGAATATTAGGTGTGTACATAATTGATGAAGGTATGTGTGCACTCCTGAGTGTGTGTGTGTGTGTATGTGTATGTTTGAAGGTGTGTGTGTGTGTGTACACTGTGGGAGGGATACTCTGTGTCTGTGTGTGAGAGGAAGGATTAGCTTGAGTACACGCGCGCTCATACGCGCTGTACAAGTGATGTGTAGACAGTTGGGTAGAGGGGAGAGTAGTGGTGGTTGTTGTTGTGGTGGTTGTTGTGATGGGGTTGTTGTAGTGGTGGTGATGGAGGCAGCTGTGGTGGTGGTTGTGGTGGTGACAGCAAGGGTGATAGTGGTAGTAGTTGTGGTGGTGACAGCAAGGGTGATAGTGGTGGTGGTTGTGGTGATGGCAGTAAGCAAGGGTGATAGTGGTGGTGGTTGTGGTGATGGCAGCAAGCAAGGGTGATAGTGGTGGTGGTTGTGGTGATGGCAGCAAGCAAGGGTGATAGTGGTGGTGGTTGTGGTGATGGCAGCAAGCAAGGGTGATAGTGGTGGTGGTTGTGGTGATGACAGTAAGCAAGGGTGATAGTGGTAGTGGTTGTGGTGATGGCAGCAAGCAAGGGTGATAGTGGTGGTAGTTGTGGTGATGACAGTAAGCAAGGGTGATAGTGGTGGTAGTTGTGGTGATGACAGCAAGCAAGGGTGATAGTGGTGGTGGTTGTGGTGTAGCAAGCAGTAGTGTTAATGGTTTTATTTTGTGTACACAGTTTAACACATTTAGGAACATCTGCATTCGTGCAGATGTTCAAGACTATATGAAGGGTTACAGTGTGTGTCAAGAACAGTGATACTTAAAATTGCCATCACACAGGATGGTTAGTCATACAGGGCCATCCGAAGTCTTCATTGACAAATCTTGGGCGATTTTTTTCTTGGAGATTTTTTTTTTTTTTTTATTAATTCCTTAGGTACATCTGCATTAGTGCAGCTACCCTAGACTATATGAAGTGGAGTACAGTGTGTCAAAAAAAAAGCTAACTAGTTGATGCTAGAAAATCCCCATCACACAGGATGGTTAGTCATACAGAGGCATGTGATAAGCTTCTTTGGAGATTGAACGCGCTACAGATAAAACTCTACGGACTCTGCCAAGAATATTTCAAACGTCACATCAACATGAAAACCAGTCTCTATTGGGGTAGTCGGCCCAAGATGTTAGAAAGGTCCATTACAATTATCAAGAATAAATGTTGTTGATCTCAAATCGGTTTGATATCGTATTCTACAGATACGAAGGAAAAAAATAAAAATGTTAATTTCCACTGGCAACAAAATTATTCTGATGAGCAATAATTAGTGCCTATAAGTCAATATAAATAAAAAAATAAATAAATATGTTTATTCAGGTAAGGTACATACATAAAATGATTTTGCATAAATGGAATCAATTTATAGATAGAACTTAGTACATACAATGCCTAAAGCCACTATTACGCAATGCGTTTCGGGCAGAATGGACTTCCTAAGACAGCACACACAAACAAGACAACAGACTTCTCAAAAATTGAGATAACGCAACATTTGCTCCGGTGAAAAACGTCCAGGAATGGCAATTTATTTCGAGATTATATAAACATGTGATGGTGTTAGGGAGTCTGTACAAAGTTTAATACAGTTTTGTTAACTTTTACTCCATTGGAAGCCGATTGAGGAATATTTTTTCATTATTATCCTCAAGAGGACTATTTATTTATTTTTGTTAATAACATCTTATTTTAAATTTAAAGACAGGGTGCCTATCCATTTGTGCTCTAGTATCGTATATCTGAATAAATGTTCCAGCTGTAATTCTGGACACGCTGGAAGTTTCATTCGGAACTTTAAAATTATCATTATAATTATCAAAATAATTAATAGTTTTAGCAATTGTCTAATTATTTCAGTGAAAATTACAGTATTACAATAATCACAACAAAATTATATTAATCTCTATCACACTACTTAATTATCTATCATATAATTAATTATCATTTTAATTATCATAATTATAATGATCAGACTTGTAATTATCATAATTATAATGATCAGACTTGTAATTATCATAATTATAATGATCAGACTTGTATTATCATAATATAATGATCAACTTGTAATTATCATAATCATGATCATCCTACTTAGCATCATAATCGTTACCATAATAATTATTATAAATTATATGATGACTAGACCACACATCATAAGATGGAGAAACGAAAACGTTTCGGTCCGTCCTGAACCTTTGTCAAGTCGTGTGTGAGTAATTATAAATTACAATTAGTGTTAACATTGTCAAAAAAATAGCAGTGGAAAAAATGGCAAATTATGAAGTGGGTCGTCAAGGTACAAAATCTGGAGAGAGTCAAGAGAGAGTTGCATGGAATATCTTCCAAAGGCATGCATTGCTTCTCACTTTGCATGATACATGTTGCAAAGCTAGATCGCTCTTCCCAGTGTTGCTTCCACTCACCGGTTCCGCTTGTCTATCTACATCACTGTAAAGGTCTGAAAACATTTCCCCTCGACCCAGATACCAGCCATGCCAGAGAAGCAGACTTAGCTCTCTATATTAAATGAATGTGCGCGTTCCTCTGTAGCGTGTCTGGCAGCCCTCTACCTCTGTGCTTTGTCTAACAGATCTCTAACCCTGGCGTGGCGGACAGAAGAAAATGTACATATGCTGCTTACCACTGTATAAACTTATGATCACATCCGTGGATGGTGATCATGAAGCCACCTGTGCAGGGTCATCGCCCACATGTCGTGAGACACGTTTTATAAGCTGCTAAGCATTTGGTCATTAGAAGTGGGTATCCCACCACTACCTGAGGACACTTTAAAAAATTGTTGGGAGGAAGCCAAACTCACTCTCACTGTAAAATTGATTAAGCCAAAGATCTGTGTCTAGCAGACAGTGCATGTCTTTTTCTCTACTTGCGTTGTCTGTGCATGCTTCTTTGCCCATATATCAGAGATCTGGATGCTTGCTTGTTTCTTGCTTTTGTTGAAGATTTGCTTTTCTCTGTTGTCACTTACAATTTTGCTTGGGCGTTTTGTGTATGTACTCGCCTGGTTGTACTCACCTAGTTCTGCTTGCGGGGGATGAGCTCTGGCTCTTTGGTCCCGCCTCTCAACTGTCAATCAACTGATGTACAGGTTCCTGAGACTATTGTGCTCTATCATATCTACATTTGAAACTGTGTATGGAGTCAGCCTCCATCTTTTCGGCACTTCGCTTCAGTGATGAAATTTTCACTGTTATGAAAATATTTAGTTCAATTTGTAAGTACTAATATTATATGAAGTGTTTTTAATTTTCGAGTTCGGGTTTCTAAAGTTGCATGGAAATTATTTCACGTTTGATTTTCACGTTCCAATGTTGCATGGAACAACGCATTCCTATCTTTATATATGGATAACAGAGGTCCCAGGATCAGGCCCCGGGGTGCCTCACTTGCATCACTCTCATGTCAAATATAACCACTTCTGTGCTGAGCTCAACACTGTTGCAGTGTTTGAACCGTGCCTCACAGTGTACCAGGGTGACAGTGCACACACATTTGCTTGCTACTTGCAACTGCATCGCTTCACACAATTCTGCTGGCATTTGCTAGACTCCAGTTCATGGCTCTACTTAGCTGCCTCTGGTATAGTCGTCAAGTGTTGCCCACACAGCCCGTCATGGATATTGCTCCAGCCACAGGTGTTGATGAAGGAAGCTTTGGGTGTGGTAGTGGTCTCTGCTACACCCTTCTTCCCTCCTCCAACATAACGTCCATGACAGCCCCTTTACCTGACCAAATTGATGAAACTGCACGTTGATTCAAACAAGCTTATGAATACACCAGCCCTACAGGAGCGTGACAAACATCTTAATACAGAACACGTTTTATCGTGTGATGCTTTACGTAGAGAACTCCTTCAGCAGTGTAATTGTTAATTCTGGGACTGCGGTTCTCTTAACGACCCAAGCAAAGCTGAACACATTGTTTCACCCTTCTAGAGCGTGAAGCATCACCAATCGTCATCATGTCCTTCACAGCTCCAGGCTTTTGGTATCCTGAAGTTTTGTGGACAAGTAAAGATGATCTGTCTGGTTTACTAATCAAAGTCCTCATCAGCACCTGACTTCAACACCTGTATGATGGCAGCCCCATCAAGAACAACACTGGTTGAAGCAGAGCACCTGACCGGGCTTCAAGAAGGTCTTCCAGGAATGCAAGGTCATTCTTAGCACCCAGACAACAAGCCTTCATCGGAAAGGAGTGTTTAGTCCAGGGTGGTTCTAGTGGGCAAGGAACTCTTCAGGATCCTGGAGCCTCGTCTGGTCACACATACAGCCAGGAAACCGTCAACGCTTCCCTTTCCTCGAGATCATCAGACTGGAGACTGAATACCCTCAAGGCAGAGGGGGAAGGGGTGGGGGACACCACAAAGGGCAGCTAAGAGACAGAAGGGGGTGTGGCTCGGTGGTGCGGAGGGGGTGCGGGGGAAGTGGGGAGGAGGGGATTTCGAGACCGCAGCTGTTATCTAAGCATGCGTGTTTGTGTCAATAGCCAACAACACTATATCACTCCGGCCTCACCGCGATGCCTACCCCTTCCCCCTTTCACACACACACAAGCGGATGACCCCAAGGATCTGTGCTAGGACCAATACTATACCTCATCTTTGCTAATGATCTACAGGAGATGTCTTATATGTCGATCTTGCACACGATGAAAAATTAATTAGAAGACTTGAGACACAAAGATTCAGAACTCAGCAGTGAGGCTCGTCCCAGAATTGAGAGGGATGGGGTATGCAGAATGACCAAAACTATCTACAAAAGGAAGGAGAGGGGAAAAAGACATAAAATACTTGAGAGATTGACAGAGTGGAAAAGTACGCTATTTTCACAATCAATACCAATAGAACTAGAGGACATGGATGGAAGTTTGAGAAACAGACGAGACAGAGATACTAGAAAGGTTTATTTTAATGTAATAGTGGGAAAATTTAATGAACTAAAGGGCAGGATGTAGAAAAGACTCCATTCATAATTCTAAATAGGGAGATAGATAGTAGTCATTGCATTGTTAACCGATGGCTATAAAGGTGGAGTCCAAGAGGTAAAAACCGATTCAGCAGACACAGATGAGAACACAAACACTTAAGTAGACGAGGTAGTGTTAAGTGTAAACACTGGAGCCACAATCTACCCGACAATCACTACAGCTCTCGCAAGCGACATCTGCGGGCAGAAGACGTACGGCAGTTAGGGGCCTCCATAACGCGTAGTTCCCCAACGCTGTGGGCCCAGGTTCAGAGGGTCGGGATTTATATGTTTTCAAGAATTTTCAGACACCCGCCGATTAGGAAATGGGGGGGGGGGGAGGGGAGGGGGTTTGCTGGGTAGGGGGGGGACGAGAGGGTCTGGGCAGTAACAAAGATATCCGATGTCTGGTTTCCCCCTTTAACGATAATAATAATAATAGTAAACTGCCAATAAAAATCAGTGAAATATTTGTTATAAATATAAATATATTAATACTGTATGATAACTGCTCTATCATGCACTAATATATATATATATATATATATATATATATATATATATATATATATATCTATATATAATATATATATATATATATATATATGTAACAAAGAGGGGTTGCCCGGCTGTGGACACACTTGGGGCCTGACAGCTGAGTGAACAGCGCATCGGGATTCGTAGCCGTAAGGGTCCGGGTTCGATCCCCGGCGGAGGCGGAAACAAATGAGCAGTTTCTTTCACCCTGAGCTCTGTTCACCCAGCAGTAAATAGTGCCTGGGAGTTAGACAGCTGCTAAGGACTGCTTCCTGGGTGTGTGTGTGTGAGTGTGGGAAAAAACCCAGTTGACTGACAGTTGAGGAGTGGGCCCAAAGAGGCAGAGCTCAACACCCGCAAGCACAACTAGGTGAGTACACACTTTAACTAGGTGAGTACACACATGCAAATTTACCCAAAAATATGCGAGCCTAACTCACCAAAATTTATTAAGGTCTAGACTTCCCTCCTAATTATAATAGTTACACATTCCCTCAGTTGGCTTTACTAGTTTCTGACACGTTACTGACAAC
The DNA here is from genome assembly GCA_020271785.1 of Procambarus virginalis. Lineage (NCBI taxonomy): Eukaryota > Metazoa > Arthropoda > Malacostraca > Decapoda > Cambaridae > Procambarus > Procambarus virginalis. Next base: position 13,434,823 of record WNGS01092210.1, read on the forward strand.
CTCTCAACAACAGCTCTGTACTTCGACTGACAACAGCTCTGTAACAACTCTACTGACATCTCTTACTAGCAGTCGACTGTCAGCAGCTCTGCTGACATCTCGACTGACAACAGCTCGGCTAGCAACAATTTTCAAAGCTGCCAACAACTATGGAAGTTAAACATTGAAATCCAGTTGATCTGTGGTTACCAGTTGTGTCAAAATGTTTATCAGGACATCTGTGACAGGAGGACTGGTGGCAGGTGGCAGAGACACCACGGAGTGCCTGGTCATTAGACTAGGTCATTTATTCAAACAGTTTACGAGCTTGGAACCTTCACAACCCAAGGTTAATATAAACAACCCCGCAATGCTTCCAAGTTCATAAACTGTTGAATGCATAATTGTTAAAAGACGTAAGGTTTCGTAAATGGATGCGCAAAAGTTTCATGAATCCTGGCCCAGGTCTGCGGCCAGGGGCATCATCCGCGTGGAACAGTTCGCTGTTAAATGAGCCAGCGTCCGTCGGCGGGATAATTATCAACGTCTCGTCTTCAACTTCTGGTAATTATGGCCCAGAGCTAATATGCGAGACCTGAAGACAAGACACCAGCGTAGATGTGGGTAAGTCAGGGTCACTTCTGATTAGCGCCACGTCGGTTTGGCCCGATTAACGTATTTCCGGTTTGATTAGGGTCCCTAATTCCACATTGTGTGTACGGGGAGTGTGCTTGACGCGAGTGTTGGGTTGCGTAGGGCCATACTCAGGGAGCTGATGGTGACGCAGGTGTATTAAGAGTGAATATGAGGGTAGGAGA
>WNGS01092210.1:13442596-13452688 GCA_020271785.1 Procambarus virginalis
CACAACTAGGTGAGTTTAACTAGGTGAGTACAATGACCCAAAGTGTAACTACTCACCCAACCCACTCAAAACTATATCCACCGTCTGCTAATTCACCCACCCATTGTCCACATAACTACTCAGGTTCTCACACTCACAAACGTTAAATAAAATTAACTATGAATTTCACAGAAGATGTTTCATCGGTTGCAAGCAGGAGAGGAGCTCGGGTCTTTATTATCGGGGACTTCAAATAAGTAAAATTTGACTGGGAAAAAAAAATCTTTAGGATCAAAGATTCATGGAGAAAAAGCCTATTGGTGGCAGATATGATAAAAATATTATTCCAACATGTCGGCAATCTCATACTTATACAGATTGCAAAATAATGGAACATATTGCAAACAAAGACTAGCAGAACATCTGGAGAGATGTGATCCTCAAATCTGAAATTGTGTGACAGGTCACATCATAAAACCAGAGATGAGTGGGGACATCTTCGGGGGGGGGGGGGGGGGTATTGTCAGAAAGCCTTCAGGACCGGACCCGAAATGCAGCTAGATTCCATAGACAGTTTCAGAGGTGTATATGACGAAGTCCAATAGGCTCGAGAATCTGTTTATCAGTTTCCTGTAAGTTTTAAGAGGCGAGGCGAAGAGGTGAGGTACAATCTTTGCAAGTGCAGTTAAGAGAGCTAACATACCCACCCTCCCATCGCTAAATAGTGACAGGCAAAGAAGGGGAACCCGCCGTAGACAGGCAGAACCCGTCGTAGACAGGCAGAACCCGTCGTAGACAGGAGCCCGGCCTGGGGCAGCCCAACACACACGCTAAATTGTTGCTCGTCCGAAAGAACTAATTTTCTGCTTTACTCAAACTTTCATCTCAAGCTGTCGATCACACTGGCGGTCTGGTGCTGATCTGCTGACCTGCCCCTGAGCCACACCCGTCTGCCACACCCCTCTATCACACAACCCTACTACTCCACCCTACTACACACTATCATACTACACCCCCCTCCCCCGCCCGCTCCACACCTCTTCCCCCTCATCCAATTCACCTCACCACCTCTCTCTCTCCCCCTCGGTGTCCCTCTCCGTCACCTCACGTGCCGATGCGGCGCCCAAGGGAGGGATGGCAGGTAATATTGGCTGTCGGGAGCAGGTGTGGCCTCGCGGACACACCTGACACCCACACATGTTCTCCTGAGGGTGCTACGGCAGGTATAGGACGTCCTCGAGGCATCTGTGATTAATCTCCTCATCTCAACGAGATGGAAGAGCCCTATACCGAGTTTACAGGTAACCGCATGCGGTAGCCTGTAAACTCGGTGTTAGTGTCATCGAGTCAAGTGGTTTACCGCTAATCAGAGGGCCAATTCTAAGCAAATTGTTTACCACCACTCAGATGATTTATTTCTAAAATAGGTTACAACTATTCAGATGGTGTTTTTTTTTATAAAATTGCTAGCCACTACTCACTAATTTATTACTAACCAAGTTTCCCACTGGTCACGGAGTTTACTTATCAAATATATTGGCACATATCAGAGGGTTTATGTCTAATCAAACAGCGTATAACTGCTAAGACTGTCGCCTGTTATATAGCTGTTTCATTATAGAGTTTTAAATATTATATTATCTTATTAAATAGCATATTGCTATTATTGAAGTAATAAGTTACTCCAGTGATATGTCACTGTTCAGAGATAAGAGAGAGGATATATATATATATATATATATATATATATATATATATATATATATATATATATATATATATATATATACAGAGAGAGAGGGAGAGAAAGAGAGGGAGGCTGCACATACAATTCACACACACACACATACTCGCTCCATGACAAAATACTGAGAAAGATTAACTAGGAAACAATTCACAATTTTCACTCCTTTTTCACCCAGCAGTAATTAGGGACCTGGGAGTAAAACCTATTTGCGTGCTGTGTTCCAGGGAAAACTTGCAGGTTAAGACATACCCAGGAGCTATAGGAGAGGAAAAGCTCTCATCCTGCTAACTGGAGTCACAGGGCTTGTATTCCCGTACCCACCTGTGTGAACAAAGTTAAGAGATGAAGATTAATGAGAATCCTACATCCGAAAGCATTGTTTACAAATTCTGTTCACTCTAATAGCTGCATTTTATTTCTGGAAATGTAATTTAAAAAATGACTCCAAATTATGCAGCCTCAAACAACTATCGCAAGTGAACTATGAATATACAGGTCAGTCAGCTATGCAAATTACAGGAAGGCGTTGTTTTCACACACACACACACACACACACACACACACACACACACACACACACACACACACACACACACACACTTTGCGGGACCAAAGAGCCAGAGCTTAACCCCCGCAAGCACAATTAGGTGAGTACACACACACATATACACTCCTTCATATATATATATATATATATATATATATATATATATATATATATATATATATATATATATATATATATATATATATATATATATATATATGTCGTACCTAGTAGCCAGAACTCACTTTTTGGCCTACTATGCAAGGCCCGATTTGCCTAATAGGCCAAGTTTTCATGAATTAATTGTTTTTCGACTACCTAACCTACCTAACCTAACCTAACCTAACTTTTTCGGCTACCTAACCTAACCTAACCTATAAATATAGGTTAGGTTAGGTTAGGTAGGGTTGGTTAGGTTCGGTCATATATCTACGTAAATTTTAACTCCAATAAAAAAAATTGACCTCATACATAATGAAATGGGTAGCTTTATCATTTCATAAGAAAAAAATTACAGAAAATATATTAATTCAGGAAAACTTGCCTTATTAGGCAAATCGGGCCTTGCATAGTAGGCCAAAAAGTGAGTTCTGGCTACTAGATACGACATACATATATATATATATATATATATATATATATATATATATATATATATATATATATATATATATATATATATATAATGGTGCTAAAAATAAGTACCAAATGTCATTCCAGTCGAGTACTGGAGTACTGTATAGAGTATATCTTCGGATTTCAGTGGAATTGATTGTATTTTCAGATTTAATTTGGATTCGTTACTTAGAATTACTATCATATGGGTGTAGTTTTGTAATCACCTGCCGGTTGAAGATGTAATTTTTGCATGGGATATTGTTTATGAATGGATTACTTTGTTAAGTTTTTGTTTTTATTTTATTTCAGCCGGAAGATTTTACTTGAAATTTTATCCGGATGGGTAGTGTTCCTTGGAATGTTCTTGGTGTTTGTCAGACTCCAGTTGAATGGGGATGTTCCGAATTCCAGTCTGGTGGCGAAATTTTATATTCCAGATCAAGCCTAGATGGTAGAATTCCATGGATCCAGTCAGATGGGTGTAAATTAAGTTTTCGTCGAGATGTACATCTGTAAATTCCAATCGGGTGGAGATGATAGTTCCAATCTCAGTAGGTTAAATGTTACTTTAGACTCTATGGCTTTCTGCGGATTTCATTCCAATTGTTGTTGTTTTCATATTCCTGGTATATGAGTGTAATCGTGGATCACAATAGAATCCGTTTTAAAGAATAATATAGATTACAGTTCTCTGACTGTAAATCTAGATACCAGACGGATGCAGATGTCTGCGGATTCCAGTCTGATGGATGAGTCTCTGGATTCCAGCTTGGTCTTCCGGATAGGCTGTTTCGACTTGAATAATGTATTGGGTTTGGCTTACACGATAAACTATTGGAAATAATGAACCTTGTATAAATTGGGTCATTTAGAGAGCGTCCAATAATCACCTGATGTACGAGGCTGTGACTCGACAATGGAAGAGGTGGGCGTATTTGTTACTCGCGCGTGTACTTGTCACCGTATTTGTCTTGGTTCATGTGTCTTTAGAGGCTGCTGTATTTGTCCTGGGACTGCATCTGCGTCTGGGACTGTTTCTGTTTAACCTGAAGCTAAACGAGCACTCTCAACACAACAACCCCTTCACCCTAACATAACCATCTTTGCACCCCCCTATATAGCAAGTTTTGCACCCCTCTCCTTCCCTCATAACCATTTTTCCGCCCCCAATATAACCATGAGAGGACACAGGTGAAAACTGGAAATGCAAATGCGTCGACAAAATGAAAGGAAGCTCTCGTACTCTGTACGGGAGTCAACAAGAGGAATGCACTGAAAGAAGAAGTTGTGGAAGCCGCCTCCATCCACAACTTTCAAGCCAGATATGACAAATAATTCGAACATTTCAGTAGTTAAATTATAACGCAACAGCTACAACAAGGCTAGCAGTAGGGGGTGGGGGTTGTAGGATAAAAAACTAGACCTCGCTTCTCCGTAATCATTGCTAGGTAAGTACTGATAGGTAAGTGATCATAGGCATAGATGATAGTGAATCCTTCCTTCGTGGTCTGACACTGTCACATTTTTCATCACGTGTTAATTTTCGTGATTTTGACACACACACACACACACACACACACACACACGCGCGCGCGAAGCAGCCGGTAGCAGCTGTCTAACTCCCAGGTACTTATTTACTGCTAGGTGAACAGGAGTATCAAGATGACAACAAAAATTTCCGCCTCCGCCGGGGATTGAACCCAGGTCCTTAGGACTATGACCCCAGAGCGCTGTCCACTCAGCCGCGATACCTCTGTGTGTGTGTGTGTGTGTGTGTGTGTGTGTGTGTGTGTGTGTGTGTGTGTGTGTGTGTGTGTGTGTGTGTGTGTGTGTGTGTGTAATCAAAATCTATAAAGTAGGACGTACGTCTGTCAGAGGCTGGAGTCAAGACGCAAATTTCATTTAATTTTGTACCGTGATTCCTGTGGGGTATGTGCCTTACATACTACAGAAATATGGTGTTATACGATAATAAAAATCGTGGTATAGGAGATAAGTGATATAGGAGACAAGATCTGATGCAAGTAATATATGATAAACGATGCAAGATAATACCGGACTAAGAATATAATGGATTTATGGTGTTGGATAAAAAAAGAAGATTTAGGATTAGTAGGTGACATGTGGGATCCAATTTGTAATTTGGTTTAGTATTGAGGCGTTTTAAAGCATGAGGAGAGACAGACACAGACAGACAGAACATACAGAATTAGGGAGACGGGAGATAGAGTAATAAGAATTGGAACTATATAAAGGAATAAATTAAAAGTTTGGTGAAGACAGAGAGGGAAGGGGGTTACGGAGTAAATGAACGAGAAAACTCTTCGTCTCCGTTTCTCCCCTCCCACCTCCCTCCCTTCTCTCCCAGCTCCCTCCCTCCTCTCCCAGCTCCCTCCCACCCTCCTCTCCCACGCACACATTGCTGGCAATCCCCTTAGCATCGGTAAACCACGGCTGCTGACCGAGTTATGATGAACGGGAGAGGAAGAGGCTTAACCCTTTCTCCCCTCTCTGCTGTCTCTTCCATGACATCTGTCATATCCCTCCCATTTCCCCCCCTTCCATGTCTTCCGCCCAGCTGTCACACCGATCTTGGTATAACCCCCACCTGTCGCTCAGGCCTTGGTATAACACATTCCCACAGCCTACCCACATGCCCATCTACCCACCGGTATTGGATATATGGGCATATATCCGAATGACCCGAGCGGGGCGACAGATGACCCGAGATGATTTTCGGACAAATGCCGGGTAATGCTGCCTCTACCTCACTTAATTTGTATTGATTTTCGAGAACGCACTCAGCTGTCTGTCTCCCAGTCTTATGGCTGGCTAACGGCTGGCTGGCTGGCTGGCTGGCTGGCTGGCTGGCTGGCTGGCTGAGTAGGTGACTTGGTGGCTCACTGGCTCCCTTGCTGGCTGCTAGGCAAGCATAAAGCTGGCATTTTTACCTGGCGTAGTTCGAAGCTATTTAGCTCTTTTGGTTGACTGCTGTTGGCTAGCTGGTTGTCTGGCAAACTCTGTGGTTGTCTGACTGTATAGCTTACTGGTAGGCTATCTGACTGGCTGATTGTGAAGATGGTTTTACTGGTTCCTTAACTTGATATCTGGGTTCCTGGGTGACGTGTCGAAACTACATCAAATTGGTAGATAAGGATGTCTAATTGTCTCACTAGCACTTTTGATTTTCTGGCTAATTAGATGCTAACTTTTGGTTAGATTGTTGCTAGATGGCTAGCAAATTGGCTGGATGGTTGATTGGTTGAGTAATTAGCTTACTGACTGGCTAGCTGGATGACTGGTTTAGTGTTTGGATGTGTGAATAGTGGGCTGGAGACGTGAATGAGTGTTTTTCTTTATTTATTTCTTATGATTTTATTATTTGTGTATTGTCGAGGACAGAAAGCCCATTAGGCTTACAGAGGGCCCCCTAGAGCCTAGGCTAACTACTTACATTATGCAGGACGTGACCAACAAGAATTTGCTAACTCCCAGTTACCTATTGACTACTATGTGAACAGATGCATGAGGTGATAGGAATCGGTGTAAAAACTTTTCTTATCCTGCTGTGGGAATCCAACCTGGGATTTTATGGTTGTGAACCGGTTATTTGTTCGTGTGTGGTGAACATTTGTAGTGTAGTTGGTTGGGGTGATGTGGTTGTATTGATTGTGATGGCTCCTCCCTATCGTTTCTTTCTCTCCATATATCCTTCCCTGCCTCTCTCCTTCCTATCTCGTTCCCTCTCCCTCCCTCCCTCATCGCCAGTTATCATATGCAGAAGTGTAGTAAATGCCGTTAATGACCTCTTCGAGTTAAGATACTTTCGTGTGAATCAGGTGTCAGTAATCGTCAGTGTCGCCAGCCTGTATTAGCTGTGAATGGCATCAAATATGCTAATTCCGCCCTGATTTTAATGCATGCTGATTTATGCAACGTTAAAACTGTATCACAACACTCATGTAATTTTTTGAGTGTGAACTAAATGTAAAGTTTGTTATTATGGGAGGGAAATATCTCTAATTTTAGGATTTTTTTTTCTCTCTCTCTCTCTCTCTCTCTCTCTCTCTCTCTCTCTCTCTCTCTCTCTCTCTCTCTCTCTCTCTCTCTCTCTCTCTCTCTCTCTCTCTCTCTCTCTTCTGCATCAGCCTGCTTCTCTAGCCTCTCTTGCGTGAGTATAACTTCGCTGATGTTTCGGGACAATATTTAGCTCTTTTAAATGTTCTAAGAACATACTCAAATCAGATCCCACTGCATCTTAAGGGTACAACTCTCTTCTCCAGTGGTTCTCTTCCACCCTTTATTCTGTTTTGTCTTTTGTGTGTGTGTGTGTGTGTGTGTGTGTGTGTGTGTGTGTGTGTGTGTGTGTGTGTGTGTGTGTGTGCGTGTGCGTGTGTGCGTGTGCGGGGGGGGTGTTTGGGTTCATAGTTCGATCATTTTGTGGATATTCCACAAATTGATTTCGTTCGGTAAGTTTCACGGTAGCTGATGGAAAAGGGGAGAGGAAGGGGAGTCAGGTGTGAGAGTGGGGAGGAAACAGGGAAGGGGGTAGTTAGTGGAGCGGGGGAGGAGTGGAGTGAGTCAAGGGGTAAAGGCGTAAGGCGGTGGAGTGTCAAGTGTGAGAATTTGGGGAAAGAGGAATCTGGATTCGGGCGAGAGGAGTGTGGAGTCAGGTGTGCTCAAGGGGGGGGGGAGAGATGAGGAGTAGCAGCAGTGACGTAGGAAAGAGTAAGTGTGCAGGGGAATCAAAGCAAAAAGAAAGTAAGGCTAGAGAGAGATGAGAATAAACGAGTGGACATAAGCGAGAAAAGAGAGAGAATGGTTGAAGGGAGACAAGAATGAAGGGACAAGAAATAGAACTAAAATATAGGGAAGAAGAGAGGTCGAAGCATAAATCAGTTCTCCTCTCTTCTTCTCTTAAAATTTCACCTTCTCTCTAAGTATGTCCTTCGTTGCAACCTCTCTCAATTGTCTGCAAGACGAGAGATGGAAAGAGAAGGCACACAGAGAGTAAGATAAAATATATAGACAGAAAAACAGTAGACCAGGTAGACATATTTCTTGTAAGTCTCCACTTCACCCATCTTCTGGCAGTACTTATCTTCTAAGACTTACCTCTCCTCTTCCTCCTGTCTCCGCTGATTCTATTTTATTAATTTCTACTCCATCTCCTCATCCTCCTGCTTTAACACCTGCATGTGTCACATGAGACCTGATGGAGGTATGAGGCAGGTGGTGAGGGGCGTCCCAGGCCCCTCACCTTACCTCATAATTCACTGATGGTAATGTGAGGGAGGTAGCAAGGGGGTGCTCCCCCCCCCCACCTCATAACAATCAAATATTCATGTTGATTCAGCGTCAAAACAGCTCTGTTGCCCCTACCCGGGGAAGGTCACGAGTGGTGGTGTTTGTGATGGTGGGTGAGGGAGGTGTTGATGGTGATAATGTTGGTGATTGTGATACTTCTCAGTTATTACCTAACAGTGGCTACGGAGGAGTGAGGTCTAGGTCTTTATGCCCCCGGCTACTGGCCTTGTCCACCTGTTGCGTTCTTATCTAACTATTCAAAGACGTTCAGACTTTGTTGAATCTGGATTTAGAGTTGTGGATGGAGGTGGCTTCCACAACTTCCTCTTTCAGTGCATTCCACTTGATGACCAGCCGTAAAAGGTACGAATATTTCCTTGCATTACTTGACTCATTTGCGTTACCAACTTCCACTAATGTCATGTCGTCAAACTTTCAGTTTAAACAGGCTGTTCTTATCCAACTTGTCTATTCCTCTCAGTATCTTGTATATTGTGATCATATTCCCTCTGTTTCTTTTCTTTTTTAGTACTGTACATTACTCCATTCACTATTCCCTCCCATTGCTCCATTCCCTATTTTCTTTTCTTCTTGCCGTTTGCTTTTCCTTTGTTCCAGGTTTCATATCTGTTAATCTTCTCATGCGTCTTTCCATTTCTTCCCTGCATCAACTTTTTTTTCTTCTTCCACTGTTTCATCCATGCCTCTCTTACATCATCTTTAATGCAATATTTCGTTCTCCCTTTCCTTCCTTTGTCATTCTTACCCATTTTGAGCGTTTTTTTTCTCTTTCGCCCGTTTTTCATTATCCTTTTCCTTCATATTATTCTTTCTACTCCTTCATATTTTCCTTACTGCTCATCTACCTTCTCTTCAACACTCCACCTCCCTCCTTCTACTCCTTAAACCACCTCTCCATCCTTGATCTACCATCACCACCTCCTTCTCTCCTCCTCTTCCTCCTGCTCCTCCTCTTTCTCCTCCTCCTCTCCTCCTCCCTCTCCCTCTGGCCCTCCTCTCACCCTACCCTATACAGCGGAATGTAATTACCCATTGATCTGATGCGCATATTAATGGACCGAGCAAGCGGCCCATAATGGAATTAATACATCCCTTAACAGACGCAAGACGGAATTACGCAGACAGAAGGGCTTACGCACCGGTGAGTGAATGGATGCATGGGTCAACCGGACGGATGGGTGAGTGGATAATGGATGTTGGCTTGAATTTAATAATTGGCAAGTTGATGGGTAAATGGGTGAATATACGGATGAATGCATGTATGCATAATTTGCTAAATGAGTGATTGAAATTGGTTTCTTGGTTGCTAGTTCATTTGTTTACCTAATAGTGCTTGATTGTTTCATGGGTTATTGGCACAGAGAGGTCTACCCTGCTTCTTGTTTTGTAAACTGAAATATTGCTTTCGTCCTGGACAGTGTACCGAATTAAAGTAAACTTACTAGTTGGACACTAAGGTATTGTGGTGGCTATAGTATACTCCCGCGGGAGTATACTAAAAGTATTGTGGTTAAGGCATATAAGGGTTATACGTAGAAGTAGCGTTAAAAGGTATGGGATTTGAACGCTGGCAGAAAAGTGAAGAACTGTTCAAGAAAAGTTCAAACATAACTAGCGTTGGGTCATGTAAAGTGTCTTTTTGTTCATAAACAAGTGGTTTGGTGGTTGGATTAATGAGCATTTGAACATGTTTGTGATGAGAGATGCCTGACTCGCGCCACATTACATTAGAACTATCATCAAACAAGTGCGCCGCTCTCTTTATATATACAGTATTCGAAGCGCACCTCTCAAAAACTCTTCACTCACTCAAAATAAAAAATAGTTACCAAAAAGAACCAAAAATGCCTTACCTAACATACCCTAGGACTAA
>WNGS01092210.1:13459780-13477678 GCA_020271785.1 Procambarus virginalis
TGTAAACTGAGAATTTACTGTATTCCTGAATTGTGTTGAGTACTAAGTGTATACATATTTATATATATTGGAGCTTCATCAAATATACTCTCTAAGTTATTCTATGTCTTAATGGGCTGGTTACAGTCTTTCTCTATCACTGTCTCTTCTCTCTCATTGCCCATTTGTATTTTGTATTGATTATTTTCTTTATTCGGCAATTGCTCTTCGAAATTGAACTTCTCAACACATTACTAACAATTTTAGATAAAAGTGGGACTTGAACCGTGGTCCAGAAATCGCTCACGGGATCCAAACAAGACTCTTATTCGCCTTCACTTCTGATGTATTAAATTGTTTAAAACGTCTTAAGAGAGAGAGAGAGAGAGAGGAGAGAGAGAGAGAGAGAGAGAGAGAGAATGGAGAGGAGAGAGAGAGAGAGAGAGGACACTAAAGAACATTACCAAATTCATGAGGCTTTTTCGTCATGAATGTTGTGAATATTTGAAAATGTCAGGAGACCCGTTGTCACCCTGGTGGTGGAAGGGGAGGAGGAAGGGAGGGGGGGGGGTGGGAAAGGTGACGTGGATGGAAGGGGAGGGGGGGGGGAAGATGGCGGGAAAAAATGCTAAGATAAATGCGAGTACAGAGAGATCTTGGCTAGCTTCAGGTGTAGACAGAAAATTGGTTGTTAGAGTTCAAGCACACTAAGTGTAAGGTAAGGAAGAAAGGACGAAGGGGGATGGAGACCAGAAGGAAGCTATTCCATTAAGGAAAATATCAGAATTTGGAAAAAAGATGGAATGTATTTCAAAAACGCGAATCCGGACACTTTCATAATATCTGTACAACCTATGAGAGACCAATACTAGATTATGCAGCACCGGCTTGGAATCCGCATTTCGTTGAGCAGAAAACCAAAATTGAAATAAAAGGAGGATTTGCAACAAGATTAGTGTCAGGAACGTATGGTTTGTATGTTCGAGTGTAGGTTCAGGTCTTGTATAGTCAAGGCAATAAACATAGGGAATATAGCACAACATACAAGATAATCAGTGAAATAGACAAGGTAGCCAGCCTCTTCGAGTTGTGAAAGTAGGTTAAGTGGACACAGGAGTCAGGTGGAAACATAAATGAGTCCAAAGAATGTATGGAAATACTCATGCCCAGGATGGGTGGTTAACAAGTGAAATGTACTGAAAAAAAGAAGCTCTGGAAAGCCACCTCCAACCACAAACCTTTAATGCCCAGATTCGGCTTTGAATCAAAGGTCCAGAAACGCTAAAATTATATGCAACAGTCTAGGACCTCAGTTTCCGTAGCCACTGTTAGTGTAAAACACCACTACCACCCACCACCACCACCACACTCCCCCTACAATATCTACCTCCCTCGCCCTCCATCTATAAATTACCCATCCCTCAACTCTCCAACTAGGGCGACTGACGAAGTTGACGGGGGGGGTAACAATTTTGATTGAACACGCTGCATGTGTTGGGTGGATGTTGAACAAGCTGTCAGGCCCGGGAGGAGCGGCTCGGGTTTCTCCTATATTTTACTCCTGACATTATCTTCCAAGGAGACATATTTACATGGATGAATAGTATACATTTATAGCTGAAAAGGTAAATTGCGAGAGAGTACAGGGTAGACACTTCAGGCAGTCGGGGACGGGGGTAAACTAATGTATTAGTGAGGACAATACACCGAGAAACGGTATACACCATTCGAACCTATACACCTGTTGATTAAAGTTGAGAGGTGGGACCCAAGAATGGTTGCTCATTCTCTGTAAACACAACCAGACCAGTACATACATCTCAGTATGCTTCTCGGTGTATATTTTCCTGCCGGGGATATCCATTCATGGAGATACGACAACCTTACCTTGGGGACACCACGACACTACTAAATATGGTTGATATGCAAAAAAGTCAAGAAATAATGAATAGATATATATATATATATATATATATATATATATATATATATTATATATATTATATATATATATATATATATATATATATAAAAGCAGGAGCATTGAAGTGATAACAAAAGCCAGTCTCCCAGGTGCGTCTCCGCCGATCTGACCAAGTCCTGCCCCCACATACCAAAACTATTTAACACATAGAGAACGTGATACCCAAAGTCGTATATACAGAAATAAAAGTACATGCGCAAAAACACATGGAGGAAGAGGATGCGCAGGGCGAATAGGCGAAGAGAGAGAGAGAGAGAGAGAGAGAGAGAGAGAGAGAGAGAGAGAGAGAGAGAGAGAGAGAGAGAGAGAGAGAGAGAGAGAGAGAGAGAGAGAGACCTTCCTACACGTCTACTCATAATCTCCTCCCACCAAATATCGCCATTATATTCGCCTTTGTCGCTATTGGGCAACTTGTGCTCTTATGAAAGATGGGAACACCGGATTCCACCAATAGCAGCGCAAGAGTATATTAATATGATGACGTCAGCGGACAATCATATTACATCAGAGGAGGACCCGCGAGACTCTCCATGGCCTGGAAAATGACGCTAACATTTTCTTTCATCTTCACAACGTATCCTAAAATATCCGTCGAGTTACTCTTAGAGTTATCTTGTTCAACACAAGAACGAATAGAACATGACACGGGGAGAAAATTCTGTTCTTAAAGTTCTGCGCGGCAACCGTCCCTAGTGGCCTATATGAAGGATAGATCATAACTCGGGCGCTGATTGGCTAGAGTTATGACGCCGCACCTGACGCCGCGCTCCCATTGGTCAGCCCAGCGGCCCCCTCCGAACTCCCTCGCGTGTTATTGACTTGGGATCAATTTGTTGTGGGTTTGTCCGTTTCCTTTGCTCTTGCATCAAAGAATAAATTATAAAAACACGTGCTGTTTTCACTGCGCGGTAAATGCTCCCTTCTTGACTGACATTTGATCTGGGGCAATGCTTCTCTCCCTCCAAAAACTACTATGACTTAATCATTAGTTCGGGAACTTTTGCTGAAATCTAGTCTCGAGTCGAGAGTAATTAAGCGATATTCAACTCCAACTTTGGGACAAAAAGACACACACACAAAAAGATGACACTGAAATCAGATGCCGTCGCAGGAATTATCAAACACGTATTTCAATGCTTCTTTATAACAAAAGACAGAAAACACTCCAAACGCGGATCAACAATTCAATATTTAAATAAGTGTTTACAAGTCTACATTTTTTGTAATTGTTTACAAGTCAACATTTTATATATCTGTATTCAAGTGTACATCTATATTCATAAGAGAGAATGTGTGTATCTGTCTAAAGTTAGAAACAAGAGGCCTGGGGGAAAAGCCTCACCCAAATTTGCAGGGCGAATGGTCTGTGGTACGGGACGGACATATGCATACCGTGACCAGCCTACGTTAAGTGTTTTAAGAAATACAGGGGTATTAGCATCCCAGGTGATTGGTATGATGACAAAAGTGAAATATATTGTGTGATTCCCCTAGAGATTTTATTGATCATAATAATATATTTTCTGAGAGACCCCATATATTTTTGTCTGCTTTTTAATACATTTTATGAGAGAAGGGACAAAGGGGGAAGCAGGAGATCAAGGAGAAGATGGGGTTAAGGGTGGGGAACAAGGGGAAAGTGTAGAAAAGGGAAGAGACCCGGGTGCAGCCGGCTACTCTTTCTATGTAAATGGAAAAATAAGTTTGTTCAAGGTTAAAGGAGACGAGGGAGATGGGGTGACGACAAAGGGCGAGGGAAGAAAAGGGGGAGGGACGGAGAAACAGACAGACAATCCCGGGCACCACCAGGACCCTTCCTATTTTTTTTATAATTGTTTACAATCCACATTTTTTATAATTGTGAACAAAATCCACATTTTTTATTATTGTGAACAAAATCCACATTTTTTATTATTGTGAACAAAATCCACATTTTTCGTATAATTGTTTACAAGTCCACACTTTCTATTATTGTTTACAAAGTATAGAAAATGAGACATGAGTGACCAATCAAGCAATAAAAAATATATTACGACTGAGGACGCAAAAGAAATAATGTCAAACATACATTCTTCATCAAGCGAGCTTCCAGAGAGGGAGTGTTTGAAAATTTTACATAAAATATCATTGGCATTGGGTTTCCTTATTATGCAAAGGTTAGCGTATTGATGAACCGGAGGACTTAAATGTTAGATCAAAGTTCACCTTCCTGGCTTCCTGTTAAGTTAATTATGAGTCGTGTCATCACTTTGGCAGCTTCATATTGGAGAGGCTGGTGATGCTTTTATTGTGTTTAAGCATTGATTGTGTGTGCNAAGACTCACATCAAACGCAGTCGGAACTGTTTAGGTTATGATTTGGAGCAATATTCTAAAGTTATCGATGCAAATCATCATAGTTGTACCTGGAGTGTTTGTGAACGAGCTAAGACAATGTTCTGAAGTCGAGGTGATGGAACTAGTTAGTTTCAAGACGACTTCACAGTTCACGAAATTGTTTCACATTATGCACCATAAGTGCCATTTGACAGGACGCACATTTTTCGTTCATCAGCAACCCATATGTATTGTCTTTACATGCACAGTACCATGTGCTTCTCTACACAGCCACTTGAAATTTTGTTTCAATAGATGAAGCATACTAAACAAAAAAAATCAAATCAAATATCCTTCTGTAATTGGCGCGTCAAATACGCCTGAAAATAAGCAACTTAATTAAAATTAAGTATTTTTATAAGTACATTAAGCTCATTGATTCATATATTATAAAACAGACTTAATTAATTGATTAATGATACAGATATCTGGATGATAAAAAGGCATTTCCTTTTACTCATTTTGGAATGAGAAAATCTTTGGAGCAGAATGGTGAGATGGGATGAACATCCTGGGACATCCCAGAGGCGCGACTTGACCCTGGATGCTGGGCTCCATCCCGCCGTTCGAATCCCAAGATTATTTCATAGACACACCGCGTTATTGCGATTTTCTTGTTTATATATGTCGAATGTTTATAAAATGACATCACCGGATGTCATTCACCTCTACCGAGTTCTCCCCCACCCACCCAGAGCCCCTTACATAATGTTTAATTGGCCCTATTGCCTTACCCCTTACCTTATCTCCCTATCCTATGTCTCATCGTCACCATACTCCTTCGACCCTTCACATTTGTTTTAAACCAAAAACTGTACCTTCATATCTATTCTTCAATAATTACGAGAGTTTCAGTACCAAGAATTTTATAACTTGATTACTCTTCTTATACTGATACTAAGAAAATAAAAGCAAAGACAGCTTACACTATAATATATATATATATATCATTGTGATAATAATATATACATATATATATTTGTGATCGTCAATTGCATATATATATATATATATATTATATATATATATATATATATATATATATATATATATATATATAGTAGGCATCCTTCAGTCTTGGAAGACTATGGAGTTGCACCCTCGCAAAGCCTGGGTAGGTAGATATAGAGGAGAAGCTGTTACCCAAGCAGCAAGTCCCCCCTCTCCACGTCACTGAAATTATCCAATAGAGGCAAATGCCAATACACATGGTTCCAGCAACGTCGCAAGAGCTGCCAGAACGAGGTCGACGTCAACAACGAACTGCCTTAGGGGCTCCAACTCCGGATTTTTCCTCGAGGATGACTCTTGAAGCCTTTCCCAAAAAAGGGGTATGGCCGCAAGGCAGCGGAGGTTCAAAATCAGGGTTTTCCTTCCCCTAGATGGGCTGCCTTCCCAGGCTATCGAGTCCCATCTACCCGGAGCAGCTGGTTTTAAGGCGCCAGAGGCACGCCCTCGCCCCTTCTCCTGTCGGTAAAAGCAGTTCCGCCGGACTTAAAGACTAAGCCACCCGTGCAGGCCAGGAGTTGGACTTGGTTGTCAGAGGCTATTTGAGACGCATGCCGTATAGGAGCATTTTATAGGTCATGGGAGCTCGTCCCCCATTACCACCCCCTGGCTATGACAACCCTTTGGAACCATATTATACATACACATATATATATATATATATATATATATATATATATATATATATATATATATATATATATATATATATATATATATATATATATCATCAAGGTGAACACCCTTGATGTAACAGCTGTTGGCAACTAGTGTGTATATATTTGGAACGTGAACACCTATCGTGTTTACTGAATTGTATGATAGTTCGGTGCCTTAACTTTGGGCTTCATGAAAACATGAGGATTGAACCCAAAAGCACCCGGGTAATGGCTTGCATCAGTTGAAATATACTTTGCAATACTTTTGCCGATTGGTGATCCAGCGATCAATGCTCGCTTCTAATGATGCAAGCATTGGTTCCCATCCCAGTCAGACTTGCTGAAACTTTATATATATTTATATATATATATATATATATATATATATATATATATATATATATATATATATATATATATATATATATATATATATATATATATATATATATAAAGTTTTCAATCAAAATCTCTATATTTCTTCTGGTCGTAAGGTCTTGGTAACTACCGTAGGTTTATTAACATTGCTACGGAATTATTGTTAATAGTTTCAATATTACTACAACTACTTCTTGTATTACTGCTGCTGCTACTACCACTACTACTTCTACTACTACTACACTACTACTACAACTACTACTACCACCACTACTACTACTACTACTACTACGGTGGCAGCGTGTAGTGACGGACGGATTCATTATACCTTCACAGCGTTTCATTCAGGTTGACGGCTGACCTGGAGCCATCCCCTGGAACGGCAACACGCCAGTCTTGCACTCAACCCCTGACACTTTCCCCCCCTACCTCTCACCTTCCCATTCTCTCCCTCCGTCCCTCCCTCCCTCTCTTCTCCTGTCCCCTTATTTCACCTATCTTGTTATCTTCTCTTAACCTTATTTTACAATCTAATAGATTTGAGGATCGTATGTAGGATTTTTCTCTGAATTTTAAATTTCGACATATGTTCAATATACGTTTATCTGTTTTATTCACCTTCTTCAATTCATCAACCGTTGCTTTCCATATTCGTCCTCAACCCGTTTCCGTACTCTTTCCCCCTGTTCACCCCGTTCCCCTCCCCCCCCCCTTATCCTCACACAAATGACTGCAGGTCTAATTAAGGTGTCTCTCGTCTGTTGAAGGTTAAATCTGTCACCTGTGGTGTGTGTGTGTGTGTGTGTGTGTGTGTGTGTGTGTGTGTGTGTGTGTGTGTGTGTGTGAGTGTGTGTGTGTGTGTGTGTGTGTGTGAGTGAGTGAGTGTTTGTATTTATATCGCGAGGCCGCTGAAGTACCTCATTCATATTCTTGTACCAAATATTTCACATTATCATCTGCTGTTTCTCATACGCTGTTTTGCATCAGATGCTTCTCACATATTGTTTCTCATTATCTATCATTCTTAGTTATTAATTCTTTATCTCTCGTTTTTTATTTGTAATTTGTTATCGTGCAATGTTTCTCATTCTTTTCTTGCTTCTTATATGGTGTTCCTCATCCGCTGTTCCTTATTTGCCTTTTATCAAAGCATGTTACTCATTCGCTGTTTCGCATTCAATGTTTCTCATCCAGTCTCACTATTCTCTTCTTGGAAGGAAGTGGATAGGGGGAGGAGGAGGAGAGGGAGGGACAGATGAGGAAGAAGCAACTGGGGAAGAGAGGTGAGAAATTGAAGGGTGGTGATGGGGTAGATAGGGAAAATCAAGGGAACAACATTTCAAATGACAAAAACTACAAAAAAAGGAGACGAATTGAATTTATGTTTATTAAGAGAGGATAATTTTTTTTAATCAATAGGTCTCGTCTGCATGAATTATATATTAGAATTAATATAATATGATGGTAATTGCATGATAATTGAAGGTCATTATCAGTTATATAAATTAAATGGCTCAGAATGTTAGAATTATGACGGTAGTGGTAGTGTTGGTGGGGGTGGTGGTGGGGGTGGTGGTAGTGTTGGTGGGGGTGGTGGTAGTGTTGGTGGGGGTGGTGGTGGGGGTGGTGGGGGTGGTGGTAGGTGGTGGTGGGGAAGGGTGGTGTTGGTGGGGGGTGATGGTAGTGTTTGTGGGGGTGGTGGTAATGTTGGTGGGGGTAGTGGTAGTGTTGGTGAGGGTGGTGGTAGTGTTGGTGAATGTGGTGGTAGTGTTGCTGGGGGTGGTGGTAGTGTCGGTGAAGAGGAAGGAAGAGGACATGCAAGAAGAGACAGGAGAGGAAGAAGCAACAGAATAAGAATCATAATCAAAATACGTTTAAAGAACATTTCATCTTCATCCCTTTCCCACAAGTCCCTCTTTCATTCTCTCTTTACCTCCCCTTCCATTCTCCCAAAACCTTCCATTCCATTCTCACCTAATCCCCCGTCTTATTGCCCCCCCCCCTGCGAAACCTTCCCTATACCTCTGTTTCGTGAAAAATTGAACTGACTTGCCGTTCTCACTTGAACGGCGCCTTACAGAGACTCGTGAGCCGCTCGGGCTCTAAGGTGAGACACGCTGAACACAACCAAACACAAAGCTAACTTGGAGATGTCGACGCTGGAAGTTGCAGTCTGTCTGTCTGGCTTTTCCGTGGCCTTAATATGTTTAATTTTCTTTTGTAACCAATGGAAGAAATGATCGCGTGTGCGGATGTTACGAGCGAAAATGTTTCGCTTTGAACGAACGGAAGTGGAATTGAAATGGTGAATCAATTTTTTTTTTTTATTTTAATTCCCTCTTTTTACCGTCCTCTTTCAACCTCTCCTTTCCCCTCTCCTCTTCCTTCTCCTCCTCACTCAACTAGGTCTCTTCTGACACCTACGGTCTTGTACTCACCGCCACTTCTCTCATTCATCAGCACGAGGTGAGAGCATCAGTTTTATCAATGGAGAGAAAGTCATTCGTGGCACAGTGGTAACAAGCTCATGCTACGCCTCGCGAGTTATTTGGTCAGGGTTCGAGTCCTTCCAGGAGGGATTGTCTGGGTGTCAATCCTTAACTGTTCGCAACTGTTCATCTAGCAGTAATTGAGTACGTGGTTGTAAATCGATTAGCGGGTCGTGTTCCCTGGAAAAGTAGGTGTTCCAGGGAAGTAGTTCCAGGGGGAAAGAAAGTTCTCAGCCTGCTAATAGAAGTCTCTGTTTCTGTACCAATCTTGTGTAAAGAAAAATATAAAAAAGTGTAAGGATTACCCTCATATTTCATCTTGTAGGTCCTAGGTCCACCTAGGTCCAGGTGTCAGGAGTAGCCTAGCCTCACCACGAGTCTGGTAGGCCTGGGTTCATTATAGTCTTCAGCGTTTTACATTTTCTGTCCTAAACATTTGTTGTTGTATCCATTCTCTATTGAGTAGAGGTGTAAAGTCCTTGGTGTGGCCTCATACACCTGTCTATTCAACCTGTAATGTCCATCCACGTTCCTCTTTCTCATCTGCCTACTCTTCATTCTCTTCCTCTTTAGCTTCTCTTCCTACATCATCAGGACACCATATATACCTTCACCACAAATCCATACATGCCTTCACCAAGACTCCACGTATACATTCTTAGGACTCCATGAATAAATCCACGAGGATTCCATGTATTTCTGTCTGTGTGAATAAGGTGTAGCGTGGTCTGGGATATAGGGGGGTAACGTTCCGTTAGTCTATCTGCTATCCATTGTGAGTGACATACGGAAGGCAAGTGCAGAGGCGACGTTTATCAGTATACCGATAGTTTGTTTACTGTTTCATTGCAGATCTTTTCTGTATAAATCGTAGACGTCTTCCAGTGTCAGTTTCTCCTCATAGACAGCTGTTACTCCTTCCTCTGTCTTTCTGTCACTCAGTCTGTCGGTATATGACAGGACTGTCTCTCAGTCCTGTCAGTCTAAGCATGTATACACTGCCGACAACCTTACACACTTAGGTATGACAGACTCCATGTGTTGAGTCACAAGTCACACTTGAGCATGACACTCTCCGGGTGTTGAGTGACCAACCACCTCGATCACAAGTGTGACAGATGTGGACACCTGTCCAGACAGGCATCGCGCAAGACGGCTCAAACACCCAATTATTAGACAGGTGAAGTTATGAGTTTGGGAAGGAGGGGGGGGTTAGTGTAGATAGGGGAAGAGGGCTTCGTGAGAATGTGGGAGGGATTGATGAGGATGGTGAAGATGAAGGAGATTTAGATGGTGAGGGGGGGGGGAGGGGTTAGTGAAGAACGGAGAACGGGGTTAGAGAGGGGAAGGCAGCAGGGAGGAGAGAGGGGAGGAAAGAAGGAGAGCTCGGCAAGGAGGGGGTGAGTGAGAGGGAAGAAAGAGCTGCAGCAGGAGGCTCTATGGACACGTGTGGTCACACCTCATCGCTGCTAAGGCCGGATACACACCCTAGCCAACATTATTTTGTTGTTGTGCCAGGCTCTGTTGTTTAGTTTATTTAGGCGAGTGTCCCCAAGAAATTGTTCACGTCCCCCATTTTTTGTGTTAGCATACGAATCTTTCTCTTAAACGACCCTTTGGCCATTATTTTAAACAAATCATGCATTGCAATTTTTTTGTTTATATTCCCATAAAACGCAAATTCTTTGATGAGTTTCAACTAATAATTATATTTTTGTTCTAGTTTGTGTACCCATGGAAAACAGTCATACTAATTTGTATAAAAGTTATTATAAAGTATTTCGAATTTTTCAAGAAATCGTATGTGGAAAAAGAGCTATATTGCTCAAGTTTAATAGAGTAACTTTCGGCTCAAACAGTATTTTAAATTGGAAGCCAATACGACGAGACAGAACAGAG
Organism: Procambarus virginalis; assembly: GCA_020271785.1. Classification (NCBI taxonomy): domain Eukaryota; kingdom Metazoa; phylum Arthropoda; class Malacostraca; order Decapoda; family Cambaridae; genus Procambarus; species Procambarus virginalis. The sequence goes on from WNGS01092210.1 coordinate 13,470,552, forward strand.
ATCTATTAAACACTAACAATTTAATAATGAAATAAAAAGATAAATATTATAACATTAAAAAAATGCAAAACCATAAGATATCATTATCAATGATACCAAATAATAATAATAATAATAATAACAATAATAATAATAATAATAATAATAATAATAATAATAATAATAATAACTATTCATCTACAATTCTATCTACAATTCAACCTACTATAATCTACTGTTCTATCTACTATCCAATCTACTACATCAAACAGTTATATCATAAAAAACAGATTCCTATTTCTTTTTTAAGTGGTTTCCGTTGAAATAGAGACGCGGTGAACTACCGGCAATATAAACCCCAGTAAAATAAAACCCGGGTTTCGTATGAATATTACAGTGAAGTTATGGGAGGTGGGGTGAAGCCTGGGGCAGGGTGAGTGAGTGAGGGAGGGAGGGACGGAGCCAGGGGCGGGGAGAAAGGGAGAGAGGGAAAAGGGAGTTGGGGAGAGAGAGAGAGAGGAGGGGGAGGAGACAAGAGTAAGTGAACACCAACTATAAGCATCATTATCCTCACTACTACACCACCACTTTCCCTGTCACTTTCAGGCGAAAATTATCACCAACACCCCAGCTTCCAGGTCTTCAGCACACCTTTGTCGTCGTCACTCACCTGCAACAGTAGCAAATTCTGCTCTGAGGATGGAACACTCTTCGTCTATCCCTTATCCTTCAGTCAGAAGATGGGCGTCTTCTGGTTGAAGATATCTTCACCAACACACTACTATCCTCCTGTCATCACCTATTCTTTCCCCAAAATCAACGCCGTTTGGACCACAAATCGAGCCTGGCCCCATGCTGGGCTTGAGGATTAGAAGAATTCCCGAAACCATCATCAGGTAAACTCTTGGTAACTTCTAATTCCTCAAGACAGAATAACTCCGCCAACATAGCCACCACTACCACCCCGAACACCACCACAATCACTATCACCACCCTGAACACCACCACTATCCCCTTCAAGCACCACTTTCACAACTCCAAGACAACCAACTACAACAACCAACCAACCAACCAAGCAGACAGCCCCCACCACATCCAAAACTGTTATGACACGACACACTTCCCTCAGTTATACCTGACGCAGGCGAGGACGGCGTCTCAATATGGCAGGGAGAACGGCCGGCGCGCCTTCAATATTACTCCTGACGATGCTCCTGCAGTGAGAGATGAGCACCAAGAGTCGTTCTCGGAAAATTCAATCATCATAGGTGGTGTTGGCGGAGGTGGAGGTCGGGGGCGGCCGCCATCCCTGCCGGGGCCCAGATGCCTCGCATCGGGATAGCTTTATGGAACATATGAGGTGGTTTTAGGAACTTCTGGTATCTGGGTGTGTCTCTCTTTCTCTCTCTTTCTTACCACAACCTTACTTCAATAATCTTTCTAGAAAGCTTCCAAGTAGCGGGTTCAATCCTATTGCATAGCTTCAATATTTTGGCTAATACAAATCTGATTTCGATGTCCATTCATGCAGGCTTCGTACGCCGCACAGCTGAAAGAACGTAACAAGGGCGTATTTATAGACGTAAATATACAACACGAAATAATGGGTATGAATTGGATACGTTTAGATTCAGAAAATACCTTGGCATATATAGTGAGTTAGAAATAGGATAGTTGGTTTACGAACCAAGTTGCCAGGTTAGGAAATAGACGTTGGATATAAACAGAAACTGCCTCTCATGGACAATTAGACCTCTGTTCTGAAATTCCTTGCTGACATCACTCTTACCACACCAATCCCAACCACACCTACTCCAACCACACACCCACTTAAACCACATCAACCACAACCACATCAATTACACCTTACACCACCACCACCGTGCCAGAAAAAGACTTCAAATCACTAAGCTAAACTGGCATGCAGCGAGAGCCCTAAGATGCCCCTCCCACAAAAAACTCACGACATACCAAGTCTCTAGTTGCTCGTCCGCCTCCCCGCGGCTGTCTCTCAGACGACCGACAATGGTGAATGACACGACGGAGAAGATGGTGACAAAAGAGAGAAAAAAAAATTAAAATTGAAAAACTAGTTAGGGTCGCATGAGGAGGCCGAAGACAATAGCCCGGGTGTTAAAACAAACGGGCTGCCTGTAGGGGGGAGGGGGTGATAGGGGTGTTGGGGGGGATGGGTGGGGGGTGTATGAGAGGGGGGGATGGGGGATGGAATGGATAGGTTGGACAAGAAAGACGAAGACATTCCACAATGCTTCGGTTTTAGTAAGTGTAATGAGGTCATTTTCTTTTTCATTCCTCTCATTCGTTCCTCTCTGTCTTTCCTTCTCTTTCTCTCTTGTTTCCTCCTTCCTCTTGTTATCTTTTATTCCCCATTCTGCCCAACTCTTCACGATCATCACCTGCCGAAAATGTAAAGTCCTATTTTTGAGTGTTGTACACCTGTTTAACTCAGACTTTACCATCATTATTATGTAAGTCGTTACGAGCATCGGTTCTAACTCTAAAGTTGAGAATTATAATGTTTATCAATATAGTTTCCAAATCTAAATCTATATCTTGAGTACACAAGTTTTAATTACAGATATTACATGTTATGTTATTATCATGACTTTCTCTACGGTAAATAATTTACTGTAAATTCAGGTAAATTAACCTAAGTATAAATGTACAAACATTCATAAATAAAACATTTGAATTTGAAGTATTGTTCCTCTCTCTCTCCACCCCTGTTCCTCGGCTCCCCCTCCCACCCATCCTCCTTGTTCATCACCTCATTAATTATCAGCTTTCTTGTTCATCACCTCAGTTACAAACCCCTCATTTCCTCTCATCTGCCTTGCTCACCTGTTTCAACCTATTGCTTTCCTCCTTGCCTATTCCCCTTATTTCTCTTGTCCTGCCTTGTCCTCTCCCTAGTCCCCCCTTCCACCCTCTTCTCTCCCCCTCCTATTCCCCACTTCACAAGTATGTCGCTGTTAAAGGGTTCAGACCCCACCATTTGGTTCGGTCCACACCAGCAAGACTGATGGGCGCTGATTGCCCAAATAATGAGAAGCTCCTCTGCTCTGTTTACTTAAAAACAGGGACAAAAAAAATCTTGAAAAAGATTTGTGATGGTTTTTGGAATGTTCAGTCCCTCGGTATTTAAATTTTTGAGGGTGCAGTCTGTCAGTCTATTTTCCTTGGAAGGTTTTCTCAGTCTATTTTATGTTTTGAGGATAGGAAAATAGATTGGAACTTTCAGACGTACACCTTTGTAAGAATGTTTGAATATCTTTCTCATATGTCGGGAACAAGTTTTCAGACAACTTTTTTATTGAGTAATCAATTACTTTGTCTTTGTAGTCAGAGGGCTCAGCCTGTCATTTCATTTTTCTCAGGTTTCAGGCTGAAATAAGTTACCTTATTTGGAAGTTTCAATGTCGGTCTTTTTGATGGTTTTAGAACATTTGTTTGGTTTTAGAAGTCTGTCATACTCTTGAAACTGATTTCGCCAGTCTTTTCGAAGAACTTACAGTTGTCGAACTCTTAGTTTCTCTAGAACTACCTCCTTCGAGAATAATAAAAATTGTCACATGTAACGCCCACATGTAATGTCACATATCAGTTGCTCGACGATTAAGCTGCAACGCTCGTGTCATGCAAAGCATGCAGAATTATGCAACGTGGTTCATCAACAGGTTGACCCCCAAAACACACACACACACGGTACACGAACAAGGGGACACAGGTGGAAACTTGAGTACCCAAATGAGCCACAGGGACGTTAGAAAGAACTTTTTCAGTGTCAGAGTAGTTAAAAGAGGGAATGCATTATGCAGTGATGTGGTGGAGGCTGACTCCATACAGAGTTTCAAATGTAGATATGACAGAGCCCAGTAGGCTCAGGAATTTGTACACCAGTTGATTGACGGTTGAGAGGGGGACCAAAGACCCAAAGCTCAACCCCCGCAAGCACAAATAGGTGAGTACACACACACACTTACACACATTCCAGTTCATTGACAGTTGAGAGGCGGGACCAAAGAGCCAGAGCTCAACCCCGCAAGCACAACTAGGTGAACACACACGGCCCATTGCAACAGTTAAACGCAAACTAGACCATTACACAATAACACGATTAATCATTAAATTTCAGTCACATCTGTATTGCAGGAGTGCAATTCTAGGTTGCACACCTACCCTAGCTAACCAAAGCTAACCTAACCTACCTAAGCAACTAACCCACCACAAAATGCTAATAATATTAATAAAACTAATAATAACAATCAGAATAATTATAGTACTAATAATAAATAATAAATAACCAAAAATTTCAGAATTATTTACATAAGCATGATAAAAGTATAGAAAAGCCTTTAAGTAACACCACAACACATCTACACCTCACAAAAGTATACAAAAGCGGGAAATTATATTAAATATAACAACTTCATTATTACCGATATGGAATAATAACAATCAATTCTTGTTACTTTGTAATTAAAAAAATCTAAAACGTAAAATATATACAAAATTGTAAATGACTTAATGATATGCAAAATGTATTCAGTGTGTGAAAATGACTCAGTAACTATAGAATAATTATATAGGAGAATTATATACAATAAGTATATAGTAATTATAGAATAATTATTCAGATGTAATTATTTAACACAATAATTATGAAGGAAATTATGAATACCGATTATAGAGGAGTTAGTAATTAGAGAGATAAATTTAGATATCGGTTTATACATGGGTAATTATAGACGGAAGAGCAGTCATAGGCAAAAATTGATTGGTATATGTTGGGCTTAAGGCCTATCAACCTCTGGTGGATTATTAAGACCTATCAACCTCTGGAGGGTTATCAAGATCTATCAACCTCTGGAGGGTTATTAAGAGCTGTATATATAACTCGAAGCAGGCTACACCACTTAATGTTTATACATCCACTACACAACTGAGTTGACGAGCCATTAAAAAACATTATGTCAAACCAATAACAGCTAAAAGCTATACCGGCAAAGACCCCACAATAAAAAAAAACATAAAAATGCGAACTGCTTCTGAAAAAATCTAAAAAAGAGGGCAAAGGACACAACAAAGAAAACGGAAAGTAAACAAAGTTCCCAAGAACGACAACTGCGTTATTAGAAAATAAATAACATTTTCGGAATTATTTTTTTTTACAAGTATCTCTGGGAATTCTTATATCTGCCGATGTAGACCTGACCAAATGAAAACTGTGTCAACAAAATTATTCGCACACCCTCCGTCACTATGTGATGGAGTGCGAAAAGATACGTGAATTCAGAGACAATTCTATAACCAATGTACCAACGATGTGGCAATATTTCATTCAAAATTATCTGCTACCAGAAATTTTAGCCAAATATCCCCAGTTTGCTAACTGTAGGTAGTAACTAAGTGATGTAACCTATCCACCGCTGCCACTGGATGGGGGCGGGGTACAGGATAAACATATCAATTGTGACACTAGCTATCCACATGTCAGTTGCTTAATTTAGAAACTGTACTTGCGGTCGATCTCGAACCCATTGTTGATGTGACGACTTATACTGAATTTTGTAACTAGCTCATCAAGATTGTAACTTGCTTAGCTAAATGAATTGTGGGGCTCAGTCCCTGAGCCCATTATGTGCCTCTGTAACCCTTTCCACTACCGCTTAAGATGGGTATGGGGTGCATAATAAATGAACTAAACTTATAAAAAAAATTACCGTATGGTGACCTTACAATTATCAGTATCGGTGAAGCAAACAAAAACGGGTGTGAGGGAGGCCGGAAATCCTGCCTCGATGGTTTAATTGAAGACAAAAAACGGGGAAGATGCGTTAATGACACGGAATTAATGAGAGAGAGAGAGGGGGGGGGGTTAAAGCCGACAATGAGGGGGGGGGGAAGGTGGAGAGAGCAGGTGGGGGGGGGGAGAGAGAGGGAAGATGGGAGTGGGTGAAAGGCACAGAAGGAGAGAGGTTGAACGAAAGACAAAGATTGGAAGGAGAGGGAGAGAGAGAGAGAGAGAGAGAGAGAGAGAGAGAGAGAGAGAGCGAGAGAGAGAGAGAGAGAGAGAGAGAGAGGAGAGAGAGAGAGAGAGAGAGAGAGAGAGAGAGAGAGAGAGAGATTGTTGGTGAAGACGAAACTAGAAGAGGTTAAAAGGGAGAGACAAAAATAGCGAAAAAAACAAAATTGAAAGAGAAACAAGACACACAAAGAGAAATAATGATCACCTTAATATGACAATAACTAAAATTGAAGAAAGTAGCCGTCAACTATAAGCCCAGTGGCACCCGGCGCCAGAGTAGCACCAGTGGCACCCAGGAGACAAATATTCACACACCATTACCTTTTTTCTTAGTCAGAGAAGCACCAGCTGTATGATGTTATTACCCGTGGAGGCGCTCCAGTCATATATGTCGCATTACAGTCACGTATGTGTACTGTAGCAGTTGTCTTCCAGTTAGCTGAGTTGTTTTTAAAGACAGTTACGTCACATTCCAGTCACGTGTGGAGTTTTCCAGTCAGTTATGTTACACTTAAAGCGAATGTGTGGTTTTCAGATAACATGTGTCCCATTTCAGTCAGGTATATTGTTTTCCCGTCAGGTATGCAAGCCTCCAGGCTAGTCATGTTGCTTTTATAATCAACTATGTCGTCCTCCAGTCAGCTTTGTCGCATATCTATGTTGTACTCCAGTCAGCTATGTTGGTGGAGGGTGTGTGGTGGAGGGTTTGTGGTGGAGAGTGTGTGATGGCGAGTGTGTGGTGGCGAGTGTGTGGTGGGGGTGTGTTAGAGGGTAGGGGCACTGTAGAGGTGAGGTGGTGGTACTTTAAAAAAAAAAGTAAGGGTGTAGGCATCTGTCAGCAAGGTGACACCTTCCAGGGTGAAGACTGCAGAAGGAAACCCCTTGCCTGGTAACAGAAGAGTGAAATAGATATGAAAATTGAAATGACTGAAGATAGAATGAGAGTAAAAGGAAGGAGAAACTATGACAAAAATATGAAAACTGGAAGATAAAGAATATAACAGAGAAAGAAACGCAATTGAAGGAAATGAGGAAAGACAATAGTTGCTATGTAAGAAAAGAACACGAGAACAAGAGTTTGACTGAACAGAAAGACGAA
>WNGS01092210.1:13501378-13516224 GCA_020271785.1 Procambarus virginalis
GGAGGAGGAGGAGGGGAAGCAAGGAGAGGATTAAGTTGACAAAAAAGGTGAAGGGTGGAGGTGGCGTGGTAGGAATAATGGGAACATAGGAAGCGGTGATAAAGGGTAAACAGATGTAGAGAGTGAGATAGAGAGTGAGGAGAGGGAAGTTGCAATATGGACGTAAAACGATATTTATGGATAAGAGGGTACGGAACGCAGGGAGATAGGGGGAGAGATAGGGAAGGAGGGGCGGAGAAAGGATGGAGAAAGAAGCAGAGAGGAGCAAAAGGTGGAAGAAGGCAGAGGGAGGGCTGTGTGGGAGGTAAAAAGGGAATAGGAACCCAGATGAGAAAGGGAAACAGGAAGAAGAGGTAAGAAGGGGAGGGAGGGGGGGAAGAAAGCGGACCTGGACTCGTGGACGTGGACTCGTGGACGTGGACTCGTGGACGTGGACTCGTGGACGTGGACTCGTGGACGTGGACTCGTGGACCTGACTCGTGACCTGGACTCGTGACGTGGACTCGTGGACGTGGACTTCGTGGACGTGGACTCGTGGACGTGGACTCGTGGACGTGGACTCGTGGACGTGGACTCGTGGACGTGGACTCGTGGACCTGGACTCGTGGACCTGAACTCGTGGACCTGGACTCGTGGACCTGGACTCGTGGACGTGGACTCGTGGACGTAGACTCGTGGACGTGGACTCGTGGACGTGGACTCGTGACGTGGACTCGTGACCTGGACTCGTGGACGTGGACTCGTGGACCTGAACTCGTGGACGTGGACTCGTGGACCTGAACTCGTGGACGTGGACTCGTGGACCTGAACTCGTGGACCTGGTTACTGCTACTGAAGCACGCTGCGCACTTGTTCCTGGTGACCAACAATGACCTACCTGTGTGCACAGATTACTCTGCATACCTTCTGCGTAGACTACAACAGTCCAGTTGATCACCGCCGTGCTGAGTAGCAGTAGGCGCTAATTAACTCTTTCCAATCATCTAATTAAATGTTAGGTCTGCAGTTCAGCATTTTCTCAGAATGTGAGATCAGTGAGTCAGCCTGCGAGTGACAACACCAATTGGCAGGCAAAACAAAAGAGAAATAACACACAATGAAACAAAAAATAAAAATAAGAGGAAACATAACACAAAGACACAGACATAAAATTTTAAATACATAAAGAGAATAACCAAACGAGTCGAACAAATGTTTGTCAAATTTAGTCTGGTTTTCGTATCGGCTCCGGTCGGCCCTTGAGACCAACCGACGCGCCGAGGACGACGGAGGCCACATAGCATAAAAATAATAACCCGGTGGTTACACACAAATCACAATAGCGTGATGCATCAAATGAACAGTCCACAAGGGCCGTGACGAGGGTTCGAACTTACGCGTCCGAGAGTATCCCAGACGCTGCCTTAATCGACTGAGCTACGACATGGTTATAATAACCAGGAGAGAGGACATTCTCTTTCAGAGACAACGTCCAGCCCCGGAATGTGATGTAGAGTAGAATTGTGAAATTGTTTGTTGGTGTAGCGACGACCTGGAGAGGTAGATGGGTCAACTTAGTGATGACTCAATAGTAAGATGGTGGCGGATAGGTGGCATATGATAGACTAGGTGGGTGAAGTTGCAAGGTGAATGACGTTTAATAACGGACTGAATGAAACTGGGTGGAATTCTGAGCAAGTGGGCGGCGGCGGACGGAACGCTTCTGGTGGTAGCCTCGGAGTGTAGGTGGGGGGGGGGGGGGGCAATCAGCTAGTTGGGTATGGTCGCTGGGACACAAAGGGTAGTTGAAGCAATATGGCTGGCGACTCAGTCACTGACAGATGGCCGGTGACGTCAGACCACTTCAACCGTGAGTCGTCAAGATGAGCACAGAGATAATCACCATTCATAGTAGCAGTTCGGGAAGGTTGTGGGAAGGGATGGGAGAGGAGGATTGTGGGAGAGGGAGGATTGTGGGAGTGGGTGGATTGTGGAGGGAATGGGAGATGAGGAGGGGAGTGCAGGACGCCTATAAATCTGTATTAATTAAGAAATGGGTGAGGATGTAGCTGATAAAAAGAGATTGTTATTTCTATCATTTCTCATCTTCATCTCTTTCTTTTAGAATGTTTCCAAAGAATTAAGCTATGAGATGCTGCTAAAAATTTAAACCATTCTCCTCATATGACAGTACTTATGGTAACAATTTGATCGAAAATACCAATATGTAGTGATGGACCACCAGAAAGTACCAACATGTAGTGATAGATCACGAGAAAGTATCAATATGTAGCGATGGACCATCAGAAAGTACCAATATGTATTGATGAACCACCAGAAAGTATCAATATGTAATGACGGACCACCAGAAAGTATCAATATGTAGTGATGGACCACCAGAAAGTATCAATATGTAGTGCTGGACCACCAGAAAGTACCAATATGTAGTGATGGACCACCAGATCTCATTTTAACCTGGAAGATCTCATTTTAGAGCCCAGGATAAGACCAGAGGAAACTGATAAGATGTCTGATACCAACTCCACTGACAGACGTAATTGCATATCCAGGAGAAATACACATGATGACCCGTAAAAGGACAAAATGTTCCCTAGATCTCCCTCTCTCTCTCTTTTCAGGCTATCAAGAGTCAATTCACTGGGTCCAGGCAGCGTTCAGATCAAAGCCCTTGGTTACAGGTTCTTGCATACTCCATCGCTTGCAGAACCTCTAATCTTACTTCGTTTATCCCAAAACCTTCGGATTTTTTTGTCAAGTTTCAGGGTTCTTTTGAAACCAAATGCATTTCCTCGATTTGTTGTTCTTTTCATATCCATTTTGATATTTCAATAGCTTTTCTAGAGCTATCTCGCTGGATCCATGGTCTATATGGATCTATCTCTAAAGAAATTGTTCATCTAGAACCATCTTAGTAGACCATTCATCATGTTAGATCCATCTTGGTGGACCATTCATCATGTTAGATCCATCTTGGTGGACCATTCATCATGTTAGATCCATCTTGGTGGACCATTCTTCATTTTAGATCCATCTTGGTGGACCATTCTTCATTTTAGATCCATCTTGGTGGACCATTCATTTTTTTAGATCCATCTCGGTGGACCATTCATCATTTTAGATCCATCTCGGTGGACCATTCATCATATTAGATCCATCTCGGTGGACCATTCTTCATTTCAGATCCATCTTGGTGGACCATTCATCATTTTAGATCCATCTTGGTGGACCATTCATCATTTTAGATCAATCTTGGTGGACCATTCTTCATTTTAGATTCATCTTGGTGGATCATTCTTCATTTCAGATCCATCTTGGTAGACCATTCTTCATTTTAGATCCATCTCGGTGGACCATTCATCATTTTAGATCCATCTCGGTGGACCATTCTTCATTTTAGATCCATCTCGGTGGATCATTCTTCATTTCAGATCCATCTTGATAGACCATTCTTCATTTTAGATTCATCTTGGTGGATCATTCTTCATTTCAGACCCATCTTGGTGGACCATTCATCATTTTAGATCCATCTCGGTGAACCATTCATCATGTTAGATCCATATCAGTGGAAAAATTTTTCCTCCCACACCCAACACAATGGGCCAATAGCTTTAAATCCAGTATAGTGCTCTTTTAAGTCAATTATACAGAGCTGCAAAACATTGGATTCCAACATATGTTCTTGAATTTATCAGTTCCAGCCTATTGTAGGAGCTTCAAATTGAGTGCGATGAGCCTTCACAGCCATTAAGATACAGACACTTCACATCTATTCTATTTCAGTAATTTTACTTTCGATCAACATTTTCGAGGTTTTAAGAACAATTTCGTCGTCTCGTGAGCTTAATATTCTGTCCTCTGGTGTATAAACCTCGCAGACAGCCCGTTCCTTCTGCGAACTTTTGAACCCTACAAAAATGATAGAAACTATACTACGGACGGATGATAGCATGTATAGTTACTATGGATGGATGATAGTATCTATATAGATGGATGAAAGTATCTATATAGATGAATGATAGTATCTATATAGATGGATGAAAGTATCTATATAGATGGATGATAGTATCTATAGCTACTATAGATGGGGTAGTAGTATCTATGGATGGATGATATTATAGTTACGATAGACTTATAGTAGTATCTATTGTTATTATGGATTGATAATATATTTTATAATTGCCATGGATGGATAATAGTACATATTGTCAATATGGATTGATGATAGTATATGTGGTTACTATATATATATATATATATATATATATATATATATATATATATATATATATATATATATATATATATATATGAATGAAAACTCACACCCCAGAAGTGACTCGAACCCATACTCCCAGGAGCAACGCAACTGGTATGTACAAGACGCCTTAAACCACTTGACCATCACGACCGGACAAAATGAGGTGATAGCCGAAGCTATTTGAACCACCTCACCATCCGAGTGCCGGCGGTGAGGTGGTTCAAATAGCTTCGGCTATCACCTCATTTTGTCCGGTCGTGATGGTCAAGTGGTTTAAGGCGTCTTGTTCATACCANCCCATGACAACATCTGCCACCACACAGGCACCTCACCCTAGACAACATCTACCACCAGTACCCACCCCCCACCCGGGACAACACATGTGAGAACATCCCAACCAACTGCACGACCCTTCCATAGCCTCAATTAGCCCGGACATAAAAACATTAATGCGCTCAACAAAACAATTATCGAACATATGTAAATTATGTAAAACACCTTCTGAAAGTCTCTGTTCGAATTACCGATTAGAAAGGTCGAGTTTCGGGTAAAGAACGAGGGAGTCCGGATGTGCGGTTACCTCCGTCGGTGTAAACGAAATCTGTCCGGATTATTTATTCTATTTGGTAGTAGAGATGTGTAATTGGAATTTTTTCAGGGACTCAGTAGACACAGTGAGGTTTATAACATCAGATGGTTGAAGACTATGGGGAAGTATGGGGAATGAATGCGGGAAAAAGTGTATGGGGATGAATATGGGGGGAGAGAATGTGGGATAGAATGAGGGGAAAATAAAGAGGGGAGAAATGGGGCGTTTTCTCAAACTATTCATTCCGGAGTGCTTCGATTTTTTTTTTATTTATCCTTTTCAAAATTTAGTGTTAATTATTATGTATTTAATTCTTTATGTATTGTCATCTTTATCTATATTTCAATATTATTTTTATTTTCATTTAGTTTGGAGCAATGTGGAATTGTGAGGAACGCGATGCAACCCTCCTCCCCTCACCCGTCTCTCCCTCACCCGTCTCCCTCACCCGTCTTTCTCCCTCATTAGTCTTCTTCATCCTGCCCCCCCCCTTCTCCCATCAACCTTGCTATGATTATACAGAGAAATGAACAAGGAAAAGGATGGGGTGGGGGTAAGAGGGGGTATTGGACGGTTATCATAGTGAGGAGTGTGTTGGACGGTTATCATGGAGAGGGGGGTGTTGGACGGTTATCATGGTGAGGAGGGTGTTGGACGGTTATCATGGAGAGGAGGGTGTTGGACGGTTATCATGATGAGGAGGGTGTTGGACGGTTATCATGGAGGGGGGGTGTTGGACGGTTATCATGGTGAGGAGGGTGTTGGACGGTTATCATGGTGAGGAGGGTGTTGGACGGTATCATGATGAGGAGGGGTTGGACGGTTATCATGGAGAGGAGGGTGTTGGACGGTTATCATGGTGAGGAGGGTGTTGGACGGTTATCATGGAGAGGGGTGTGGACGGTTATCTAATGATGAGGAGGGTGTTGGACGGTTATCATGGAGAGGGGGGTGTTGACGGGTTATCATGGTGAGGAGGGTGTTGGACGGTTATCATGGTGAGGAGGGTGTTGGACGGTTATCATGATGAGGAGGGTGTTGGACGGTTATCATGGAGAGGAGGGGTTGGACGGTTATCATGGTGAGGAGGGTGTTGGACGGTATCATGGTGAGGGGGGTGTTGGACGGTTATCATGGTGAGGGGGGTGTTGGACGGTTATCATGGTGAGGAGGGTGTTGGACGGTTATCATGGTGAGGGGGTGTTGGACGGTTATCATGGAGAGAGGGTGTTGGACGGTTATCATGGTGAGGGGGGTGTTGGACGGTTATCATGGAGAGGAGGGTGTGGACGGTTATCATGGTGAGGGGGGTGTTGGACGGTTATCATGGTGAGGGGGTGTTGGATGGTTATCATAGAGAGGAGGGTGTTGGACGGTTATCATGGTGAGAAGGGTGTTGGACGGTATCATGGTGAGGGGGGGTTGGACGGTTATCATGGAGAGGAGGGTGTTGGACGGTTATCATGGAAAGGAGGGTGTTGGACGGTTATCATGGAAAGGAGGGGTGTTGGACGGTTATCATGGAAAGGAGGGTTGGGCGGTTATCATGGGTACTGGATGTTTTAGCAAAGGGGGTGACACAGAGGAGGGGACGCTTATACAAGAGGGTTAGCTGGCACTTATGACGGATTGAGAAGGGGAGAACGGAAGAGAGACAGGTATAGTGTCGGGGGTGTTTAAATGGGTGAGAGAAGGGGAAACAAAAGAGGAGTAAGAGGTGCTGGAGGTGTAAGCAGTGATGAGGGGAGGGGGGGACAAAGAGGCAAGGAAAAGGGGGGGTGTCGGAGGTGTAAGCAGGGGTGAGATAAGAGGGAAGGGGGGACAAAGAGGAGTAAGGGAGGGGTAAGGAAGGGAGGGGTGGGTGTCCGACACGTGGCAGGCCTCCTCCCCCATCGCAGCCACGTGCTCACTACCCAAATGTCTCTAATTGTTTCCCCCGCGGGCTCCCTGTGTTGATCTTAGCCGCCCGTGATAATTATGGACAGGGGAGGCAGCGAGGAGGTATAAGCTGAGAGGCGGAGGAGGATATGGCACAGGTGGTGGCAGAGGTTGTGACGACACAGCTGGTGGAGGCAGAGGAGAATGCGACACAGGTGGTAGAGGAGCGAGAAGATAGAATCAACGAAGAATCGTCAAGAAGAGAGAGCCAGAGACAGATAATAATGGAAAGAAAGCACTTACCAGTAGCAGGATGAGCACCACCATACCACTATGAAGAGGGCAACGTCGAGTGGATGGAGGAGAGGGGAAGGGCGCAAGAAAGGGTAAAGTATTGGAGGAAAGGATGGGATGAGTTGATGGAGGCCGTGGGAGAAACAGAGGACGAGAAATGTGTAGAATGAGGCAAATGAAGGGGAAAAGAATTGCAAAAGAGACAGAAGGGAATGTGGAAGGAAGAGGCGCACGGATGAGGAAGATAAGAGACAGTAGAGGGAAGAGAAAGAGGGTCTAAGACACAATGAGAAGAGAGAATGAAACAGACTGGAAATCGTATACGCATGAAAATAAGGTAAATAAAACAAATACACCAAGAAACACTAAAATCAAAACAAAAAAACACTACAAAACAAACATTACAATCATCAACACAAGAAAAGCGAAACACGAGATAATCGCAAACAAAGACGAACAAGTACTCACAAAAGAGGGAGAACAGGTAGTGAAAGCTAATTAATAATAATTAGTAATAATTTGGATAAGAGGAAGGAAGGGTTGACGAAAGAGGGGAAGAGATAAGTGAATAACGATCACATGCAGTAATATGAGATTGTAGTGATGGTGTGGAAAACGGAGGGTGATAGAGTGAGCAAAATTATAATACAGCAGGTTGACGATTCGGGAATACAGTATGATAATGATACAATAACTAGCGCCCTATTTAAATCCTTATCCTTTCCAGTGCTACATAGTCGTAATGACGTGGTGCTTTCTCCTGATAACTACCTTACCTTATCTTAGCCCAGCGAACCTAACCTCATAGGTAATTACCTATGAGATCACGTACAACAGTAATTACTTTGGACAATGTTTCAGTTGGCAAATTACAAATATTTTTTTTTTCTAAAACAAGATTGTTAATGTTTTTGATCATTGTAAATGCCTGCATTAAACCGCCTCAATAATTGTCACTCAAGACAAAATGAAAAAGGTCTTTTCATCGTCCTTAATTGGCTATTTAGTAATCAAATATCTTGTCAAACTCAGCCAACAGTTTCCAATGGCCGAATTATATTGCGTCTTCTTTCCTAGTTTACTGTGCAACTTAACCCGTTATCGCTATCATTTATGCCAATCAAGAAAGGAAAATTCCCCCTATGATATTGGTGTACTGTTTGTTGCATATGGGCGTTGATGTCTCTTATCTAAAGAACTACACGTCCTGTTGTCTTCAGATAAGGGACTACCTGTTGCTTGCTTCCAGGTAAGGGCCGCCTGTTGTTTATGTCCAGATAAGATCTGCTTCTGGACGACAGCAACATTGCATGGTGTTACAGGCAAGATGCAGCTAATATCCCTACCTCGCGAAAGGGATATTTAGCCTATCCTGATAGTCGAGTCTACTAGCCTGCACTAGTAAACTTTGGGTATTGGGCTCTGGACTGAAAAATGTGACAAACTGAATTTGATAACGGGAACAAAACATGACGCAACTGAAAACCTGGGAAAACTATTAATATAAAGATGGATAATAGACAACTCATAAAATTTTGGAACACGAATAACACAGAAAAAATGGAGTGCGAAAGCAGAAACGAAATAGTTGCTCCTACAATTTTCCAATTTTGCGAAATTAAAGAGGCAAATTTACTGAGCACTCTCTCAAAGCTTGTGCAAAGAAAGCCTATTAAACAAGGTTCCAGGAGCCCAAATTGGAACGGAACAGAGCTATCAGGAGAAAGCGCCAAGCCATTACGACTATACAGCACTTGGAAGGGATCAGGATAAGGATTTAGGATGGGACTTGGAGAGAGGATTAATGCCCAACCACTTGGACGGTCGGGGATTGAACGCCGACCTGCATGAAGCGAAACCGTCGTTCTACGGCCAAAAAATGGAAGATAAAATATATTCTGATTCTGCCTGTGACGTTAGTTTCACATACAGGCATTAAATTGGCAATCGTCATTTCCCTGTTGACCGATTCCTATTTTATCTCCCCCCCCCCCGCATTTTCCCCAGTTCCACCCATTCCCTCCTAGCTTCACCCATCCCGTCTTCCTGTTAACTTATTATATCTAGCTCATCATTCAACTCTCCCAACCCACCTGCAACTCTCCCAACCCACCTGTCTTACCCCATACCCAACCCACAATCGCACCTTGCCCCAAGCCCAGCCTCTCTCTCTCCTCGTGATCCAGTTTGGCTGGTCGTGGCTTCTCCTTTCCAATATTTAGAGGAAAAATGAACAGGTATTATTGTTGGTGGAGTATGTCGATAGAATCAACATGATCACAGCATCATGGTAGAGAGAGAGAGAGAGAGAGAGCGCTAGGTGGAATGGAAGATGGAAAAAGGAAGAAGGAAGTAAAGAAGGCAGGGGAGGGAGGAAGGGAGAGGGCTGAGAGACCCAGTAAAACACTAAACCAAACTCTACTGGCAGGCCACAACGGGGAATTACTCCGTTTGGGAGCTGCAAGATCCCCCAAACATTTCACCGACAGATGTATTGGCAAATCATGTTTTTCTGGAGGTACATAGAAAAATAGACGTTTGGGACTAGAAAAATAGTAACATGAAAAAGTTTTACTTACTCTGTGGAGCTGCATGCTTGTGTGTGTGTGTGTGTGTGTGTGTGTGTGTGTGTGTGTGTGTGTGTGTGTGTGTGTGTGTGTGTGTGTGTGTGTGTGTGTGTGTGGAGGGAAGGAAAAAAATTACGAATTCTTGCTTTGATGGAGAAAGAGAGAGAGAGAGAGGGGGGGGGGGAAGTGAGACAGAAGGGAGAGTGGGGGGATGGGAATTTGGTCCTTCCTTTGTCCCCTTCCCTTTCACCCCCTTCCCTTCCCCTTTTCCAATTCCTCTCCCACTTTCGCTACATGTGGTCTTGTTCTGCAATGAGATAGATGAGGTTTTTGTGTACGTGCTTGCCTTCAGTTGCTTGTGTATATCTGTCAGCATCTGTCTGGGAGTATCTCTCTCTGTCTGTGTGTTTGAGTACATCTGTCAGTGTGTGTATCTGTCAACCAAGACAGATACCTGGAGACTACAGTTTACATGTGATTTAGAACTAACAAGATATACGAGCTCTGCCTAAAGTGCCCAATATACAAGCAATATGAGAACAAAACATACAATAATTAATCCACTAATTTAAGGGGGCTTTTGGATCAAACAAACCCAAGAATCAGGCAGGGGTGTGTATGTATCTGGGGGGGGGGTGAACTCACCTAATTGAATTTGAAGGGGTTGAGCTTCTGCTGGTTGGTTGATGGTCTCTCAATCATCAATCAACTGGTGTACAGGTTCCTAAGCCTATTGGGTTCTATCATATCTACATCTGAACCTGTGTATTGAGTCAGCCTCCACTACATCACTGACTAGTGGATTCCATTTCTATAATTACTCAGACAGAAGAAAATAAATTAGAATGTCTCAGTGTCTCATTTGAGTACTCAGTTTTCACCTGAATCCTCTTGTTCGATTACCGCCCGTGATAAATTGTCTCTTATCTACACTATCAGTTCTCCAGATAATTTTGTATGTGGTAATCTTGTCTCACCTAACTCTTCTGTCTTCCAGCGACATCAGGTTTAATTCTTGTACTAGTCTGGAGGCATACCTCAGAATGTTCGCCAACTTCGTTTTGTGCTTGACTAGATATGGACTACACGCTGGAGCTGCATGCTCCAGGATTTGTGTGACATGTGGTACACAAGGTTCTGAATGATTCCTTACACAAATTTCTAAAGGCAGTGCCTATGCTGGCGAACTTAGCATATGCAAAGTTGATGATATCCATTTGACATGGGATTCGAGAGTCAGGTTAGGTGTAATATCAATCCCCAGATCTTTCTCACTATCCGATTCTAGTAGGATTTCCTCTCCAATATATTTGGCTTGCTAATCCCTACACCTGTTTCATTACTTTGCGCTTACTTGAATTAAACTCTAGTAGCCATCTCTCTCTCCCTCTAACTTCTCCAGCGTCGAGTGCTTCCATACCTCCAACTCCCTGTAAAACGCTGACACAACTTTCTGCTTGTCGTTCAACTCTCAAAATGCAAATTGACCTCCCTTTCAAAATATCACCCATAAGCCATTTCAAAAACAAAACCCTTCCCCCCAGCCCCAAACTCAGGGAAAAAGAAGGGAGAGATTTGCAAATGGGCGAAACAGGCTTTCAATTTCCAGTTTTGTTCGGAGTTGGGCAAACGCAGTAGTAGTCTTGTGTGTGTGTGTGTGTGTGTGTGTGTGTGTGTGTGTGTGTGTGTGTGTGTGTGTGTGTGTGTGTGTGTGTGTGTGTGTGCGAGCGTGCGTGCGTGCGTGCGTGCGTGCGTGCGTGCGTGTGTGTGTGTGTGTGTGTGTGTGTGTGTGTGTGTGTGTGTGTGTGTGTACTCACCTAATTGTGCTTGCGGGGGTTGAGCTCTGGCTCTTTGGTCCCGCCTCTAAACCGTCAATGAACAGGTGTACAAGTTCCTGTACACTGTGTGTTGCTGTGTGTGTGTGGGTGTGTTTGCACTCAAAAGCACTTCCCTACATGTGCTCTCATAGTCAAGCCTCTACTGATCCATACGAGGCAGCTCCTAATGGCCCCCATGCGAGGCATCTCCTATTTATATTCAACAAAACTCATTCACATATGTCTAAACTGCGCTTGAAACAACGTGGCGATTGTGTGACAGTAAGAGCCTTCAGGAACGTGGACATAGGAGCCTTCAAGACCCTACAGTGAACCTTCTCAAGACTCACTACTCAACAAATGGAAACCCTTATATAACCACAAGACAAAACTGGAACGCTTCAAGGATGCACAACTAGGCTCGTTCCAGGCCTTAAAGACCTGAGACAGGGAAGAAAGATCGAGGAAACATGATAATGATATTAAAGATACTTACAGGAATATACCAAGTTGAGAGAGAGAAGTAATGTTGAACGTAAGGATCGACAGGACGAGAGAACATGTGTGAAACTGGAGACACATATTATCATAAGCTGTTCGCTTGTAAGAGTCGTAAATAACTACCTTGGAGTGTTTCCGGGGCTTAGCGTCCCCGCGGTCCGGTCGTCGACCAGGCCTCCTAGTTGCTGGACTGGTCAACCAGGCTGTTGGACGCGGCTGCTCACAGCCTGACCTATGAGTCACATCCTGGTTGATCAGGTATCCTTTGGAGGTGTTTGTCAAGTTCTCTCTTGAACACTGTGAGGGGTCGGCCAGTTATGCCCTTATGTGTAATGGAAGCGCATTGAACAGTCTCTGGCCTCTGATGTTGATAGTTCTCTCTTGAACACTGTGAGGGGTCGGCCAGTTATGCCCCTTATGTGTAGTGGAAGTGTGTTGAACAGTCTCGGGCCTCTGATGTTGATAAGAGTTCTCTCACAGAGTACCTGTTGCACCTCTGCTTTTCAATAATGAACTATAATGAATAAAACTATAATAAGATGAATAAATTGTCGATGCTACATTAGTGTTACAGAAATATGGCTAAATAGCTGGCGATCGACCCCTGTATGCGAGTACATTCAGGCAAGTACATCAAGGTGAGTACATATACAAACACCACCTCCCCCTCCCCCCCTCTAACTCTCACTAATTACATTTATTCCCCATCTTGGCATTTATCAATTACCCTTATTGGTTGATCAAGCAATTAGAGCATTAAAGAGCATCTCGGAGGCAGGAGGCTGCTCCACGGAGCATAGCAGTAATTGAGGCAAAAACAATCTGCAGTAATCCTTTTCCCTACGATTTGTCTACTTCGTCTGTCCGTTCATTTGTCTCAACCGTGAGGGAGGGAAAGGGAGGGAGGCAGGGAAATGTAGGTAGGGAAAAAAGAGGTTGGGAAAGGGAGGCAGAAAGAAAAAGAATTTCCGACCAGGAAGATAAGGAGGGAATAAAATAGAAGAGGAGATGAAGAAAGAGAGACACAAGCAGAGGGAGAAAGAACGGGAAGGTAAGAAGAACAATTGAGAAAGTAATAGTGTAGAGATAGTCATGGAGACAGGTAGGAAAGCAGGCTTAAAAGCAAGCAAGCAAGCAGGCAGGCACGCAGGCCAGCAGGCAGGCAGGCAGGCAGGCAGGCCAGCAAGCAGGCAGGCAGGCAGGCAGGCAGCAGGCAGGCAGGCAGGCAGGCAGGCAGGCCAGCAAGCAGGCAGGCAGGCAGGCAGGCCAGCAGGCAGGCACGCAGGCAGGCAAGCAGACAGGCTAGCAAGCGAGACCACCAGAAGACCTGTCCAATATAAATCATATAATTCTGTGTGGACCAAGAACAAGGATCAAGGTGTGGACATAACGCCTAACCTTACACCAGAGAAGCCTCCCACGTTACGTGGATTAAATGGCGTTCAGAACAAATATTCACCTACATGAGACCAGTGGTAGAGTTCGCAGCTCCAGTGCAGAGTCCTCACCTGTGGACTGGTGCAAGAGTTTGCTACAAGGCTGGACCAGGAACTAAGAGAAAAGAACTATAAGGAAAACAGGCCACTAGATGTACAGAGACAGAAGTGAAATGGTTTAGATATACAAGATACTCATGGAGATTGACGGAGGAGAAATACATGAAATGTTTCAGAATGGATAGCAGTTGGACGAGGGAGAATAGATAGAAGAGCCAAAAGGCGAGTAGAGGCTGTGAGGGAAACCTTCGTTCAAAAGGTTAAGAATAGAATCTCTAACTCCATAAGCACTTTTAATGGTGGTTAAGAAAGGAAGGGAGGAATGAGAATCAATGTGACAGAAGACCAACACCTGAAAAGGCAGCGCTCGAGAGATCAAGCTCAACCCTGCTATCTCCTGTAGGTGAACTTGCACATGCACTCACCCTCCCCCCCCCCCCACAACAATACACACACCACATTACCCACTCTCATCTACCAACCATCCCACCCACTCACATCAACAGAGGCTCAAACATCCTGCCCTACGAGGCTTACAAAGTTCTGCTATAGAACAAGGACTGGATATGCAGGCGATGAGTCACAATAACGTGGCTGAAGTATGTTGACCAGACCACACACTAGAAGGTGAAGGGACGACGACGTTTCGGTCCGTCCTGGACAATCGACTTGAGAATGGTCCAGGACGGACCGAAATGTCGTCGTCCCTTCACCTTCTAGTGTGTGGTCTGGTCAAGGACTCGATATACTGACGGGTCAGGCAGGATAGTGATGGGTGGGCAGACTGCGATTTCTTGGACTGCCAGGAGGCCTTTGATACAGTGCACCCTGGGAGACTGACTCAATAGAAAAGCTAAATGGAGTTGCAAGGTGATCCATTGCATATAGGAGTCGGTCTGACTTTTAGCACGAGCGAACGAGACGTCTGCGTAGAACTTACGAGTTACATGAGAACGAACGAGACGCCTACGTAATAAGGACAGTTCAAAACAATTCGTTTAGAATCCGTCAGTTTTATTATCGTCTAAATTCACTGATCAACATTTTTAATGTGCTTTCTCCCTGAGTTTCTCGTCCGCCTCATTTGCATACTCACTTCCACTTGATTTATATATGCATATGTGTGTATAAATCTTCACCACATTTATATTCCGTTTTTTCAGGCTCTCGCAGTTTTGTGAGCCATTATTAATGTCCTCATATATATATATATATATATATATAACACAGGTGGCAGACGGACGGCGGTGCAAACCAATGGACAACAAAACGGCAAGAGGAAAACAAAACACTTGACCAAAATGGATCACAGCAGATGGGGGGAGGAATATCAATCATCGTCTCATGTTCCTTGTTACGATGTCATCGTCACTATCATCGCAACCTCGTCGTCATCATCATCATCATCATCATCATCATCATCATAAGTATCACTATCATCACCCT
>WNGS01092210.1:13528975-13547695 GCA_020271785.1 Procambarus virginalis
AACTTTTCATGCTTGAATGCACACTTATCTCGCTATTTACCTGTCTCACAGGGAACCTGTCACGTGTCAAGGGCTGTCATACTTGTGGAGCATTTGAAACATTCGATTCAATATAAACTATGTTCTTTTCAATAGTCAGACACGTATTCTGACGTGGAATGGTGATTCTTGAGTCATACGTACGCGTGCTGGCGGTATGACCAGGGGAGAGAACCATCTGGTCTTACGCCATGACTACTATTGTGGAAATGGTCATGGCAGGTGGTGGCCCGAGGGGTGTTACTTTAATATCTTAGGTTAATTGATATTCCCATGGACTCCCACGTTGCACAGAGAGAGAGAGAGAGAGGAGAGAGAGAGAGAGAGCAGAGAGGAGAGAGAGAGAGAGAGAGAGAGAGAGCATAATAAGACTAGTTGTTGCCACGCTGGAGAGTGGTTGTAAGTAGCAGTGATATGGAAGAGTGAGGTGTCAGTATTCAACATGTTCAACCACACTAACTGCCGTTCACCTGTTCTTTTCTTTCAACCCACAAAACAAATATAGATAGCAGGAGACCTATAGGACTTTATTGGCTGCAAAGAAGATGAGAGAAAAGCTGAAGGTTCCCTCCCATCTCCCCACACTCTCTGGCAAAAGATAAAATAATGGCAGAGAAAAACACAGGGTAATATGCTACAAACTTGACGAAAATACAACTGTATAATTTTATCTAACCTCACCTACACTAATCAAGCCAAGCCAAGCGAAACCTGTTGTTAGATAATGCGTTGTTTGTTTATTATGTAAAAGCAAATCAGTTTAAAATATGGAATCTAGCTTGTTCACTGCACTCTGGTGGCACGACGGTGTATGCTGCGATCATGTCCCCTTTCTCTCATCCAAAGTTTCGATGTCTGGTTCCAGTAATCTTTCCTCATAGTTCAACCTCTTAGCTCAGGAACTAATTAATCTTGTTGCAAACGTTCATACTCGATCAGTTTTGGGTTAATGCTTCACAAGATGCGGGTTCCAGATTGGTGCTCCATATTCTAATATTGGACTAACAGAGGTTGTGTTATTGCCTTGTAATAACCCTGGTTAAGGTTTCAAAACGATGTTCTAATGTTTTCGAGCGTCCCATATGCTGTCGAGTTACTCTGTTTGTGTGTGTGCCTCTGGACAATATCTACTCCCAAATCCTTTCATGTCACCAATTTCTGTAGTTGCCTTCTTCTTTATGGTGTAAACACATTCTGATCACTTTCTCATTTTCCCATCTTCATTATATTACACCTGTTAGGATTGAACTCTAGCAACATTTGCTTAGAGGTGATGCTAACAATTGTTGTGGTAGTAGTGGTGGTTGTGGTGATAGTGGTGATAGTGGTGATGGTGGTGGGTGTGGTGCTAGTGGTGATGGCAGTGGTGGTGCTGACTGTTGTTGAGGTAATGGCTGCAATGGTGGTTGTGGTGGTAGTGATGATGATTGTGGTGATAGCGGTGGTAATGGTGACTGTAAGTGGTGATGACTGTAGTAGTGAGAGTGGTGGTGACGGTGAGCAGAGTGGTGGTGACGGTGAGCAGAGTGGTGGTGACGGTGAAGAGTGGTGGTGATAATCTGGAGTGACTGTAGGGTAGCACAATAAGGCCGGTTTAGTGTCATTACCGGCCTCCGCGTTGTCTGAGCTCCACACATTAAAACCAGCGACCGTATCCGGACATAGCAATCCAGTATAGCACTGAATCCCACTCTAGGAATACAGAACCACCTTGTATCCGGACATGGCACAATAACGTGCTACACTGCTTTTACAGGAAAATGCAGGGATGAATCTGGCAATTCAGTGGAAAAAGAATATTGTACTTTGTTTTACAAATACAGTACATAGCTATTCCTGGTTCATACAAGAAAATACAGCACTGTGTACGGTTTTATAAATAGGTCTATAAAAGAGGTAATCTGACTTTAACACATGACCAATGATTAAACCGGTTTGTATACGTAATTAGAGCACTTAATCTGGCTCTTACGCATCATAAAGATTTCTTAATTTCCTTCTCATCGTCTCTAAAGGAAATACATCACTATATCAATCTCTTAAAAGGAAGAAACCAATAATTTTATATATACCTTAAAAATACACTTACCACAACATTCGTCATTTAAACGGACTCTCACTCAAATAAAAATACGATCCTGTATTTCAAGATAATATCACATTATACCTGGATATTAAACTGAAAAATACAGCACCCCTCTTCTGGTTGTATGAGAAAATACAGCTGCCTATTGTAGTGTTACGAACAAATACGGGATCCTATTCTGGTGTTCTGATATAATGCAATACCCTGTCCTAGTTGTATGAGAAAATGCTGCTCCCCTATCCTGGTTGTGTGAGAAAATACAGTACTCTATCCTGGTTGTGTGAGAAAATACAGTACTCTATCGTGGTTGTGTGAGGAAATACAATACTCTATCCTGGTTGTGTGAGAAAATACAGTACTCTATCCTGGTTGTGTGAGAAAATACAGTACTCTATCCTGGTTGTGTGAGAAAATACAGTACTCTATCCTGGTTGTGTGAGAAAATACAGTACTCTATCCTGGTTACATGAGGAAATACAGTACTCTGTCCTGGTTGTATAAAGAAATACAGCACTCAATCCTGATTACATGAAAAAATATAATACTCTATCCTGGTTGTATTAGGAAATACACTGTTAAATCCAGCTATTAAAACACCCTTGTGTCGTTTTCAGCCCTGAAGCGAATCAAGGCATTATGTTCGGCTCTTAATGGAGATCAAATAATATATCGGCTTAACTACTTAGTCATTAGGAGCCGATTATTTCCCTCGATACAACGGACTTATTAGTGGTCTCGTCAACGTCATGTCATAAATATAGGTTTAAAAACTAATGAGAAGGCCGGTTTATTTAAGAGGTTTTTAAATATTACATGTAAACAAACTGTGGGTTGAATAATTAACGGTGGAGTGGTAGGGAGTTGAAAGTTGGAGCTGGAGTCTGCTAGCTCTTGCTGGGATGGGGGTGAAAGATCTCTCTCTCTCTCTCTCTCTATTAATCCAGCTCATCTTAATACCATTTATTTCTCTCCTCTCTCAAACTCTACTCTAGCACAATCATCTCTCCCACACCCTCCTACACTCCCCCCCCCCAACAATTTCTCCCACAATCGTCCCTCCAATACTCCTTCCCCAAACTCCTCCCACAATCCTCCACATTTTCCCCAACTCCACTCTCCCCACAATCGCTCCTCTCACATTCATCTCTGTTCTCTCCCCCAACCCCCCCAACCCCACCCCAATTCCTCATTCTACTTCCCACACCATCATTTTCCTCCTCTCCTAGCTCCCATGTCCTCATTCTCCCCTGTTTTGGTGTTTAACTATTCAGATCTCCCTTATACCTATCCCATCTCCCCCTCTATCCATCGGGAGAATTACCCTTTATTATGAAGTCCTTTTTAAGGCCTAACAGATGGGCTCATGCACACGTAAATGCACTGGCACGCACGCACATAAGGGCATGTAAAGCCCCTAGCGCATACGAACACGCACGCACACACGCACGCACGCACACGAGAGCACTCATAATGTACACTAACCGTGTATTGGGTCCTGTCGAGCCCCCTTTCAGGTCTGTGTTCCTCTTTCAATTCCCAATTGAAGTGCTCTTTCACATTCGTCAATACCCTGTCCAAGTGCTTCTTCACCTTCCCCCCGTCAATTCCCTATCCTGAGGCCCCTTCACGCTCTCCAAATGCCCAAGTGTCCTTTTTCACTCCCACCCCCATTAACTCTCCATTTAAATACCTAATTACCCTATTATCGCTTTTCATTTTCACAAACATGTTCCCTTTTCCGTCATTAGTATACTGTACAAGAAGGTTTAAATAATAGTTTTGTAGTCCCCTCTACACTCTCTCTCTCTCTCTCTCTCTCTCTCTCTCTCTCTCTCTCTCTCTCTCTCTCTCTCCCTCCCTCCCTCCAGCAATACAGTAAGATTTCATGACCCATCCTCTTCCCCATTGCTCTCACTCTCCCCCTCTCACCCCACCACTTCATGACCTGCTCTCCCCTCACATCCCCTCTCCCTCTCCCAGCAATACAGTAAGTCTCCACAACCCCCCCTCCTGCCCTTCCCCCCCCTCCCCCTTCCCAGGTCAATAAACAAGAACCAGTATGTTACAATGTCCATGGTGCTCTTTCTCCCTCTCACCTCCCCTCTTTCCCCCTCATCTCCCCTATTCCCCCTCTCTCACCTCTCGTATTTTCCCCTCCCCCCCATCTCATCTTATACTATCCCGTCACAAACCTCTAGGGGGGAGATAACCCGTCTCCAGGGTCACCCTATTTTGCCCCTTCCGTTCTTGCCCTTTCTTTAACCTGCCTCCTCTCAACTCTCAACGGAAGTATTCAGTGCTACCCTCTCTGTCTTTTAAGCTATCCCCTCACCCTCCCCCTTTTTAGGTAACCCTTTCCTAACACTAAAAGTGATCCCGATAGTTTGACCCAATGCCCATTCTACCCCTTCTCTTTGCCTACCTCTTCAATCCCCTATTATCAGGACCACCCATCGCTACCCCCTTACCGTCAGTCTCTCTCTTCCACCGTCACAACAACATTTCCTCGTATCAGGATAATTGCAACTGTACCCCTTATGCCTGGTTCCTCTTCCAAGTAGCGGGTAAGGGGAGGGATGTAGGGTGGGATGGTGGTGTTAATGATGGTGGTGTTAATGATGGTGGTGGTAGTAATGGTGGTAGGGGTGGGGATAATGGTGGTGGTAGTGGTGGTGGAGCTAGTCCAGTCCGGCATCTCTTTCATAAGAGAGATCCAGGGAGTCCTTTTGGCGCGAACAACAATATTAAAGGCGCCAATATACCCCCTAATATTGCTCACATATTGGGCTTCTGAGGACACGTAGGGTCATATTAACCTCTCGAATCCTCGGCAACAACGCCCTTGTGCCGCCGTGTCGTAAGGCCCATTCTCGAAATCTCTCTCCCCTGTTCCCTAAGCCCCTGTACCTGAAAGCAATAAAATGCTATCCTAGCTCTTAATCTTCATATTGTTATTGTTTCGGTCATGCTACAGGACCAAATGTACATCAATCAACGACATGGCTGCGTTGGTCTTTACGCCCCCCGCTGGTAAGAGTCGGAGTCCCCTACCGCCGCCTCCTGGAACGCCTTTTTCACCTTGATGGCTGGAGTATTGTTATTTATTGAGGTAATACAGAGTTACTAATATGGCCAACCCTTCTATTGGCCGGACGCGTGATTCACATCCAGCATGGTAAACATCCTCCAGCGCGGGGAGACAAAGACAGTGAGGTAGAGACAAAGAGGTAGAGACAAAGAGGTAGAGACAAAGAGGTAGAGACAGAGGAAGATAGAGAAGAGTGAAGCAGCGAGAGCTGGAGTGAGAGACACACAGGGAGAGGCGGAGTAACAGAGAGAGATTTCCACTCTAATACTAAATGCTCACTCATTATGTGGTTCTATCACGAGGATTCGACCCTGGATCCTGGCGTACGATGGGGCAAGGGAGCCGGTCGGCCGAGCGGACAGCACGCTGGACTTGTAATCCTGTGTTCGATCCCAGGCGCCGGCGAGAAACAATGGGCAGAGTTTCTTTCACCCTATGATCCTGTTACCTAGCAGTAAAATAGGTACCTGGGTGTTAGTCAGCTGTCACGGGCTGCTTCCTAGGGGTGGAGGCCTGGTCGAGGACCGGGCCGCGGGGACACTAAAGCCCCGAAATCATCTCAAGATAACCTCAAGAGAAGGTTTCAATCCCATTGACAGTGCCCACGAGAGACGTAGCATCTCTCTAATATCACCGTTCCCCCAGCTTGTCAACCACCAGTCACAGCAAAAACTTAAAACAAAAAACAAAACAAAAAATCCCTCCTTACCTTGCGTCAACCTTATAATGGTCCCGGAGTGGTCAACCTGGTGGTTTGGTCATCCAGGCTGTTAAGACGCCGCTGCTCGCACAACAACAGCCAGGAACGTGAAAGTGACTATCGATAACATGAACATGTTCTGTAAGGTTAGTGAGGGCGACTTACCACCCCACCCGCGGATATCATGTTCTTCAATAACGTGACGTTATAACCGGATCTCTGATTCCTGTTCCAATTACCATTTCAATAATTGTTTTGTAATGAATAGTGATTCTTCCACTTTTGCAGTTAGCTGTGTTCCTGGAGGGAGAGCGGGGATAGTTTTCAGTTTTCTTTTACTTTAGATAACGTTTGTTCTTCACCAGAAACCTTGAAATAGAGTCGATACTAAGATATAGAAAACTTGCTATAGAGTCTTGGTGTTGGTCTATGCCAAAGACCCTCCGAAATGTCCCGGATTTGATTCCCCGTGTCAGGATCAAGACGTTTGGGTACGTTTTCTTTCATCTGATGCACCTGTTATCGTAGCAGTAAATAGGTACACGGGAGCTAATGCAACTGTTGTGGGCAGCATCCTGGGAAAGGTCAGTAATTTGCTAATCGTCTTGGAAAACATACCCCTTTCTGTCCCCGATAATGAGTAAGGAAACTCGTCAGAATGCACGACAGGGAATAATAATAACTTAAATTTAATTGAACTTAGTTGGTCCCACTCACTTACGTCCCTCTTAGGCTAAGTGGGACCTGACTGAAGGTCATGATTGAATTATAAGGTGGTTACCTTGAGGTGCTTCCAGGGCTTAGTGTCCCCGCGGCCCGGTCGTCGACCAGGCCTCCTGGTTGCTGGACTGATCAACCAGGCTGTTAGACGCGGCTGCTCGCAGCCTGACGTATGAGTCACAGCCTGGTTGATCAGGTATATGCTCAGGGCTCGAACACAAGTGGGAGAAGAATCACGTTCAGAAGACCACGCTGCAAACTTGAAATAAGGAACCTACAGGAGGAGTCTCCGGTCCGAGATCAGCCCAAGGAAACGAGTCTCACCCACACATATTCTGCACCCATTGTGAAACCTGTCTGAAACCGGGTGGACTCCACAGTCACACCAGAAGTGCTTGACCGCGATCACAGTGACTTGAAATCCGCAAGCCAGGCTCCCCTGGCCGCCAAGATTCCCTGTCCAGGGGCACGTGTGTACTCGGTCCAGGGGCATGAGCAGCCCTACATGAGCAGCTAACGGGCGTGAAGTTCCATGGACAGATGGTCCATGAAGCGTTGGGTGTTTGTAACACCAGCTGGGACAAGATCAATAACACTCTTAACTGAGACAACACAGAGGGTAACGCCAGGGACGTTCCCCTGTGGAACGCCAAGGACGTTCCCCTGTGGAACGATAAGGACGTTCCCCTGTGGAACGCCAAGGACGCTTCCCTGTGGGACGCTTTCCAGGCTGAAAGTCAATCGTCAAAAACACAGAGATATACTGCTATATCTTCCATGAAGAATCTTAAATGATATATAGATCTTGACACTGTCAAGTATCTGTCATTTCCCTGACTCTTAGTTATGCCCGTGTTGCTGAATCAGTGTTATATACATGCCTGTATTTATATATGTCAGTATTAATACAACATGTCCCACTCCCAGTTTTATCACTTACTATATCAGATAAGAGCCAATGGTGTATCTTTATACAACAGGAGCACTAAGGCACGTATATTTAGGTGAGTATTATTGTAATAATTTTTGTTATAAATAATGTTCTTATTTATTAAGCTCAAATTCTTAGTTATTATAAACAAAGTTGTTTCTATTTTGTCTCGTTTCGAGCCGTCTGTCTCAACACACAGCTGACCGAAGTCATGTGAATTATTGAATGAAAACGTGTCGTGACATTCCAGATTTTGTTCTTTTGTGTGTTGTGTAGGGAGGGAGAGCATGGGAGGGTGGGGGGGATGGAAAGGGGGGAATGGGGATGGGGGAGTGGGTGACCTGTTCCGTTCCTGTTGAGAGATTGCTTGAAGTCACCACTTGGCAGACTAGGTATCTATTTATCAGGTCCACATCCCGTCCCCTCCCCAACCACGCCCTACCCCCCCCCCCACTCAACCCCCCTCCCCTCGACCCCCCCCCCATCCCCATCTCTCGACCTCATGCCCTCTCCCTCCCTTCCGTTCCGTTTTGTCTTTCACCTCCTAAAGAAATTCGAGAAAAAGTTGGCATAAAAACACGTTAAGTGTAGGAACACAACGGTAAAGTTTTGACAAGTGAGTACAAAATTGCAGCATCGTGAGAGAGATTTGACTATCACAAAGGAAGTTGCTTGCAGGAGATGTTTGAAAAATGTAACCAAATCCTCGCTGGTGTGCGCACACACACGTCAAGCGCGGCGATAATAACTGTCCCTCCTGCGTTTCCAATTACCTCAGGAGTCGCCATAATCGTTTAAATTCGTTCGATCGAGTTTGTCCGCGAGTTGAATGCCAAGTTGGAGCGATGGTGGTGTTGGTGTTGTCGTTCGAGGCGCCTCGACAAGCCTAGCTTCCACGGCTAATGATGACGTCAGTGGCGCTGACCAGCTGTGACATCACAGGTGATCGCTGATTGGCTGTTTTGATTGTGATGTTATTGGTGCTGACCGCCTGGGATGCAATGATGAAGTCAAAGGTAATCGCTGATTGGCTTACCTATTCTGTTTTGAATATGACGTTAGCGATGCTACCCAACTGATCTATCCTGCTGATGTCACAGATACTCGCTGATCGGCTGAGCTGTTGCGATTAGGTTGCGGCTTGCTTCCTCTCCCGAATCTCTGGATATCACGTGTATTTCTGACTGGCTGATCTCTCCTAGAGAGTCAACTAAGTTTAAAGCAATATCTGTCATTTTTAGGACGTATCTTGCGAATTAGGAGAAGAAAAGAATTAAGTATTCGGTGAGAATCCACAAGATCTTCTCTGAATGCTCTTTGTTTTCTTCTTCGAGGATGTGGGTCCCTGCAATTGCACCAGAGGTGGTACCCCTAATATATATATATATATATATATATATATATATATATATATATATATATATATATATATATATCGGTGAGAATCCACAAGATCTTCTCTGAATGCTCTTTGTTTTCTTCTTCGAGGATGTGGGTCCCTGCAATTGCACCAGAGGTGGTACCCCTATATATATATATATATATATATATATATATATATATATATGTATATATATATATATATATATATATATATATATATATATATATATATATATATATATATATATATATATATTATATATATATATATATATATATATATTTATACATACGTATAAAGTTGTTCTTGGTTGACGTATTTCAAAGCAACAACTCAGCACATTTTATTGCCAGGAAGAACACGGAACAACTGTTACAAACAATTAAAAAATGTTGTTCAGGAACTCTGACACACTTGTCTTAGTGCTCCCTCTCGCAGGTTCCCTCCCTCCCTCCCTCCCTCCCTCCCTCCTCCAGGTCCCTTCCCTCCTTCCCCCTGGCCCCTTCCCTCCCTCCTCCAGGTCCCCTCCTACCTCCGTTACACCCTCCCAGTACGCTTTCATGGACCAAATTAAAATTCTGGTCATTCTTGACAAGATGAATAAAACATAACTTGCCTAAACTCACGACAAACACTCAAACACATACACACACTCACATAACCTCTCACACACTCACCCACATCAAAGCTCACAAGAAAACTCACTGAATTATCACTACATACAAATTATGACATTTTCCGACCGATCACCTTCCCCACACAAGTTTGATCTGAACTCCAGAAAAGTTTGGCCTCGTTTGTAATTCATCCATACATGATTCAGGGAACAATTATCGCGTTACGTGATGGACAAGTTGGTTCCTTTGTTTGTCACGAGAGGGCGCCACGTGAGCCCTGGGACGCAATGGTAACCATGCTACGACTACTGGAACACTTGTGGAACAAGTGTTCCAGTAGTAGTAGGAACAACAGTAGTAATAAACGGGATCACCATAGCCCATGCTACTTGGAACTTTTTGTTCCAGGTAGCGAATCTTTAACAACAACAACAGTAGTAATAGTAATAAAAATATATTATTATTTGTCATACTATTTGTCATGTAGCGATGTACCGGATACGATCACGTGATTAAGCCGCCCTAGACATGCTCTCTTAGGCATAGCTTTGGCATAGGACACGAATATATAATGTGTGTCGACCCCCGTATTATAAAACATCTTCAGGGTCCACAATATTGCCAGTCTCATTTTAATTTGCAGCTGCAGTGTAATAGATTATATTCTAGAGGCCACTAAGTCGCTCTTGGGGCTCATGTATTTCCTCTTATGCTACGGCATCAGACTAGGATACTTACTTGCTTGGGAAATAGGCTCTCAGGTTCCATAAGAAGAACGAGGAAATGTCAGCATTGTGGAGAAACGCCCGACACACCACAGAGACATTAACACAGTGTAGAGTTACAGACCAATAAGATTACCACTAATTTAACAGCGCAGAAGTTGAGAATGAGAAAGTCTGACTATATCAGTCTTAAGAGGGAGAGGAAAAGAGAGAATTAACGAAGCAGGGAACCATAACGAGAGCAATTGGGCGGTTACCAAGTACTACCTGACATTCCCAGGTACAATCCCTTGTAATCACTACCGGGTACCACTTCCAGTACCAGCCACAGCTGTAGTTACACCCTCGGTACGCCTAACGCTACCAGGCAGCAGAGGTTGTACCACCAGGTAGCCACCAGTCCAGGTACGAGGTTCATCACCAGCTGTATACAGAGTCAAGCAGCTGCTTTCCGGTAGGTACACTTCACCTCTAGCGGTACCGCTTGAACCTGCTCGCATTATGACCTCCACTCTCAACCAACGGGGATCGAACTAATGTCCTCCGGAATAGGGTTTCCACCTGCCCGCCGGCTGCACTACGACGGCTGACCCTCGCGGCTCCATCGACAGTGTGTGACAACGTGTCCTGCTCGCTTTGAGATACGTATTTCCAATTGGTGGAAATAATACGCGTTGTCTAATTTTGCGGTGTGTATATTCACCTAGTTGTGTTTGCGGGGGTTGAGCTTTGCTCTTTCGGCCCGCCTCTCAACTGTCAATCAACTGTTTACTAACTACTTTTTTCACACCATACACACACACCCCAGGAAGCAGCCCGTGACAGCTGACTAACTCCCAGGTACCTATTTACTGCTAGGTAACAGGGGCATTCAGGGTGAAAGAATCTTTGCCCATTTGTTTTCTGCCTCGTGCGGGAATCGAACCCGCACGAGTATATACTCACCTAGTTGTTCTTGCGGGGGTTGAGCTCTGGCTCTTTGGTCCCGCCTCTCAACCGTCACATGTGTGTGACGGTTGTGTGTGTGTATGTGTGTGTGTGTGTGTGTGTGTGTGTGTGTGTGTGTGTGTGTGTGTGTGTGTGTGTGTGTGTGTGNCTTTTGAGTTTTCGTTGCATATATGAGTGTAGGTGTTTGTTTACCTTTCTGCCGCGTGCCCATGTGAGTTTGCGGAGACGAGGCTCCGGGTCTTGGATCACCTGCTTGTATTTGGTCGTATCATTTAAACTGAAAGTTGTACGTGTTCACATCGTATTTCTACATGTACAGTACACGTACGCAGGAGGAATATTTTCATATATCCAACTGGCTCACTTTTTTCAGTTTCCACTCTGCCCAAACAATGGGCAGAGTTTCTTTCACCCTATCCCCTTGTTACCTAGCAGTAAAATAGGTACTTGGGTGTTAGTCAGCTGTCACAGGCTGCTTCCTGGGGGTGGAGGCCTGGTCGAGGACCGGGCCGCGGGGACACTAAAGCCCCGAAATCATCTCAAGATAACCTCCATATATACTGTCTCGCATTCTTACAGCCAATGCTAACATTGTATTTTTATTCAGTACGTATATATTCTGAGGTATTTTCTATATCGTGATCAGGCCTGCTCTGAGAAAATCCACAGGAGCCGTGATGAGATTCGAACCTATGCGCTGGGAGTTCCTAGATGCTTGCTCTAGTCGACTACGCCACGACATGGTCAAAATAATAAGTTGTAGTCGACTAAAGCGTGCGGCTGGGAACACCCAGCGCATAGGTTCGAATCCCCATCATGGCTCTTGTGGATTTCTCCTTGATATATCACGATAATGTGGTACAAGTGACAGGATGAACAACCCAGCGGGTTTTCTTCCTATTGGGGAGTGTTGTACATGCTGCTATGGCGGCGTGTCCACTCACAGGATGAGAGGCGCTGCCCAATAAACTCGCCCCTCGGGGCAAAATTAAAAATGTGATTTCTCTGTGTAGGTCTGTTCTGATTCTTTTGCTTTCCAGTGATAAATGAATGATCTTACCTAGACTATTGCCTCACAGAACTCTTGACACGCACTATGCTCCCCCTTCATATAGTCGAGGCCAGCTGTACAAACGCACATGTGCCTGGATATGTCAATAACATAGTTGATACTAGTCTGTGACAACCCCTGAAATTTATTTTCTTGTATACTTTTACAAGACGAAGGGAACCACGCTGGGGAGACAGACATACACACAAGAATATGATCACTAAACTACCGCAACGCTCGTTTGCCTCACAAGGGCCATTTCAGTCATTACAGTTAATTACCCACAGTTAACTAACTAGTCCCCCCCCCCTTCCCCATCCTTTTCCTTCCAGTTTCTTTAACCTAGTATGTTCATTAAGTCCTAATTACATCCTGACCAATCACAGCCCAGAACATGATCCTCGAATGGGCGGTCTGGAGGGGTGGTGATACATGCGCCAACCAGACTGGTGAACTCTCAACCACCCCCCCATCCCTTCCCCTATGTCATTACATCGTCCCTTAAGGGGGTGAGACGGATAATGTAAACACATACAAGTCTTCAAGGTGAAAAAGTAACTCTCCAAAGTTCCTTTTACAGATTTATATAGACTGGCGCTCAGAAATGTGTTTCGTTGATTGTGTCAACATATTCAAGGTTGGTTGACAGCCATCTTTGTAACGAGGCATTCAGATCACTATGCGCCGCCTGTTTGTTTCGTATTACCCCTCTGACCCCGTCAATTATAGAATAAAGGATTCAGGAAGCCTCACCACTCAACCAAAAAATCTCAACCGAAGTACCAATAATTAGTTAACCACCTCAACCCTCAACCAGCTAACCAACTCGTAACACGTCAGCAAAGGCATTTATCACGAGAAAGTGCAGTGAGACTATGGTGGATGACTGGATTGGTTGGCGAGTTGGTTGGGTGGGTATTGGGTACATAGTTGCGCACTTCCATTGGAGACTTCCAGCGCCGTGGAGAGGGGGGACCTGCTGCCTGGGTAACAGCTTCTCCCCCGAATCAACCAACCCTGGCTTTGCGCCCTGGTGAGGCCACTCCAGACCGACAACCAGAGCGCAACTCCATAGTCTCCTGATACTGATGGATGCCTATTACTACTATTACTAGTTAGGTTCGGAAGTGCAGGGGGGGGGGAATGTGGGTTTATGGGCAGGCAGAGCTCATTGGTTCAGTGGTTTGTTGATTAATTGATGAGGGAATTGTTTGGTTAAATGGATTCTATCTTGTTTTGTAAGCTTAACTGGGTAGTTGTTTTGAATGGTTAAGAGGTTGGTTGGATCTGTAAGTGCCTGGTAATTTGCTGGTTGGCAGTTAATTCGTTTTTTGGAATTAAACTATCATCAAAAATATCCAATTGCCAGCCATCGTCCGTTATCCACCTGAAACTAATAACCAGGGAACCTAATCAATCAAGAACCTAATCAATCAAGAACCTAACCAATCAAGTTTCCAGTCAACTAATCAAGGAGCCCCTCAACTAACAAATTGTGCAGCTCCTCAACCCACAATACTTCATCCCCACCTACAACCCCACCCCCCGCTCACCAACCCAACTACGTGCCAGCCACCGACGTCAACAGAAAACGGATGAAATCACCACCACCACCACCCAGCCGCCCTGCACTTAAGAGCAAAAGTGTAAGTGGCTGGTGATTTAGATGAAATTTTCCTCCGGGAAATTTTATCTTTTAGTGGGGGGTTGATGTGAGGGGATGGTTCACCAGCTCACTTACAATAGTGCTCTTATGCCTGTGGGAGGCCAGTACACTTGTTAAGTGCACTTGTTAAGTGTGCGGACTTAACTTTGGTAACCAGCAACCGAAACATCTAGTGTTTGAGCTCAGGTGAGAGCCCCAGTCACCAGCAGTCCAGAAATGTTACCGTGGCCGTGGTAGCATGTCTGTGGACAGAGATAGAGCCGATAGCATCTCTCATTTATAGCTTGGTGCGAGGGACTAGTTTGCGCGGGAAAACAGTTAGGCCGCTGGCGTGGGTAGCTGTGGGCCACCCGCTCGCTAGCCATTTGAGCCGTCGCCATGGAAACAGACGCCATCTTAGTAAACATCTTGAGCCGCCATGTTGGTCGGCCATCTTGGAGTTGCCCTAGGGGCTATGCTACACCGTCGCTGATTGGAGGAGAGGGGTAGGCCCCAGTATGCCTGCCTCTCATTGGTTATTCGAGGAATACGCGGGAATCGACGGTGTGAGCGTCATTCTGGAGGAGCCATCACCCTGTCAAGACGCTCCTATGCTCAATTGGCCGAATTGAGTATAGTGCGTCGGGGTGGCTTAATTAACTACTCAGCTGCTGCACCTCCTGCTTCATCTACGACAGCGGTCGTCACAGAATCCGGCCGAAGTCGTCGCTTGGAGGGGAAAAGACAGTGTACAGTGGGTAGAGAAGATCTTGTGATCGGTCTGGGATCGTGGGGTAATGTGCATACGAGCAGTAACAGACTCGTAGATCCCATACCAGTGATGATTAGACTTGCTAGTGCTCTGTAGCAGTCGATGGGAACGGGGAAATAAGTGTTAGTGCTTTAAGGCAGATTTCCCATGTTTGTTTAAGACGATATCATTGTGCGCGTCACCTGTGTACGAACGCTTCACTTACCGGTGGGTCGAGGGTACGAAACAAGCCGGGTTGGTGCGTGGTGAGGGTCGGTGCGCGCCATTGTACGAACGATACCGCGGAGGTACCAACCAGCCAGCCTACCACCACTGAGCCAGCCACCCATAGCGGGGTGCCTGATGTATGGGAATGGTGTGTGTAAGCCGGCAGTATGAATGTAAGTACCTATGTGTGTATTTCTGGTGATTAGTAGTCTCTAAAGCTTGAATTCGAGGTCAAGTGTTCCGTCGCATTGTCACGCAGCACCTGTAGGTGAAGTGAAGTGTGGACGAGGAGATAATCATCCTTGTCATCGTGTCAGTCCTGAGGGACGTACGTCTTGTGAGCACAGACGTACAGTGTGTGTGTGTGTGTGTGTACACACGGGAACAGAGTATATACATAGATTAGCCAAGGACTGAGAGGATGTCCATGTAATATTATATTATTCCATTGTGGTAATTATTCATTCTTGATCGTCCGTGGGACGGAGTGATATCATTTCATGTGTAGTCTTGCAGGTGTGGAATTTCAACACTGAGCGCTCAGGTATGTGGTAACGTCAGTGATTCCTGGCAATGATTATTGTGGAGTGTGCCACAGTGTGGTTTAATTTCTTGTATTGTTCCCAGGACCGTGACAAGTGTGATTATATATACATATTGTGGTTGCAGTATTAACGTAATTTGGTAGAATTTGGTGAGTGACGAGGCTGTCGGGAGTGACAGCCCTCGCTCTGTCGAGTAACGTAAAACTCGGAGTGTTTATTCGGCATGCGTGATCGATAAATCACTCACCCATGTGATTTAGGAGTGCGAGATCTCTTAGTGTTCCCAATAACGTTGATAGCTGTAGCTACATGTGTCAGTACTATATATATATTATATACATAGTATATATATATATATATATATATATATATCGTAGTGTCATGGTGCCCAGTGTTATTGTGTTATTTACTGTGTGATTATTGCAAATTTGGGACCTATGTTCTAGGGGTTATTGAGAGCACTGGGGTCATTTGCAACAGTAAATAAGTAAGTGTTGAGCAGTATTCTAATACTTGGAAATTAGAGTACTTGCAGTGTGTGTTGTTGCAAAGGGTTGTCATTGTTAGTGATTGTTGCTAGAGTTGAGCAATCACCGTGGGTAACTGCAGTTCAGTAAAGTCATTGTGGGGGCAGTGTTCTAGAGGGTTCATATCCTGTATGTTATTTTACTAGGTTCTGCAGTATTGTCATTGCAACCGGATTGTAACGTAAATCACTGTGATTTGTTAGTGTGATTTGACATTGTCGTGGGTGAACTCGGCTGTAGACGAGTACTTGGATATACATATATTCTCTTGTTTATCTGGTAGGACATCGAAGTCCAGTATTCAGTGAGGTGATTGCGAGGCAATTAATATAACGTAACCGAGGGAACGCCCATTGCTTAAGAGAATTTGTTCTTTTACAATATGAGTAACGTAGAATACGTTGGGTTAATTTACTTTCCTGCAAGCAGCTACGGTAGTCTCAAGGAGCCTAGCCACCAGCCAGATAAGAATTAGAGTATTGTCTGTCGTAATTAACGGTCAGTGGGCCGGGTAATTGACGTGTTTCAGGAAGTCAAAGTAATTAATCTCGATCCTTGTTGATCGACTCACACGAAGGCTACATTGTTCCATTAACGTAACGTCGTTATTTATGTCCGGAAGTACCGGCACTTGATTGACTCGTGGGAAGAGTAACGTCATTTTAGAATAACGTAAACGTGGTGCCTAATTACTGTTATTAGCCACCTGAATTGGTCTGAGTATGGAAGGCTCAGACGGAATTCATACCTTAATGTAAATTGCTGAGCCAGTGTGAAAGGTTGCGTATTTAACTGTTTAATTATTGATCTTGAGGATAGTAATTAATTACTCTAAAGGTAATCACGAGTGATTACCGTTCTCTTAGCACTTTGGACATTGTAAATCAGAGTTTACCATCGCTGAGTGATTAGTAACCGATTAACGTAAATTAACGTAACTAGTAAAGAGATTAATCAGCTGTCTTGTAGTACAGGGATTAATGGGATTTTCTCACTGAATGCTCGACGGGTAGAGTGTTGTGTAATTTCCGCGTTACTAGTGACAGTTGTAAGAGAAGTTATTATATTAACGTAAATGTTTTTGTTATTGATAGTTGATGTCCGTGGGACGAAGTGTTAACGTAAAGATTAATTTGTGGAAGGGTGCTGGAGTTGCCAGTGAACCCATTAGTTATTGATGTCATTGAAAGACTACTGATTTGATTGCATTGCAACCGCTATTGCAGGTGTAGACTGCACTGAGGCGTAGAACAGTTAGGAGGTTACTGGAGACGTGTTTCAGACTCCTGTGTCATTTGTTGTAATTGTGATTATAGATCTGTTAGTTCTTGGTTCTTGTTGATTCCTCTGTGGGCACGCTTATGTTCGAGTTAGTTCATTATGCAGTCCGAGGGGCTGGTGTCTAGCTGTCATTGATAGTGTCACAGGAAGGATTTCGAGTAACGTCATTGACATTCTTTTTGTTTGTTTGTAGTAGTTAGTACTTTTTGAATAAACTAAATGGAATGCAGTAGGAAGCGAGGGTGATGGACTCTTTACATACCGTTTCGAATGTAGATATACGAGAATCCAATAGGCTCAGAAACCTGTAAATCAGACGATTGGCAGTTAAGGGGCGAGGGCCAAAGCACTGAACTCAAAACCCCCAACAAACTCAATTAGGAAAAGTACATTTACGCCAGTATACAACCATACCAAAACCCACACACCCTCCCACACACACCCACACCCCCTTCACACCACCCACCCCACACCAACACCACCCCCACACTGCCAATCAGATTTTACTACACTGTGTTTAATTTTTATAACGTAAGCAGACAATCAGTTAATTGAACCTTTATAGACTATGTCGTGCCTAAAACACTTTACTGAATATTCTTCTTGATTATCTGATCAGTAATCCCGGTGACTATAAAATTAGCTGAATTATATATTTCGTTTAAAGAGACAACGAGACTTGGGTCGGACGATCCCAAATAGTGCACAATACAACTGCCTCGTTTAATTATTTCGCTGTTCCTAAATTGTCTGGTATTATAGTTAGATGCGCAGGAAGACTAGACCGGCTGGGTAGGTGGATAAATTGGCACATGGTATTTCCTTTATTGTCCATATTATTATTGGAAATGTATTTTATTGAAATTTATATTGTAGATGTGCTAATTACGTAACAGATTTATTGACTTTCCTTATTGAATGAATTATTTGTTAATTGATAACTTGGAATTGTAAATATTCTTCCTGTTTATTCTATTTGTTCTCCC
Organism: Procambarus virginalis; assembly: GCA_020271785.1. Classification (NCBI taxonomy): domain Eukaryota; kingdom Metazoa; phylum Arthropoda; class Malacostraca; order Decapoda; family Cambaridae; genus Procambarus; species Procambarus virginalis. The sequence continues at coordinate 13,547,228 of WNGS01092210.1, forward strand.
ATTTTCTTCAATCATTATTTCCAATTTTCCACTGACTGTTATCCTTCCACCATGACCCTATTTCTCTTTCTCTTCCCTATTTTGCTTCACTCTCCCCTTACCCATAACACTACCACATATTCTCCCTCCCCCCCCCGAGAAACACTCCCCTTCCCCCTCTTCTCCAAATACGTTTCCTCCAAAGAGTAAGGTAAGTCCACGTAATTATCAAGAGTAAGGTAAGTCCAGGTAATTATCAAGAGTAAGGTAAGTTAAGGTAATTAACAAGAGTAAGGTAAGTCAGGTAATTATCAAGAGTAAGGTAAGCCTATACAGCACAGGGCAAGTAAACTTGAGTAACCGGGCATCGAACCCTGGGGCATCAAGAGCCTCTATTCCAATTTAGGAACAGCGAGCAAGCCAACAATAATGGGAGGTAATAGGTAGACACAGGGTTTATGCCCTGGTTGGTAGCACTGTTGCCCATGC
>WNGS01092210.1:13587089-13603037 GCA_020271785.1 Procambarus virginalis
CCTCCTCCTCCTCCTCCTCCTCCTCCTCTCCTCCTCCTCCCACTCCTCCTCCCCCCTTAACAAAAAAAAGGTGGTGTTTCCTCATGATATTTATGTGGAGAATTTGTTAGTTTAATGACTTTTGTTACAGCGGGGAGATATATCTTATAACCACATTGAAAATTCAATGAATTCTGATTCAATTAAAACTAATTTAACTCCTCTGTCCTACATCATTCAAGCGTGAGCTCGGCCCAGAGTCTGCCTCCCTCTGTTTAGAGCAAATTAAGAAAATTAAGAAATATATGCAGGCGATGAGTCACAATAACGTGGCTAAAGTATGTTGACCAGACCACACACTAGAAGGTGAAGGGACGACGACGTTTCGGTCCGTCCTGGACCATTCTCAAGTCGATTGAGAAAGAAATATAAGAAATATATGCTGCTTGTATACTTAGAAACAGAGGTGTGTTCAAACCTCAGCTCCTGGGACTCGCCTTTCAACTGTCAGTCATCTAGTTCTATGACTTTTTAGAAGTCATAGAACTTTAGAAGTCATTTTTAAAAGTTTTTAGAACTTAATGAACGTAACGTCCTAGCTGTTGCATCTGAACTTACCATTCTTACTACCATGGTACATTACGAGCTAAGAATTATATATTTCAGGATCATGTCTCCGCTGCGTCTTGGTCTTTCAGGTGAATTTGATATAGTTCCCTCGTTTTCGGTAGGGAGGGAATTATGAGGAGAAAGAGCCAAGCCCTTACGACTATATAGCCTTGGAAGGGATCAGTATTTGGGTGGGACGGGAGGGGGGGGGGGTTGAAGGGGGGAGGGATGGAATGGTGCCCAACCGATGGAAAGAGGAAACTTCTCGTTAGTATTGAGTGTAGTTTAGAATGATCGTCTGTGGGAGAGAGTAGAGTAGAGTAGAGTAGAGGTAGATGGCCGTCACAATCCCTAACCATGGACCTTACAAGACCATAATCACTACCATGGACCTCACAGGAACACGACTACCATCACAGCACCATCACCACTACCATCAATGCGAACAGCCCCCGCCAGGTGGACAAACCCACCTGTCATTAACACATCAATGAACATGTTATTTAAAACCCCTCCCCCCTCCCCCCCCCCCCCTATACCCAAAAACATGGACAAATTAAACCTGAAAATGACGCAAATCAACAAGTTTAAAATGTGTGACATTTAGAGATCGAGGAAAATGATGAGGAATGTGCATAGAGAAGTTTGATATTTGGCGATGAATTATGAAGAGGTCCAATTATGACTGCGGTCTGGGCCCGGTCTCCCCCAGGTCTACCTCGCCAACCTTCATTAGAATGTAAATGCAATACAAAGCAACTTTCAAACTCCGTTTAGGTGAGGTTTGGTGAGCATCAAGACGCTCCCTACTTTAGTGCCAGAAAACGGTGACGATTGTGATACTTGATTGATATTGTTGATCATATTTATGGTAATATTGACGATTGTTAGGACTGAGGATAGGGTAGTAAGACACCTGTTGACCCTCGACGACACCCAGAGCTTGTGAGGGGATAGTTGAGACGCCGGAGGACGGTGGGAAAGCGCAAGATTCTCATACAAACAAAAACTGTTCAGTCTAAAAAATGGCTACTTGAATTAAACCCTGATAATTGCAACGTTCTGAAGATATGCGCTGGAGTATAAAGATGCCGGATATATTCTAGGAATGTGGACATGGGAGCCGTCAGAATATTACACACACCATACATTAAGACCGTTTCTTGAGTACGCATGAAATCCCCCCCCCCTCACCCCCCTAGCGAAACAAACAAGGGGTTAAAGTATAATGACATACAACAAGGTTCACAATTATGAACGACGAGCTACAATGAAAGCCTCTGAGAGCTTAAACTCTTCATACTGAAAGTGCATCAGAGGGGGACATGATTGCGACACACAAGATTTTGATGGAAATCGACATATCGTACATAGATGGGAAATAGTGGAACGAGGAGACATTATAAATTAGAGAGAACTTCACTAACTTCAGGGATATTAACGAAGGGAACGGCTTAAACGGAAATATGACGGAGTCACAACGGGTCTGTGTATAACAGACGCAGCCATTCACACACACCACCACTACCACTGTGGCTCATGTTGTTGTTGTTATAGATTCAGCTACTCGGAACAAGTTCCAAGTAGCACGGGCTATGGTGAGCCCGTAGCTTACCTGGCACAGGAGTGGTGCTGTGGCTCAGCTGCTGCACCCTAATATACCCCAACTCCCCACTGTGCCCCCCGCCCTAAATACCCACTTTAGCATAACACAAGCACAGGGTTACGAACCCCGCTAATATAGAATTACTTTCCACATCCATACCTCCCCCCCCCCCTCCTCTCGCTCCCCCGGTCTCTCAACTTCCCATTCACATTTTTTTTATCAATCCATTGGAAAGGTCCAGTAATGGTGGTATTGTTTCCTTACTCCACCCGGTCTGAAATCCTGCGCAATTGTATAGGATTAGCGTAGTGAGGTGGAAGACTCATAGGGCCGGCGGCCCCACGCCCCGCAGAGCGCTCCGTATGTACCACACATAAGCTTATCCGCGTTTTTAAAATGGTCGTCTTTCTTGTGTTCGCTTTTGGAACTCGTATTGACGAGTTGGTGAGAGGACGAGTGCGTGGGGACGAGTGCGTGGGGACGAGTGCGTGGGGACGAGTGCGTGGGGACGAGTGCGTGGGGACGAGTGCGTGGGGACGAGTGCGTCTGGTTCTCTCTTGCAGAGAGCAAGAGCTGGGGGTTAATATCACACCTAACCTGTCTCCCGAAGCCCACATCCACCGGATACCATCAGCAGCGTATGCAAGGTCGGTCAACACAACTCCATATCTGAGCAATGAATCCCCAGCATCTTGAAGTTGAAGATACGATGGGCCGGCGGGCGGGTGAAAGCCGGGGCTCAAGAGCCGACGCTCTCCCTGCAGTTACATATACGTGACTGCATAAGGGAGTGCTTGACACGTTGTCAGTTTTCAGTGACAGAATCTGTCAAGAGATCCAGCAGCCTGTAGTGTGCGTCTCCCTACACTATCAGCTGCAGGCAAATGACCCGTTACAGTGTGGTAATTCAGCACGTGGTGAGGTAATTGCTTATCAGCTTGTTGAGGTTGGACCCCTCTAACCCCCCCCCCTCTCTCGTCCCCTCCACGACCCTCCACCCCCCCCCCCACACCCTTCTATCCTTAAATACATGTCCATTTTCTTTTTCAAGATTCGCTCTTCTTCCCATTCTTCTCCCCATCTCCGGTTTCCCGTTTTCCCTGGCTTCTTATCTCCCTTCCCCCCCCCCCTCCCTTCCCTTGGGGTCAGCACCTGAGGTAGGAAACAGTCTAGGGCAGGCAACCTCCTTACCTCACTGCTCCCTCACAAGGATACCTATCAGCGCTCACCTATTGGTGACTACGGGGAGGTGGGGTCTAGCTCTCAATACCCCGCCTGGTCACCTTGTTGTACCTGTTGTGTTATAGCTTATGTTGACCAGACCACACACTAGAAAGTGAAGGGACGACGAGGTTTGGTCCGTCCTGGACCATCATTCTCAGATCGATCAATCGACTTGAGAATGGTCCAGGACGGATCGAAACGTCGTCGTCCCTTCACTTTCTAGTGTGTGGTCTGGTCAACACATTTCAGCCACGTTATTGTGACTCATCGTCTGCATAGTTTAACTATTATGACTTCCGAATTCTTGCTTTGAATTTGGCAACTTTGTGGACGGAAGTGGCTTTCACAAGCGGATATCATCAGCGGAATATGCTAGGTTAGCCAACCTAAGAACTGCCTTTAGACTGCATACGTCAGACCAATTCTGGAGTATGCAGCGGCAGCGTGGAGTTCATATCAAGTCAGGCACAAGACTAAATTGGAAAAGGAGAGTGTGAACCAGAAGCACCAGAAGTGTGTGAATGGTGCCAAAAAAGTGCCTGAGAGTCACAGGAGGAGCTGGAGGGTGCCAGGGGACGGTGTGGCACTGACCCGGTCCCTCGCCTGGGGCCAGATTCACGAAAGCACTTACGCAAACGCTTACGAACGTGTACATCTTTTCTCAATCTTTGGCGGCATTGTTTCCAATTATTAAACAGTTAATGAGCCCCGAAGCACCAGGAGGCTGTTTATAACAATAACAACAGTTGAATGGGAAGTTTTCATGCTTGTAAACTGTTTAATAAATGTAACCAAAACCACCAAAGATTGAGAAAAGATGTACACGTTCGTAAGTGCTTGCGTAACTGCTTTCGTGAATCTGGCCCCTGGACGATATTTTCAGAATTTCATCCACATCATAATAACAACCTGTGTTTATTGAGAAAGTTGGAGGTGACACCCGAGATACACTAGACCTCTTGTTGGTCCCTGTCGCCCCTCTGCTACACCTTAGGTGTTCCTCATTCCTTCAGGTGAAGAGGTTGTTGTTGTTGTTGCTGTTGTTGTAGATTTAGCTACTCAGAACGAAATGTCCATGTAGCACGGGCTATGGTGAGCCCGTAATTGAGTTCGGTTATTCGCGATAACCTTGTTACTCTGGGTTGTGTGTTGGTGTAGTGTTGTTTAATAAGTGTCACCAGGGGGTGTTAGGTGGGGTGTAATGGGGGAGGGGAGGGTGAGATGGGGAGGAGGAAGGAGGTCTCTGGCTGCGGGACGTCGCACCATCCGGCTAAACTTGCCGCTAATGGGGTAATAAAATATTATCTGATAAGCAAATATCTGTGTGGAGGTTCAGTCTTGGTGGTGATGGGGTGCTCACCTAACACTCTTCACCTAACAGTGACTACGGGGCAGTGAGGTCTAGCTCTTCATGCGCCTTGAGATAACCTCAAGGTAGCCACCTACTGGCCGTACTCACCTAATTGTGCTTGCAGGGGTTGAGCTTTGGCTCTTTGGTCCCGCCTCTCAACTGTTAATCAACTGGTGTACAGATTCCTGAGCCTACTGAGCTCTATCATATCTACATTTGAAACTGTGTATGGAGTCAGCCTCCACCACATCACTTCCTAGTGCATTCCATTTATTAACTACTCTGACACTGAAAAAATTCTTTCTAACGTCTCTGTGGCTCATCTGGGTACTAAGTTTCCATCTGGCCGTGTTGCACATGTTGTGTTATAATGTACTCACAACCCAGCGGGTTTTCTTCCTATTGGGGAGTGTTGTACATTCTGCTATGGCGGTGTGTCCACTCACAGGATGAGTGGCGCTGCCCAAATAAACTCGCCCCTCGCGGCAAAATTAAAAAAAAAATAAATGTAACTTTCATTAATTTAGAATTCTTTGGTCGAATCTGGCATTAAAGTTGAGAATGGAGATGGCTTCTACAACTTCTTTCCTCAGTACATATACTGCTTGACCACCTGTACGGGGATCGAACAGGTATTTCCCCAAACATTTGCCTTTCGATATTATCCCTATGTCCTCTTGTTCCACTTTCTCAAAATTTAAGGAGACGGTTCTTGTCCACCTTATCTATCCCGCTCAGTATCTTGTATGCTGGGATCATATCTCTCAGGCCGTGAAAGCAAGGTCAAGTTGCAGCTTGGTTTTGAGTGCAAGTTTCAGGCTTGTCCATCTTTATCTGAGAAGAGTAAGGAGGAGGAGCATAACTGGCTCCTCTACTAGAATGAAGAGAGTGGCCGCACTCTTGGTCAGTGGCCGCACTCTTGGTCAGTGGCCGCACAACGCGCGCCTCACACAACTTGAGCGATTATGGTGTTATGTGCACATGGATCAACAGTGTGTCTACAAGAGTGTGTGTGCACATGTTGGTAGATGTTTACATGTGAGCGTGTTCACAGGTGAGTGTCATTGCGTGTACTCACCTAATTGTGCTTGCGGGGGTTGAGCTTTGGCTCTTTGGTCCCGCCTCTCAACCGTCAATCAACAGGTGTACAGATTCCTGAGCCTACTGGGCTCTATCATATTTACACTTGAAACTGTGTATGGAGTCAGCCTCCGCCACATCACTTCCTAATGCATTCCATTTACTAACTACTCTGACACTGAAAAAGTTCTTTCTAATGTCTCTGTGGCCCATTTGGGTACTCAGCTTCCACCTGTGTCCCCTTGTTCGTGTGTGTGTGTGTGTGTGTGTGTGTGTGTGTGTGTGTGGTGTGTGTGTGTGTGTGTGTGTGTGTGTGTGTGTGTGTGTGTGTGTGTGTGTGTGTGTCCGCATAAAGCCACTACCAAGCCGGCGGCGTTGTTGTCAATACCACTCACCTCCTCATAAGGAGCTGGAAATCTGAAGATAACCTGACCTACAATTGTGAGGCTAATTTGCATATCACTACATCGGAGAGTCGTTTTAAAGTCTAACTCGCGGTAATAAACTTATCAAGTAGCAGAAAATGTGGCATAGCGTCTTTCACGATGTGTTATGATAAGGCAGTGTGTGCCTGGTCCAGATGATACCAGGTAGCTACGTTGGTGAGTCCTGGGGGAGAGAGGGAGCGATGCCCTAGTGAGGTGAGGGAGAGAGGCATGCCCTGGATTTGACGTGGGTGGGAGGCTTGTCCTGCAGGTGATGGGGGAAGGGATGCCCCCTCTTTCCCTTCTCTGCGTCAACTACTTTTATTCACTTTCCTTCCACCGAGGTTTTCAAGGCAAGTGGAGGGACTTAGAAATAAACAATGGAACACAAAGGTCTTCGTGACTCGTGTTTCTCAAGTAATGTTTTTCAGCAGTAACTAAAAGCTTAATTTCAAAGGAAGTCAATGGAGGTACAGTCCATCATCCCATACACATTCACACCCACACTCACAGCCCATACACACCCACACCCACAGCCCATACACACCCACACCCACAGCCCATACACACCCACACCCACAGCCCATACACACCCACACCCACAGCCCATACACACCCACACCCACAGCCCATACACACCCACACCCACAGCCCATACACACCCACACCCACAGCCCATACACACCCACACCCTCAAGCCATGGGGGTCCACACTAAGTCTGTCTTCAAGCCAATTGCTTCCCTCCCTCTCGACGACTTAACACTACGAAGAACGACTAATTCTTGAGCTTAATTTATCGTGGAAGAAACATTTCGAGATTTAATTGTCTGTCGGGAGACTCGAGTTGAGGACAGACCAGATTATTGGGTCTCTTATATTCCCTTCCTCTCTCTCTCTCTTTACAAAATTCTAGAACTCAGCACCACAGCTGATAATCAACATGGATCTTGCAGTAAAAAAAATTGCGTTCTAAATTTTGTGATCACATGTGCAAATTTAGTCACAACGCTACAGGATGTTGCTGTTTTCAGGTATTGTCTCAAAGATCTGAATAATTTTGGCCACAAACTTCGCATCTGAAATTCAAATCGGTGTTAATGAGCTCTTGAGCCAACTGTGAACACTCCTGCTAAAACCCATTTTGATATTTTGTTGCTGAGCTGGAGAACCTTGGGTGTGGAGAGCCTCCGTAAGGTTCACTGTCAAGGTGAGGTAAACACCCGTTGTTCAACCGTGTAACTGTGTCAGGCAATCCGCCAGTTGTTAGTTCATTTTTCGCGTGAAACAAACGGAATTCTGTGTTAGTCGGCCGAGCGGACAGCACACTGGACTCGTGATCCTGTGGTCCTGGGTTCGATCCCAGGCGCCGGCGAGAAACAATGGTCAGAGTTTCTTTCACCCTATGCCCCTGTTACCTAGCAGTAAATAGGTACCTGGGTGTTAGTCAGCTGTCACGGGCTGCTTCCTGGGGGTGGAGGCCTGGTCGAGGACCGGGCCGCGGGGACACTAAAAGCCCCGAAATCATCTCAAGATAACTTCAAGAAGATGATAGTCACCTCAACCATCTCGTCTGAAAGTTCAGAAAATAACGATGTTGTGAACATCTTTCTGACCATCCGCGGTAGGTCAGGATGATTTCCCGGTTGCAATTCTTTTACCATGTCGTAGCTCAGTCGATTAAGGCAGCGTCTGGAATGCTCTCGGACATAGGTTCGAACCCTTGTCACGGCCCTTGTGGATTTGTTCACGTTGTGAACAGTTATGAAGTCGTTAATTGTGTGACGGTCTAGGGTTGTACATGGATACATGCACGGAACACTGTCTTGCTCAGCGGCCTGGGTTCTCACTATCATATTTCCTCTCTAACTAGCACCGGCTACAAGAAGCGAGACACAATTAGTCACACGACAAGGCAGTAGACAGTCAGGTGCCCCTCGACTACCTGTCACGCTACAAGGCGATAGACAGACGGGAGCCCTTCTCTTAACTACCAGCCACACTACAAGGCGATAGACAGACGGGAACCTCTCAGTTACAGTGACCGCTAACAAGCATATGCTGCACAGTGCTAGAACAAATAAGTTAATGAAACACCGTCCAAGGTTATATTTGGTAGCTAAACATTGACATTACAGACACATATAACTGTGCTTGATAGCCTCGTTAGTGTTGTTTGGTATAATGATCATCTCAGGAGAAATCTCGCAAGAAAAGGAAAGTTAGCCGCGCTTCGTGTGATTGAATTGCTAAATGCGTTTGACACATTACTACACTTGCTTGCAACACACTCCAGGTCACCCTTGACCGTCCTGCAACACTCCAGGTCATCCTTGACCGTCCTGCAACACTCCAGGTCACCCTTGACCGTCCTGCAACGCTCCTGGTCATCCTTGACCGTCATGCAACACTCCTGGTCACCCTTGACCGCCCGGCAACACTCCAGGTCATCCTTGATCGCCCTGCAACACTGCAGGTCATCCTCGACCGTCCTGCAACACTCCAGGTCACCCTTGACCGCCCGGCAACACTCCAAGTCACCCTTGACCGCCCTGCAACACTCCAGGTCACCCTTGACCGCCCTGCAACACTCCAGGTCATCCTTGACCGCCCTGCAACACTCCTGGTCATCCTTGACCGCCCGGCAACACTCCAGGTCATCCTTGACCGTCCTGCAACACTCCAGGTCATCCTTGACCGTCCTGCAACACTAAAGGTCACCCTTGACCGCCCGGCAACACTCCAGGTCACCCTTGACCGCCCGGCAACACTCCTGGTCATCCTTGATCGCCCTGCAACACTCAAGGTCATCCTTGGCCACCCTGCAACACTCCTGGTCATCCTTGACCGTCCTGCACACACTCCTGGTCATCCTTGACCGCCCGGCAACACTCCAGGTCATCCTTGACCGTCCTGCAACACTCCTGGTCATCCTTGACCGCCCGGCAACACTCCAGGTCATCCTTGACCGCCCGGCAACACTCCAGGTCATCCTTGACCGTCCTGCAACACTCCTGGTCATCCTTGACTGCCCTGCTACACTCCTGGTCATCATTGACCGTCCTGCAACACTCCTGGTCATCCTTGACCGCCATGCAACACTCCTGGTCACCCTTGACCGTCCTGCAACACTCCTGGTCACCCTTGACCGTCCTGCAACACTCCTGGTCACCCTTGACCGTCCTGCAACACTCCTGGTCATCCTTGACCGTCCTGCAACACTCCTGGTCATCCTTGACCGTCCTGCACACTCCTGGTCACCCTTGACCGTCCTACAACACTCCTGGTCACCCTTGACCGTCCTGCAAGACTCCTGGTCACCCTTGACCGTCCTGCAAGACTCCTGGTCACCCTTGACCGTCCTGCAACACTCCTGGTCACCCTTGACCGTCCTGCAACACTCCTGGTCATCCTTGACAGTCCTGCAACACTCCTGGTCATCCTTGACCGTCCTACAACACTCCTGGTCACCCTTGACCGTCCTGCAACACTCCTGGTCACCCTTGACCGTCCTGCAACACTCCTGGTCATCCTTGACCGTCCTGCAACACTCCTGGTCATCCTTGACCGTCCTGCAACACTCCTGGTCATCCTTGACCGTCCTGCAACACTCCTGGTCACCCTTGACCGTCCTGCAACACTCCTGGTCACCCTTGACCGTCCTACAACACTCCTGGTCACCCTTGACCGTCCTGCAACACTCCTGGTCATCCTTGACCGTCCTGCAACACTCCTGGTCAACCTTGACCGTCCTGCAACACTCCTGGTCACCCTTGACCGTCCTGCAACACCTCCTGGTCATCCTTGACCGTCCTGCAACACTCCTGGTCATCCTTGACCGTCCTGCAACACTCCTGGTCATCCTTGACCGTCCTGCAACACTCCTGGTCATCCTTGACCGTCCTGCACACTCCTGGTCATCCTTGACCGTCCTACAACACTCCTGGTCACCCTTGACCGTCATGCAACACTCCTGGTCACCCTTGATCGTCCTGCAACACTCCTGGTCACCCTTGACCGCCCTGCAACACTCAAGTCATCCTTGACCGTCGCAACACTCCTGGTCATCCTTGACCGTCCTGCAAGACTCCTGGTCACCCTTGACCGTCCTGCAAGACTCCTGGTCACCCTTGACCGTCCCTGCAAGACTCCTGGTCACCCTGACCGTCCTGCAAGACTCCTGGTCACCCTTGACCGTCCTGCAGACTCCTGGTCACCCTTGACCGTCCTGCAAGACTCCTGGTCACCCTTCCTTTNTTGTTTCCAATTATTAAACAGTTAATGAGTTCCGAAGCACCAGGAGGCTGTTATAACAATAACAACAGTTGAATGGGAAGTTTTCATGCTTGTAAACTGTTTAATAAATGTAACCAAAACCACCAAAGATTGAGAAAAGATGTACACGTTCGTAAGTGCTTGCGTAACTGCTTTCGTGAATCTGGCCCCTGGACGATATTTTCAGAATTTCATCCACATCATAATAAAAACCTGTGTTTATTGAGAAAGTTGGAGGTGACACCCGAGATACACTAGGACCTCTTGTTGGTCCCTGTCGCCCCTCTGCTACACCTTAGGTGTTCCTCATTCCTTCAGGTGAAGAGGTTGTTGTTGTTGTTGTTGCTGTTGTTGTAGATTAGCTACTCAGAACGAAATGTCCATGTAGCACGGGCTATGGTGAGCCCGTAATTGAGTTCGGTTATTCGCGATAACCTTGTTACTCTGGGTTGTGTGTTGGTGTAGTGTTGTTTAATAAGTGTCACCAGGGGGTGTTAGGTGGGGTGTAATGGGGGAGGGGGGGGTGAGATGGGGGGAGGAAGGAGGTCTCTGGCTGCGGGACGTCGCACCATCCGGCTAAACTTGCCGCTAATGGGGTAATAAAATATTATCTGATAAGCAAATATCTGTGTGGAGGTTCAGTCTTGGTGGTGATGGGGTGCTCACCTAACACTCTTCGCCTAACAGTGACTACGGAGTAGTGAGGTCTAGCTCTCATGCGCCTTGAGGTAACCTCAAGGTAGCCACCTACTGGCCGTACTCTCCTAATTGTGCTTGCAGGGGTTGAGCTTTGGCTCTTTGGTCCCGCCTCTCAACTGTCAATCAACTGGTGTACAGATTCCTGAGCCTACTGGGCTCTATCATATCTACACTTGAAACTGTGTATGGAGTCAGCCTCCACCACATCACTTCCTAGTGCATTCCATTTACTAACTACTCTGACACTGAAAAAGTTCTTTCTAATGTCTCTGTGGCTCATTTGGGTACTCAGCTTCCACCTGTGTCCCCTTGTTGTGTGTTGTGTGTGTGTGTGTGTGTGTGTGTGTGTGTGTGTGTGTGTGTGTGTGTGTGTGTGTGTGTGTGGTGTGTGTGTGTGTGTGTGTGTGTGTGTGTGTGTGTGTGTGTGTGTGTGTGTCCGCATAAAGCCACTACAAGCCGGCGGGTTGTTGTCAATACCACTCACCTCCTCATAAGGAGCTGGAAATCTGAAGATAACCTGACCTACAATTGTAAGGCTAATTTGCATATCACTACATCGGAGAGTCGTTTTAAAGTCTAACTCGCGGTAATAAACTTATCAAGTAGCAGAAAATGTGGCATAGCGTCTTTCACGATGTGTTATGATAAGGCAGTGTGTGCCTGGTCCAGATGATACCAGGTAGCTACGTTGGTGAGTCCTGGGGGAGGGGGAAGAGAGGGAGCGATGCCCTAGTGAGGTGAGGGAGAGAGGCATGCCCTGGATTTGACGTGGGTGGGAGGCTTGTCCTGCAGGTGATGGGGGAAGGGATGCCCCCCTCTTTCCCTTCTCTGCGTCAACTACTTTTATTCACTTTCCTTCCACCGAGGTTTTCAAGGCGAGTGGAAGGACTTAGAAATAAACAATGGAACACAAAGGTCTTCGTGACACCTGTTTCTCAAGTAATGCTTTTCAGCAGTAACTAAAAGCTTAATTTAAAAGGAAGTCAATGGAGGTACAGGCCATCATCCCATACACATTCACACCCACACTCACAGCCCATACACACCCACACCCTCAAGCCATACACACCCACACTCACAGCCCATACACACCCACACCCTCAAGCCATACACACCCACACCCACAACCCATACACACCCACACCCTCAAGCCATGGGGGTCCACACTAAGTCTGTCTTCAAGCCAATTGCTTCCCTCCCTCTCGACGACTTAACACTACGAAGAACGACTAATTCTTGAGCTTAATTTATCGTGGAAGAAACATTTCGAGATTTAATTGTCTGTCGGGAGACTCGAGTTGAGGACAGACCAGATTATTGGGTCTCTTATATTCCCTTCCTCTCTCTCTCTCTTTACAAAATTCTAGAACTCAGCACCACAGCTGATAATCAACATGGATCTTGCAATAAAAAAAATTGCGTTCTAACCCTTCACAGAGATCACAGAATTTTGTGATCACATGTGCAAATTTAGTCACAACGCTACAGGATGTTGCTGTTTTCAGGTATTGTCTCAAAGATCTGAATAATTTTGGCCACAAACTTCGCATCTGAAATTCAAATCGGTGTTAATGAGCTCTTGAGCCAACTGTGAACACTCCTGCTACAACCCATTTTGATATTTTGTTGCTGAGCTGGAGAACCTTGGGTGTGAAGAGCCTCCGTAAGGTTCACTGTCAAGGTGAGGTGAACACCCGTTGTTCAACCGTGTAACTGTGCCAGGCAATCCGCCAGTTGTTAGTTCATTTTTTCGCGTGAAACAAACGGAATTCTGTGTTAGTCGGCCGAGCGGACAGCACACTGGACTCGTGATCCTGTGGTCCTGGGTTCGATCCCAGGCGCCGGCGAGAAACAATGGTCAGAGTTTGTTTCACCCTATGCCCCTGTTACCTAGCAGTAAATAGGTACCTGGGTGTTAGTCAGCTGTCACGGGCTGCTTCCTGGGGGTGGAGGCCTGGTCGAGGACCGGGCCGCGGGGACACTAAAAGCCCCGAAATCATCTCAAGATAACTTCAAGAAGATGATAGTCACCTCAACCATCTCGTCTGAAAGTTCAGAAAATAACGATGTTGTGAACATCTTTCTGACCATCCGCGGTAGGTCAGGATGATTTCCCGGTTGCAATTCTTTTACCATGTCGTAGCTCAGTCGATTAAGGCAGCGTCTGGGATCCTCTCGGACATAGGTTCGAACCCTTGTCACGGCCCTTGTGGATTTGTTCACGTTGTGAACAGTTATGAAGTCGTTAATTGTGTGACTGGTCTAGGGTTGTACATGGATACATGCACGGAACACTGTCTTGCTCAGCGGCCTGGGTTCTCACTATCATATTTCCTCTCTAACTAGCACCGGCTACAAGAAGCGAGACACAATTAGTCACACGACAAGGCAGTAGACAGTCAGGTGCCCCTCGACTACCTGTCACGCTACAAGACGATAGACAGACGGGAGCCCTTCTCTTAACTACCAAACACACTACAAGACGATAGACAGACGGGAACCTCTCAGTTACAGTGACCGCTAACAAGCATATGCTGCACAGTGCTAGAACAAATAAGTTAATGAAACACCGTCCAAGGTTATATTTGGTAGCTAAACATTGACATTACAGACACATATAACTGTGCTTGATAGCCTCGTTAGTGTTGTTTGGTATAATGATCATCTCAGGAGAAATCTCGCAAGAAAAGGAAAGTTAGCCGCGCTTCGTGTGATTGAATTGCTAAATGCGTTTGACACATTACTACACTTGCTTGCAACACACTCCAGGTCACCCTTGACCGTCCTGCAACACTCCAGGTCATCCTTGACCGTCCTGCAACACTCCAGGTCACCCTTGACCGTCCTGCAACGCTCCTGGTCATCCTTGACCGTCATGCAACACTCCTGGTCACCCTTGACCGCCCGGCAACACTCCAGGTCATCCTTGATCGCCCTGCAACACTGCAGGTCATCCTCGACCGTCCTGCAACACTCCAGGTCACCCTTGACCGCCCGGCAACACTCCAAGTCACCCTTGACCGCCCTGCAACACTCCAGGTCACCCTTGACCGCCCTGCAACACTCCAGGTCATCCTTGACCGCCCTGCAACACTCCTGGTCATCCTTGACCGCCCGGCAACACTCCAGGTCATCCTTGACCGTCCTGCAACACTCCAGGTCATCCTTGACCGTCCTGCAACACTAAAGGTCACCCTTGACCGCCCGGCAACACTCCAGGTCACCCTTGACCGCCCGGCAACACTCCTGGTCATCCTTGATCGCCCTGCAACACTCAAGGTCATCCTTGGCCACCCTGCAACACTCCTGGTCATCCTTGACCGTCCTGCAACACACTCCTGGTCATCCTTGACCGCCCGGCAACACTCCAGGTCATCCTTGACCGTCCTGCAACACTCCTGGTCATCCTTGACCGCCCGGCAACACTCCAGGTCATCCTTGACCGCCCGGCAACACTCCAGGTCATCCTTGACCGTCCTGCAACACTCCTGGTCATCCTTGACTGCCCTGCTACACTCCTGGTCATCATTGACCGTCCTGCAACACTCCTGGTCATCCTTGACCGCCATGCAACACTCCTGGTCACCCTTGACCGTCCTGCAACACTCCTGGTCACCCTTGACCGTCCTGCAACACTCCTGGTCACCCTTGACCGTCCTGCAACACTCCTGGTCATCCTTGACCGTCCTGCAACACTCCTGGTCATCCTTGACCGTCCTGCAACACTCCTGGTCACCCTTGACCGTCCTACAACACTCCTGGTCACCCTTGACCGTCCTGCAAGACTCCTGGTCACCCTTGACCGTCCTGCAAGACTCCTGGTCACCCTTGACCGTCCTGCAACACTCCTGGTCACCCTTGACCGTCCTGCAACACTCCTGGTCATCCTTGACAGTCCTGCAACACTCCTGGTCATCCTTGACCGTCCTACAACACTCCTGGTCACCCTTGACCGTCCTGCAACACTCCTGGTCACCCTTGACCGTCCTGCAACACTCCTGGTCATCCTTGACCGTCCTGCAACACTCCTGGTCATCCTTGACCGTCCTGCAACACTCCTGGTCATCCTTGACCGTCCTGCAACACTCCTGGTCACCCTTGACCGTCCTGCAACACTCCTGGTCACCCTTGACCGTCCTACAACACTCCTGGTCACCCTTGACCGTCCTGCAACACTCCTGGTCATCCTTGACCGTCCTGCAACACTCCTGGTCAACCTTGACCGTCCTGCAACACTCCTGGTCACCCTTGACCGTCCTGCAACACTCCTGGTCATCCTTGACCGTCCTGCAACACTCCTGGTCATCCTTGACCGTCCTGCAACACTCCTGGTCCATTGACCGTCCTGCAACACTCCTGGTCATCCTTGACCGTCCTGCCACACTCCTGGTCATCCTTGACCGTCCTACAACACTCCTGGTCACCCTTGACCGTCATGCACACTCCTGGTCACCCTTGATCGTCCTGCAACACTCCTGGTCACCCTTGACCGCCCTGCAACACTCAGGTCATCCTTGACCGTCCTGCAACACTCTGGTCATCCTTGACCGTCCTGCAGACTCCTGGTCACCCTTGACCGTCCTGCAAGACTCCTGGTCACCCTGACCGTCCCTGCAAGACTCCTGGTCACCCTTGACCGTCCTGCAAGACTCCTGGTCACCCTTGACCGTCCTGCAAGACTCCTGGTCACCCTTGACCGTCC
>WNGS01092210.1:13635769-13648178 GCA_020271785.1 Procambarus virginalis
ATATATATATATATATAATATATATATATATATAGTTAATATACACACACACACATACATTTCATGTGTTTGTTGCGCGTGTGGATTGTATCCGGTGAGTGCGAGGAGCGATCAACTCCCTGACTCAAATACGTGATCACCACCCTGAGTGGCCAAAGTCCCCTCTGATTGTTCTCTCGTTATCTGCGTGTTTACGTTCGTATGGGCCGAAGACTCTGATAATAACTTACTCTCAACAATGCACTTTGGGTCTTAAAATCTCCCCGTCTGGGCTGATGAGGAACGGTGTGGGCCTGGGAGATAGTGCTACTATACCTAGATTTAACGAGGTCCTTCTCCTGCCTACTGTCTCTTTCTCTCTTCCTGCATCCTCTCCGCCATCACCCGCCTCCTCAGCCCTCGTTTCCCGCTCTACCGTCTGCTTCTTATTCTTTTTCTTGCACTCTGCTTCCTTTCATTTGCGTAGCTTTCGTGTCCTTTTTCCATTCGCTTTTCATGTGTTTTTTCCGCCCTTTCTTGACTCCTTTCTCTTGTTTGTTCCTTCCTTAAGTGTCTATTGTCCCTAATTTTATTTATTTTGTTTCCATCCTTTTTCCGTCCTGCGGTATTCCTTTTCATTCTCCTCCATCTTTATCTCTCATCTCCTCTGTCTCTCTCCCTTTTTCTCCCCCTATTTTCCTACCTCTTCATTTTTGTCATGCTCTTCCCCTATTCATCCGGCATCTCCTCCATCCTTCTCTCTCTCTCTCTCCTCTCTCGGTCTGTCTGTGCTTTCCTGTCTGTCGTTCTGTCTGTCTGTCTGTCTGTCTGATCCTCCTTCTCTCTACTCTCTCTCTCCTCTCTCTCTCTCTCTCTCTCTCTCCTTCTTTCTCTCCATTTTCTTCCCTTCCTTTTACTAACGTTCATTAATGATGCGTGGACAAAGTAACAGTAGTATTACTGACTGCTCATTTACTTGTATTCCATCAGATTTTCCCTCCC
Organism: Procambarus virginalis; assembly: GCA_020271785.1. Taxonomy (NCBI): domain Eukaryota; kingdom Metazoa; phylum Arthropoda; class Malacostraca; order Decapoda; family Cambaridae; genus Procambarus; species Procambarus virginalis. Next base: position 13,636,751 of record WNGS01092210.1, read on the forward strand.
ACAAATTCTCTCTCTCCCCTTCCTCCCATTTTCCTCTCAATCCACCTGTTCCGCTAACTTCCCTGCTGTCCTTAGTACCTGCCCTAGACCAGGATAGTGGAGTTGGTCGTGGGATATGGGTTGGGTCTGGGATGTTCCTCACTGACCAATGAGTGTCCACACAGATGTATTCGTGGATTAGGATGAAGGGCCCCCAACAGTGAACATGGAGGAATTCATAAAGGGCGGTATAGGCTATTTGTCGTTCAATGACTGTGAGAGTCGTGAAAAAAAGCGAAAAAACGGAAGTGTTTTTTCATTAAATCAAAGCGAAAAAAAGAACTGTGGATATTCCTAGGTAACCCGGATGGATTGGGAAAGCTATTTCCAGAGTCACTGGAATGTCAGAAATGACCTTAAAGTTTTCCCGACGGCGTCTCGGGGAGGTCTGACTGGTTCCTGGGAGCTCGTAACTGTCATGGAACTTCTTGGAAGACTTAGTATGGAGGGGCAACAAATTCGGGAAGCTTCCTGATGGTCTGGGAGAGTCCGTGATCTTAGTGAAGTTTAGAAAAGCCAAAGATCTCAAATTGCCTGGGGTCAAAGAATAACCTTGTACATATGTGCCGTTCTTTCAGGGGTTTTGGATCCAATTGTTTTCTTGGCAACTCTGTAAGAACTTATAGAATTCTTACGTTCTCGGAGAGCCGAAGACGTTTCTATAGGATTTGGATGGCTGGAAAGCGGAGGGGGTGTTATGGATGTAAAGGGTACGCTTCTGGAGTATCTGAAGTAGAGTACTGAAGAGAAGATTAAGAGAATCCTCGAGAGACTGGTTTGGTCGAAAAGATTCTCGGAGGGCAAAAAGAAAGTAAACAAAAAATAGTTGAGGGTGACAGGAAGGCAGAATTGTCTCTGGTAGTCTGGTAAGACTGTAGGAAGGTTATTGTATAGTTATTGAGGCCTCGTGGAGTTCTCTAAGACTGGAACAGGTACATGGAGGGGTCTCTGAGGGGCCGAGAGGTTTGAAGGAATCAAGAAGGATTGCATACATTATATTAACGTTAGAGAGGTCTGCTAGAAGCAGACCTCCCTAACGTCAATGCTCTAATAGGGGTGTGCGTAAGAAGGCTCTAGGTCTGCCGTGAGGGGGAGGTGAGGACTAATAGAGCGGAGGGGGGTTCTAATAGAGCTGGCGTGAGAGGCGGGGGTGCTGATAGGGCTCGGGAGGAATCAACAACAACTCCCCCAAGGGACCTCGTCTGTCACACACGAGAGATGGTCCTTCTCTTGTTTTGAAATCAATCATATTACTCAGGTACTAGTTGTTGTGCATTTGTTTATTTTGCGTGTGCGTGGTCTCCCTCCACGCTCCTTACCATAGTCATGCTTGGCGTGGGGTGAGTTTCACTCTTGGGCCCGATTTTTTTGTTAATTGTTGGTGTAAACCGATTCCCTTACCTATAGTGCTTTGAAATATCTACTTTTTAAACTGTAGATGGCGTTCGCCTTCAGTATCCCCTCTCCTTATTGGTTTCCTTCTCTGACATTATGGGAAACTTCTGTCCTTTTCCTTATGCCTATTTATCTACCTTTTTTCCACTAATATTCATAAGTTTGGTTTCAGTCGCTTATTAAGAAAGTTCTTCTGGTCAATCTGTCTCTCCTCTCTGTCCTGTCCATCTCCTCCTCTCTGTCTGTCTGTCTGTCTCTCTCTCCCTCGTACCTTAAACGTTAAAACTAGGAATCTTTTAGTTTGTGAAAATCATTTCGAGACATGGAGAGACTTAAACTTGCGACCTGATGATTTCCAGGCGGATTTTCATAGTGATATATCACGCCGTTGGGATTTCATTGCGAATCTTTTAGTTGGGTGTGTGTCTCAATCTTGGTAGATTTGTTTAGCTCAGCCTGTCTCAGACAGTTTAGGGCTCCGTCTTGTCTCGTTGTTATCGCTCTGTTGGCAAGATATCTAGGAAATTTCTTTTTTTACAAGGGAATGTCAGTTTCATGATGGTGCTGAGCATACTCTAAGTGCTGAGTATCATGTAAGGGATGAACGGCGACCACTGCTCAGAAAGTCGTCCTGCTCAGGTCTGCCTGCTCAGGGGTCTACTGCGCCAGGGGGTCGAGAGTCATTGACTGCTGCATCTTCAATCTCCATGGAGTTGTCACTCCCAATCGATCTCTACATGTTTAATGTCTCCTAGTACGGGTGTATGTATCTACCTTTTTGTGTCCGCAGATCAAACATTAGCTATGTGTGTGGGGGGAGGTGTTGGGGGGCTCATTGAGAATACCTGCAATAGAGCCGGACTAATCAAAAGCTTCGTCAACAAGGTGTGAGAAGCGGCAATCTAAGCAAGGAAAGTAAAACCAAGGACAGGGCTATGGGCATACACAAGCATGGCCATCACATAAAAAACTAGCGATATGGGCGGGCACGTAACATGGGCTATGTGCGTGCCAGAGATAGGCTGAGAGGCGGGAGAGAGGAAACTGTGTGTGTGTGTGTGTGTGTGTGTGTGTGGTGTGTGTGTGTGTGTGTGTGTGTGTGTGTGTGTGTGTGTGTGTGTGTGGTGTTGTTGTGTGTGTATGTGTACTCACCTAGTTTGTGCTTGCGAGGGGGGGGTTGAGCTCTGCTCTTTGTGTCCGCCGTCAAGCGTCAATCAACTGATGTACAGATTCAGAGCCATATGGGCTCTTAATATTTACATTTGAAACTGTGTATGGAGTTCAGTTCCACCACATTCATTGCCTTGATGCATTCTACTTTTAATCTACTGACACTGAAAAAGTTCTTTCTAAGTCGTCCCTGTGGCTCATTTGGGTACTCAGCTTCCACCTGTGTTCCTCCTTGTGTGGGTAACCCCAGTGTTAATAAAGTCATCCTTGTCTACCCTGTCAATTTCTCTGAGAACACCACACACGATGTGTGTATTATGTGTGTGTGTGTGTGTGTGTGTGTGTTGTGTGTGTGTGGTGTGTGTGTGTGTGTGTGTGTGTGTGTGGTGTGTGTGTGTTACAGGTGGGGGTTGGGGAAGGAGGGGAGCTGTACGTGTTGGGGGGAAGGGGGAAGCTGTATGAGCTGGGTAAAGAGGGGGGAAGGGGACACAGCGATTACTTACAGAAATCTCCAGCGCCGTCTTGTATCGTCCTGGTCCTCATCCACACAACAAGGACTATTTATCCTAGGGAACGACAGGAGGAATATGGTGATCAATATATTACTGTCTCCTCTCTAACTGCATGTATCGTCACCGTCCCGACACTGTGGGTTCTTTCCTTCGGGCGTTCTTGGCCTCCTGTAGGGGTAGTGTGTTGACCACTCTCACACTTCGTGCTTCTTATAGATCAAGAGGACATATATGCAGGTCTGTGGGTTTATGTAAAGTCTTAATTCAATCCAATCACCTTCTATGACAGTTTATTTGAGATAGTTAAGTGGAATCACAGCTGCGTCTGAGGTGTTAGTGACAGGATGAATAGCCAAGCTGGTTTTCTTCCTATTAGGGGGGGTGTTGTACATGTTGTTATGGCGCTGGGTTCACTCACAGGATGAGTGACGCTGCCCAGTACTGTCATTGTGGTGTGTTCACTCACAGGATGAGTGAGTGACGCTGCCCAATACTGTCATTTGTGGTGGTGTGTTCACTCACAGGATGAGTGACGCTGCCCAGTACTGTCATTGTGGTGGTGTGTTCACTCACAGGATGAGTGACGCTGTCCAATACTGTCATTGTGGTGGTGTGTTCACTCACAGGATGAGTGACGCTGCCTAGTAAACTCGCCCTTCAGGGAAAGTTTTAAAAATTAAACCCAAACCATATTCACGTATGCTCATAAAATTCTTAAAAGTATGAAAACTGTTGTTTGATGAGACGGCGTGATAGCTTGATTCATTCACTGACAAATCTGCTGCAAAACCTTTACTTATTAATCATCTGTCAAATCAGTGCTTAACAGTCTCCTCTCAAACCTATTTATTTCCAATCTGAACGCATTTTAAAACAAATTTCCATCTAAATGTAATATAACTTCCTATTTATAAAATCTATATTATTTTTTTATCCATTTTTTACTTAATAACTTCACCCCTCGTTCAATACCCCCCCCCCCTATTAATTTAATTCACCCCTAAGTCTATGCCTTTTGTGATCTCAATTCACCCTTCATTTTGTGCCTCTCTTGAAGCCATAGCGTCTGTGTCAATTAATCATTTGTCACTGAACTCTGACCACTTCCAAGTGACTGAACAGCGGCGACTCTCAACAGGAAGGTAAAGAGCAGAGAACAAACCTTCCTGTGACTTCTACATGCAAAACTAAGCTCTATTGGGGCTAATTAATGCGTTCAACACTGATGCTGAGGCTTTAGCTTTTGCTAAGCTTTACCTCAAGATCTCTTGCAAATGCGTAGAAATAGACGAGTGACTTGAGGAGGCGGAGAGAGGAACAGGAGGAAGAGATGGATATAGAGACGAAGTATAAGAAGAGGAAGGAAATGAGGAGAAAGAGCAGGGGAGGAGGAAGAGGAAATGAATTCTTGCGTTGTCTTGTGTTGACGCATGTCACTGTCATGTCATGCACTCAAGGTGACCCATATCAGTCATGTCATGAAATATTTTAGATTCCTGTTCAGTTACTTTTTCATCAATAAAGTTTGTATATGAGGAAGATCCAAGTCACTTCTTTGCTGTCTTCTGCTCTTCTCCCCTTCCTCCTATACCTCTTCTTCCGTCTCCTCTTCGTCTCTACTTCGTGCTCCTTCTCTCCCTACCTTTCTTACACCTGTTTCTCCTTTCCCTACTCTTTGTTCCTCCTCTCCTTTCCCTGTTTCTCTGCTCTCCTCCTCCCCTGATCCCCCTGGTGACGGGAGAAGCAGCATCACTGGTCATGATGGATGCTGGTGGGAGGAGAGGCAGCCTCTCCGCTCGACTCTCTCTCTCTTTTTATCTCCAGGGTCCTCGACGTCCAGCTTCCGCGTTTGTCATGAGACGTCGTCATCCGTCATGTGAAAATATTGGTCCTTGTGTAACATATTGCATAGCTCAGTTGTCATCCATTACAACCATTCCAACTGTTCACGGATCTTTAATTTAACAGAGATATTTCGCGATTTAAACGTGTTTCGGAAAATCTGTTGCTGTGACGTCATTGCATATAAAATGTGTTGTTATTTCAACTCAAAATTACATGGGATTTTTGTTTTTCAAAGTTTATATTAATCGTTGTTTGATACATTAATTGTGTACTTGACAAACAGGTGATTACTGTTGGTGGTTATTGATATTATGACATCATTATACTTTATATCAGTGGTCAAAGGGCCATTAGTTATTTAGCGTTATTTTGAGTATATGATGATAACTGTGTGTGGGACACTTGGTTATCATTAGATAATTCAAACTGGTGTTTTTGTGGTCTCATCGCGGTCACGGTCGCGCGCGTGGTCACGCCTGCGCGCGTGCACACACAATGGAGATGAATTTTAACTAACTAAATGGGGTACCCGGCGGGGGCCCGGGTCTCTCCCCCCCCTTCTATACCCCACTACGGTCTCTACCTCCCCTCCCCTCTCTCATTTATTTCCCCTCTGCCCCAACATCTCCCCCACTCACCCCAACCAGCCTTGTCAGGCTGTGTCCGCCTATGTGTTGAAGGACACAGGCTGTTACGCCCGCTTCGTACCAGACTGTGACACAGCTAACTTGGGGACACAGACAGTGACACATGACGAGGGACACAGCCCACGGGAACATACATGACGGAGACACCGCTGGAACGCAGTGGAAGGAGTTAATATATAAAAAATACTGAAAGGGGTACACTTGAGGTGTAAGGGAAAAGAAAGAGGCAGAGAAAGGTGCAAAATAAAGGTGGGCCGCGACGAGGCGACTAAGAAGGGCCAATGATTGCCGGGGTTCTCATTATTACGTTAAAAGCATCATCGAGGAGCATAATCTGTCCTCAGCCTGAGAGATGGAGTGGCTGGCGACCCCTCCATCCCTCCCTCTCAAACCACTCATAAAAGAAACTCTACAAATCCAGAAAAAAAATCCATAAATCACCCGTCTCATTATTCGATTGTCCGGCTTCATCCATTCGAACATCCAGCAAAGCCTATCGGGATACCAGGACATCCAGCATCACGTATCAGGTTATATGAACATACGATATCACGCTTATCTAGACTCCTCTTATCACTCATCCGATTATTCGAATTCCCTCTAAGAATCAAAGTTATCCGAACGCCCGGTATTCCGACTCCACACCTTCCACGGCTTCGCCACACCGCGTCAACTTCAATCTCCATCCTTACGTTGATGGAGAGCCTGGCCAGCGCATATTTCAACCTCCGTATCCGTAATATTTGGTCCTGAGTCCCGCCCCCCCCCCCCCCTTATCCTCCCGGCGAGCCAAAAGGACGGCTGGCGGCTCCCAAATCCACCAGCTCGAGGCGGAGAATCGGGTACTGATAATAGCCCATATTTTTCAAACTTTTATTATCTGTTTGTGTATCCGGTGACCGTAATGGCGGCTGGCGACGGAATGACGACCGCCAGCCGCCCTGATGCAAATATGGCACTGACACGGGATCACTATAGATATATTGTGTGTTGGCTTGGCTGAACTTACGGCGCTAGCTCCGTCTCTCTCTCTCTCCCTCCTTTGCTAGGCCCGGTGGTGGTGGGGGGGGGGGTGGGGGTGGGGGTTGTGGTCAACATGAGGGGTGGAAGGGGGGGGGGTCGGAGTGATGAGATACGGAAAAAAAACGGAAAGAGAGAGGGATGGTACGGAAAGAAAAGGAATGGGGGGAGAGATGATGGAGGAATTAAGATACCAGGCAAGACAGTGATGGGGGGAGGAAGGTTATATTATATTGCTATTTAAGTTTCCTCACACCTCTCTCCCTATGGATTATATCCTTGCAGTTATCATAGTTGAAGTTTAATAGCCACTTTACAAACCATCTTAAAACAATATTTATGCTTTATTGACGCCACAAGCACGCCTCTTCTCCCGCGAATTTTCATAACGTGTTTCTTTATACAACAAAAATATGTAAGCATTTATTTATTTATTTATATATACAAGAGTTGTTACATTCTTGTACAGTCACTAGTACGCGTAGCGTTTCGGGCAAGTCCTTAATCCTATGTTTCCTGGAATACGACCCCCGCGAAGAATCGTTTAACAACCAAGTACTGTTGATCAATTTTACAATTGAGTTAAACAGAGGCTACAGTTAAGGATTTGCGCCCAGTAAATCCTCCCCGGCCAGGATACGAACCCAGGACAAAGCGCTCGCGGAACGCCAGGCGAGTGTCTTACCCAACACACCACAGGGATTGTATTTACTCATAAGAGGGACTGCAGGGGAAGGGAATCAAGAGGGACTGCATTTACTCTTGTAATATTTGTAACCAATAAGTAACAGTGTAGGTCACAGCTCGACCCTTGGGGCATTCGGCTCATTACTTCACTTTAATGATGCTCTCTTATTGGGGCCTATAACCCCAACGTACCAAATAAGGGTAACTATGAGAAGTAGCGACTCACAAATATCTGCATTTTCTATGCGTAAGTTTGGGAGGTGAGTGGCGTGGGTTCGTGGGTTTAAGTACCCCATATTTTGTACGTTGTGGCAAATCAAGAGAAGGGGGTTACATTGTGCTAGGTGGTCATGGATCTGACTCACAATTTGTTGACGTTCTGGGCTTGCTGGACCGTTTCCTTGTGTCTGACGAAGACCTCGCAGATGGTGAGGTCTTAGGTGAGGTATGGTGAGGTATAGTAGACGACAACACCTCATCCACCATACTTGTGTTCGACCACCACTGGGAACTTCACAAACATATATGCTGAAGTTATTTAAGAATACTGCTATACTCCCGCAATATCAAACAGATAATCACAAACCTCCCTACTATCTTGCAACCACAAACCTGCCAATGCTTCACCATCTTGCAACACCCCACCGCTCCCCTGCCCACTGCCTGCAACTCACCTCGCAATGCCTCCAACATTCCTCGAAGAAGCGCCCTTAGCACTCTAAGATACTCCTGCACCTTCCCGTACCCTTGTGACGGCAACACCGCCTACCTGGCGATGAACCAGCATCTCCTCCTCCTTGTCTTCACCGTTGCAGAAGGCGATGTAGGCCACGGTTCGATCCCCGAGACGGGGGGATCGGCGTCGCCTGCAGTGGACATCTGAACAGGATTGCCAGTGCGGGCGACGCAACGCCAGCGACACCCACCTCGCCGCCCCAAGGCTTGAAAGCGAACGGTGAGTGAATACAATTTACATGACTCGAATTCCAATTCCCCCGAGGTGGGTGCCGGGAACAGGGAGAAGACCTCCTCCAGCAGTTATGGTGGTCTTGTAAACAAAGCACTTTGCATCAGAAATGTTTCAGATGAAACTGGTGTTGAAACGTTAAACAAAAAACTTGGCTTCTAGTAATTAGAATCAAAATTTGATCTAATAAGCTTTGATCACAAAACATGGATTTGAAAACTTGCTCTAAAAACTTTGAATTTATGTCTTAACCATAAATTTTGGCTCCCAAATTAGTTATCTAAATCAAAGATTAAAAATTGAAAATAAACACCGGGAATTAAATCTATAACAAAATTTTAAATCCAGTACTTTAAAATAGAACTTAAACCCAAAACGTCAGATAAAAACTTTGGAATAAAATGTAATGAAATCTGTACCCTAAACTTAGAGATAAAACTTAAAACTAAACAGAAACTTGGGGCTCTAAAACTTAATCAAAAGTTTGTTGTTCTCTTTTGCTTTACTAAGGAGAGCTGATGCATACCGACACTATAACACCAGTGGCTATAGTTTGATGCCAGATGACCTCTCTGTGCACTCGAACACACACACACTTCCACCAGGGGCCTCGTAGCCTGGTGGATAGCGCGCAGGACTCGTAATTTTGTGGCGCGGGTTCGATTCCCGCACGAGGCAGAAACAAATGGGCAAAGTTTCTTTCACTCTGCGTGCCCCTGTTACCTAGCAGTAAATAGGTACCTGGGAGTTAGTCAGCTGTCACGGGCTGCGTGTGTGTGTGGTGTGAAAAAAAAGTAATTAGTAAATAGTTGATTGACAGTTGAGAGGCGGGCCGAAAGAGCAAAGCTCAACCACCGCAAACACAACTAGGTGAATACAACTAGGTGAATACACACACACACACAACAATAATAAAACTAATAACATAACGGAATATCCTAACACAATATTTCTGAAGAAGACATGGCAATGGTAAGACCAACAGACTTGATATTGACTGGAGGTAAACTCCACACACAAAACAATAAATACAAGATCCCGCTGTGGCAAAAAGTAACCACAATGAACTAGATCTTTGAATTATTAATGACGATGAAAACTATCCAAGAGAGGGGCGGCAGGATGTTGTTAACAGAGAGAATTGTGTGGAAAACTAATAGGTAAACCTTCGCGAGAAATGACGGATCAGAACAAGAAAGTGCTGCAGAGAGAATCGTGCACCGTAAGACATGCACACACGAAGGGTTGATGCACTTGACTTAGATCAAAGTGAGGGAGATTTGGGCAAATCGTCAGCCTCACTCTCTCGTCGAGATGGCAGGAGATAGGTAGAGGATGGCCAGCAGTGTTCCACGTGTCTCACGGCGCCCCAGTTGCGTACCACAACGCTTCGCTGGTTCGCCTTCCTGGCCGTTGAACCATTCTGATAGACTTTCCACGCAGTCCGCCGGGTCCAGTCTTGGCATGCGTAATGAGACAAGCCTTAGTTTACCGAGGGCCTCAACCCTTCGGCTCCCCTCACCTGGTTTTGCCCGCCAGTCGAGACGGTTTACCGGGGTGTGGCCGCTGTTCCTTGCAAACAGCTACTAGGAGCCACAGGTGAGAGTTAGAGTGCAGGTGGGGACCTCAGCAGGCGAACCACCCGAAGGTGCGACTGTTCCCTGTGAGAGGTACTTCCCCTCCCTCACACCCCAGACACCCCATCTGAGAGTAGACAGCCTCAATAATGATCCCAGAGGCACACATTACCCGAATAACATGAGCGGCAGATGCCAACCTTGTACACATTCACATAAGAACATAAAAATAAAGGAAATTACAGAAGGCCTACTGGTCCTATTATAATTATTATTATTAGAATTAGAATGATTAGAAGGCCTATTTATATCTAACCTATGCTTACAACATTACCTTTATATTCGCCCATGAGTCTGCAGCACCAGCCAGGAACCCAAAGCGAAAATATAGATGTTCATAAATACACAACATTGACTTGTTCCTGTTGGGACTCGCATGTGAGACGTTGAGAAAACTTGACCTCATCACACGACTGGAGAGAAGGAGCCGGCGACATGATTACTACGTAGCAGATTTTAAGAGGGAACTGACAAAAATGCAAAGTTCATCTTGAAGAACTGCTGAACGCAAGAACAAAAATGGAAACTTGAGACAGATACGAGACACAGAGATGTAGACAAGGCACTCAGAATACGAGTTGCAAATATATTGAACGTGCTGGAAGGAACGGGAGTTGAAGCCCACTCATTACACAACTTCAACGGCAAATATCATCAGAAAACACGAGAGAAGAGAATTGTTGCATTATTCAACAAATAGCTAAAAAGGCGGGGCTTTGGAGCTGATGCACGACTATGCAAGCACTTGAGCACGAATATATCTAGATGAGCAAACACAGATCAATAACCATCACCACCGGAAGCCTTCCACCACAGCCTCACAGATCACAACTAAACAAGAGATATTAACATCCTAACACCGTCCAGAATCGAACGATAACCCCGGCCAATTTTCAAGCAGTCAGTTTCGAACAATTTTCTGAAATATCCGAACAGCCATTGACGGAATAGAACAAGGGCACTAATTTTCAAATTGAACAATAAGTCACATGGAAGGACTCCGGCAGCCGGACGAGTGGAAGCCATTAAGACGGGAAAGATTAATCAAACAAGCCGGATGACAGAGAAGATTTATACGTGTACAAAGACCTAGAACACTGAGTAGAAAAACTTGGTGCGCTGTGTGTGTGTGTGTGTGTGTGTGTGTGTGTGTGTGTGTGCGTGAGAGAGAGAGAGAGAGAGAGAGAGAGAGAGAGAGAGAGAGAGAGAGAGAGAGAGAGAGAGAGAGAGAGAGAGAGAGAGAGAGAGAGAGAGAGAGAGAGAGAGCAAGAGAGAACTCCATGGAAGCGTGCATCTTCACAGCACGCATCTTTGCTTCATGCAACACCACATCCCAAGCACCACACCCCAAGCACCACACCCCAAGCGCACCACACCCCGCGCACCACACCCCGCGCACCACACCCCGCGCACCACACCCCAAGCACCACACCCCAAGCACCACACCCCAACCACCACACCCCAAGCACCACACCCCAAGCACCACACCCCAAGCACCACACCCCAAGC
>WNGS01092210.1:13683382-13700008 GCA_020271785.1 Procambarus virginalis
AGTTCAATATATGCAACAGGTACAACAAGACTAGTAGGTGAGACATAAAGAATTAGACCCTTCTAGTGTGTGGTCTGGTCAACATATTTCAGCCACGTTATTGTGACTCCTCGTCTGCAAGAGCATTCCTGTTCCTTAACTCCTACTACAGCTCTTTTTCTTTCCAGCAGCTGACTTGTATAGCTTACTGCTTCCTGTGACGTGGTTGCTACTTGCAGTGTGAACTTAGCTTTTGGGATCCTCTTAGGCATTTCTGGAAATGAGGAGCTAGAGTTTTTTTTTATTTCAAGTTTCCTGGGAGTTGATTGTTTCATACTGCGTCTCAGTGGGGTTTCTTTGAGGGTTTTTAACTCTTCTTTTGTCGATCTCGGTTCACTCTGAAGCCTTTTTATTGTTTCCTTAATTAATTTCTTTCAACTCTTTAATTGAAAGAAATTTCTTTCCATTATTCGGCTCATCATCTCATTGGTGATTTGTCCCTGTATCTCCCTTCCTTCGGTCTGTTGTTATCTTTCGGCCATTCTTCCATCTTCTATTTTAGTGAGTTAGAAAATCTGGAGATAGAAAGATAGTGATCGAAAGTGCGTGCGTGTATTGACCTAGTTGTGCTTGCTGGGGTTGAGCTCTGCTCTTTTGGCCCATCTCTCAACTGTCAATCAATCAACTGTTACTATAAACTATTCCCCTCCTACACACACACACCCAGAAATCAGCCCGTAACAGCTGTCTAACTCCCAGGTACCTATTTACTGCTAGGTAACAAACCATCAGGGTGAAAGAAACTCTGCCCATTTGTCTCTGCTTAGTCCTGGAATCGAACCCGGGCCACATGATTACGAGTCCCACGCACTGTTCCGTATGCACGCCCTCACCTAATTTTACTTAAATGTTTTGAGTTCTAGCTGCAGAATCCTGCGTGAGTGAGTGAGTGCGTGCGTGCGTGCGTGCGTGCGTGAGTGAGTGCGTGCGTGCACACATAAACCCCATACCATGCAAAACGTAACATGGGACAAGGCTGAAGACCACAAACGTCTCCAGGTGTTTCTGGACAAACAAGAAGCTTTGAAAGACAAATACATGACCGAAGGAACAAAATGCAGACATTATGGTTATGTCCGGACACAAACACAACAGTTTTGTCCGGAGAGAGAGAGAGAGAGAGAGAGAGAGAGAGAGAGAGAGGAGAGAGAGAGAGAGAGAGAGAGAGAGAGAGAGAGAGAGAGAGCGAGAGGGAGGGTGTGGTGAGAGTGTGGAAGGGAGAAGAGACCCATCCCACAAAGCTATTATGAGAAGAATGTGATCTATACAGTGGACAGGTTATGAGCTATGGGGATGTGATAGGTAGCGAAGGGTGGAGGAGGGTTGCGGAGGGCAGTGTATGGGTGTGGGGGTTGTGGAGGGGTGTAGAGGGGTGGCGGAGGGCAGTGGAGGGGTGGTGGGGTTGTGGAGGGGTGGTAGAGGGGTGGCGGAGGCAGTGTATGGGTGGTGGGGTTGTGGAGGGTGGTAGAGGGGTGGCGGAGGCAGTGTATGGTGGTGGGGTTGTGAAGGGGTGGTAGAGGGGTGGCGGAGGGCATGGTTGTGGGTTGTGGAGGGGTGTAGAGAGGTGGCGGAGGGCAGTGTATGGGTGGTGGGGTTGGTAGAGGGGTGGTAGAGGGCAGTGTATGGGTGGTGGGGTTGTGGAGGGGTGGTAGAGGGGTGGCGGAGGGCAGTGGAGGGGTGGTGGGGTTGTGGAGGGGTGGTAGAGGGGTGGCGGAGGGCGTGGAGGGGTGGTGGGGTTGTGGAGGGGTGGTAGAGGGGTGGCGGAGGGCAGTGGAGGGGTGGTGGGGTTGTGGAGGGGTGGTAGAGGGGTGGCGGAGGGCAGTGGAGGGGTGGAGAGCGGCGTGCGACAAGAGTGGGAAGATGATAGAGGTGACAAGGATAAGATAAAGTAACAGGAGCAAGAAAGAGATAGACAGGAGAGAGGGAGGAGAAGAGGGGGAGGAGGAGGAGGACGAGAGGAGGAGGTGGAAGAAGCCAAAAATATATATTGTGAGGTTGTAAGTAATGACCCATCCAACACTGTTGATGACCTTGAGGTCTGACGTGGGTGGAGGAGCTGGAGTCACAGCCGCCATGCACACAACAAGCCACAATAACCTGCCTGAACCAACCCAACCCACACATCTGAAAATAACCGAAACGAAGAGGTGCCTTAATCTCTGCTTACATGTAACTATCACGACTATAAAGTACTCAGGACCCAAAAAAAGCTTTAACAGGATATTGCGAAAATGGCAATTCAAGAAAATATTATCAGAGCGAAATCAATTTATTGCTTCATCAGGATTACCGGGGCGCGAACCGGAGACAAATGGCAGGGACCAGACGGGCGTGTCAAAACAATTGAGGAGTTCAAATCATTACAATTAATCATGGCAGTTCTGGTTCATCCTCTCTTTAGATTTCCTCCACCCTACACGTCACATCTGGCCAGGCTCCCTAGTGTATCACGTCACATCTGGCCAGGCTCCCTAGTGTATCACGTCACATCTGGCCAGGCTACCTAGTGTACCACGTCACATCTGGCCAGGCTCCCTAGTGTACCACGTCACATCTGGCCAGGCTACCTAGTGTACCACATCACATCTGGCCAGGCTACCTAGTGTACCACGTCACATCTGGCCAGGCTCCCTAGTGTACCACGTCACATCTGGCCAGGCTCCCTAGTGTACCACGTCACATCTGGCCAGGCTCCCTAGTGTACCACGTCACATCTGGCCAGGCTCCCTAGTGTATCACGTCACATCTGGCCAGGCTCCCTAGTGTATCACGTCACATCTGGCCAGGCTCCCTAGTGTATCACGACACATCTGGCCAGGCTCCCTAGTGTATCACGTCACATCTGGCCAGGCTCCCTAGTGTACCACGTCACATCTGGCCAGGCTCCCTAGTGTATCACGTCACATCTGGCCAGGCTACCTAGTGTAGCACGTCACATCTGGCCAGGCTCCCTAGTGTACCACGTCACATCTGGCCAGGCTCCCTAGTGTACCACGTCACATCTGGCCAGGCTCCCTAGTGTATCACGTCACATCTGGCCAGGCTCCCTAGTGTATCACGTCACATCTGGCCAGGCTCCCTAGTGTATCACGTCACATCTGGCCAGGCTCCCTAGTGTATCACGTCACATCTGGCCAGGCTCCCTAGTGTATCACGTCACATCTGGCCAGGCTCCCTAGTGTACCACGTCACATCTGGCCAGGCTCCCTAGTGTATCACGTCACATCTGGCCAGGCTACCTAGTGTAGCACGTCACATCTGGCCAGGCTCCCTAGTGTACCACGTCACATCTGGCCAGGCTCCCTAGTGTATCACGTCACATCTGGCCAGGCTACCTAGTGTAGCACGTCACATCTGGCCAGGCTCCCTAGTGTACCACGTCACATCTGGCCAGGCTCCCTAGTGTACCACGTTACATCTGGCCAGGCTACCTAGTGTACCACGTCACATCTGGCCAGGCTACCTAGTGTACCACGTCACATCTGGCCAGGCTACCTAGTGTACCACGTCACATCTGGCCAGGCTCCCTAGTGTAGTACGTCACATCTGGCCAGGCTCCCAAGTGTACCACATCACATCTGGCCAGGCCTCTAGCGTACCACGTCACATCTGGCCAGGCCCCTCACGTCACACGTCGCCTATGACCCTGTCTCCTAACGTCACATCTGGCCGTGTCACCACCACCACTGCCACCACTACCATCCCCGCCCCAGAAAGTCCCCCCAACGCCCCTTCCATCTCAGACAAATCACTTGGTTACCTGCGGGTTGCAATTAGCAGCCACTGCGACTGGGTTGGGCGTATACCTGGCGGCGGCCACACCTGCGGCCCCCTTCTCACACCTGACTCACCTGGCCGCCCAGGTTCGTTACCCAGGCTCAGCCACGAGTCAAAATAAGCATTAGTCATTCGATTATCCAGTCGGTCAATTTCACGCCGTCCGTCATTTTACGTGTCGAATTGGAGCCGGATGGTCGATTGTTATGTGTGTGTGCGTGCGTGTGCGTGCACTCGTGTGTCTCGGTAGTGAGAGGGGCGTGTCTATGTGTCCGGGTAGTGGGAGGGGGCGCAGCTATGTGTCCCAGTATAAGGTTATTAGTGCCTGTATCTCCCTTAGGTAGCGGTATTTACCGTGTGTGTCCTTTGGTGTTTCTGTTAAGATGATTCAGTCGTTCCCCCTTTTAGCTGTAATCTATCAGCTCTTTGTCTCACTCTATCTCCCTGTCTATCGCCTGTCTCTCATTGGCTCTATTTTCCCCCCAATCACCATCACCAGCACCACCATCACCACACACATCACCATCATCATGATTTATATAGATTAAACTCGTAAGTAGAAACCTGGTTTGAAACTGAGAAATTAGACAGTAATGATGAAATATAAGTTAATAAGTCGAGGAGACAGAGAGAGAGAATATTAGAGTGAAGGATATCTCACTGAAGAAAGAAACAGTAGAATTGGTATAAAACAGAAGTATGGAGGTAAAGCGATGAAGTGTAGGTATAAAAACATTAGTTGGAAAAAGAGGAGAAATAAAATTAAAAACTTACGAAATGGATAACAACAGAAGAAACAAGTTAAAAATGAAATGAGAAAAATAAAGGAATAATTTACAAAAGAATAGTGTTTATAAAACGCAATGAATCTATACCAATAAGAGTGTCTGTTTGTCTGACTTCCAGTTTATCCGAAGCTGGAGGCAAGAGGCATGAGGGCTGTAGCCTCACCCAATTTTGCAGGAAGAATGGTCTGTGGTGTGGGATAAACAGAGGATGGTCGAGTTAGGCCTAAGCTGAACTATTTACGAAGTATAAAGTATTACCCCCCCCCCTCCCTGGGCGATTTTCGTTGTCAGAAATGAAATATTAGATGTGTTGTCCGTAGAGTGTTAGGATACTCCCGCCGTTTACCCGCACCTGTTCATTTTCACTTTATAAATGGAAATGTCTATATGACTGAGACTGGAAGGGAGAGGGGGGAGGGTAGGGAGGTTGGGGGAAAAGGAAGATGGGGGAGAAGTAGGGGAGAGGGGGGAAGGAAGAGAAGTGAAGATGTGGGGAGAGGAGAAAAGAAAAGGGAGGAAATGGGAGGGGGGGGAGCCAGACTATTCCAGGCATGGCCATGTACCCCTCCTGGTGGTGAATATAGGAGAAAAGAAGGAAGAACTCCCATGAAGGAGAAGAGATAAATTTTGAGAGAATAGGAAGGAGAGAGAGAGGAGTAATAATGTAGGTGAATGAGGGGGAGGAGGAGGGAGGGGGAAGGGGAGAGAGAGGTGAATTGTGACAAAGTGGGACGTGAATTAAAGTCAATCTATTAGCGTGTCATCTGACGGATGGTCGCCTGTCGATGATGGTGCTGGGGGGGGGGGGTTGACGGGTAAAGGGGGGGGGATGTTTTGGGGATGGTGGGAGAAGGTGACGGAGAGGTGGTTACGGGCGGTGATAGTGCAGGGTTAGGTGAAGTGGGAGGCTTCTCTCTCTCTCTCTTTCTCTCCCTCCCTCACACTCTCTCACTCTCTCCCTCCTCCCTCACTCTCTCAGTGGCCTAAGCGCTCTGACGATGAACAGACTCTCAGGTATGACAGGTGGAAGAGGCCTCAAATACAACTGTCATGTCCCCTTTCCAGACACTTTATGAGACACGGAACAGGAGGCGTGATAGAATAAGGGACAGGGAACATGATGCATTGAATAGGGGGAACGTGAACATGTAAGAAACTTGGAATAGAAGAAAACGGAACATGGAACATGAAGTAGGGGACGTGGAAAAGGAACACAGTTTTTTCACGATTTCCCTTCCCACAACATTTATGTTGTGGGAAGGGAAAAATGTTGTAAATAGGTTGTTTACAAAATATTGTAAATAGGACTTTACAACATTTACAACATTTGTGTAAATTACCATCAGTAGTTTAATAAGTAGCAATAGCAACAAATTCACTAAACAATTATGACATTTATCTTCAAGTTGTGGCACCTACAACTTAAGGCACCTACAAGTTATGACACCTACAAGTTATAATACTTACAAGTTATTACACAATTATGACACATAAAAGTTACAACAAGCTACAGCTTAGTTAAAGAATGTCTCCGAATAGCACTCTGGCTAAGTTAGGTCACAGGCACTAGGTATAGTGGTGGTCTGTGACGTCTACCACCCAAGTAGATAGGTAGACATTTACCTGTCTACCACCCAACAATCTATCAACCCCTACCCTCTCCCAAGTTGTAGGTCTCAAGGAATAAGCCTCCAATAATTGTCTCTTGATTTGATTCGCATCACCATTGTAGCACTAATTAACGCTTCCACCTGACAATTACCTTACCATCCGGTACAGTCAGTAGCAGGAAAAAGGTCACAGAAACCGTGGTTGAAAACAACGAAGCATTATTAGTACCAACCACTAACGTTATTAAACGTTGCTTATCCCCCCCTATATCTCATAACTTTGTATAATCGTGGTACTGATATTGCTTTTAAGTAGTCTCCAAATAGGGGCAAGTAGTCGTGACGCTGGATATACGCGCCTCGGTATATCCCGTTATACTAGGAATATACCTCTTAGGTTCCTTCCGTCTTTGTTATATGCGGCAGACTTGTGCTGGTGAAGGGAGGGAATTATCAGGGGGAAAGCGCCAAGCCATGACGACTATATAGCACTGGGAAGGGGTCAGGATAAGGATTTGAGATGGGACGGGTGGAAAGGAATGGTGCCCCAACCGCTTGGACGGTCGGGGATTGAACGCCGACCTGCATGAAGCGAAAACAGTTGCTTGATCGGCTGGGGATGTGAATTGTCTTTCACAGGGCTCCAGAAGATGGATGATGATAGCGATACCACCACACAATGGCCAGGATATCCACGATACCCCAGGTCCCAGGTCCCACGAGTGAGTATGAAGACTTGACATGTCGCCTAATATGACACACTCATCAACTCAGCTGTCATAATAAGTGGCAAGCTGGTACTTAGCGGCATGCCACGAGGGTGTCTTCCGCCATAACTACTCAATGACAGGTCTAACGAGCCGCGGAATATGAGTACCAGACAAACTGGCACCCGTGACGGAATCTTACACCGACTCTAAGCTCGGTGTTAACGCTTAGCCCGTCACACTATGTTATGATTTACGGCGTCGGGTCCCTTAGGCCACTTGTGAAGCTGTAGGAGAAGCCTTATGGCCACCTCTCGCCTCCATAATGGCCACACGCGTCTTGTAAATGATGCGACGACCTTGAGTCGTCTTGTAAGTGATGCGACGACCTTGAGTCATCACCTCTTAGTGTGTTTATTATTCATTTTGGTTTTAAATCCGCGTTCCTGGGGAGGGATCGAGAAAGCAGGGAGAGTGAGGGGGATAGAGGGACGTAGGGAGAGGTCCACGGAGGGTATGGGCAGGGAGGGAAGGAGGGGTAGCAGAATGAGAGGTTTCTGGCGCATATGATGGACAGGTTTCTAAGGTGTTATGTCTTATGACTTGATTCGTTGGTGTGACGGTCTCAGACGCCAATAATATTACCCGTCTATAATATTACCCGTCTATAATATTACCCGTCTATAATAT
Organism: Procambarus virginalis; assembly: GCA_020271785.1. Lineage (NCBI taxonomy): Eukaryota > Metazoa > Arthropoda > Malacostraca > Decapoda > Cambaridae > Procambarus > Procambarus virginalis. The sequence goes on from WNGS01092210.1 coordinate 13,690,994, forward strand.
TACCCGTCTATTATATTACCCGTCTATAATATTACCCGTCTATAATATTACCCGTCTATAATCGTTTATTACACCGCCTGAGATGAGTGAAATTAAAGAAAAAAAACTCAAAATGACGGAACAAAATGGTTCAAAATACAGGATGAGGCAAAATTAACTATTCAATTTAACTACGTTAATAAATATTCAACTTTAAAATGACTTTTGCTTCAGTTTGTACATTGCTATTGGCTGGATGCATTAGGTCAGATGTGTGTCGCTCCGTCGGTCAGGTTAATCACCCCTGGGTCTGGCTGCAAACTGAATAGGTGACCCTTTCAGTGTACGCCCGAAATCATACTCAAGAAAGCTTATCAGGGCGCTTCTCCGCCATACAAGAATTATTTTGCAGGCGATGAGTTACAATAACGTGGCTAAAGTATGTTGACCAGACCACACACTAGAAGGTGAAGGGACGACGACGTTTCGGTCCGTCCTGGACCATTCTCAAGTCGATTGAGAATCGACTTGAATCAGTCGACTTGAGAATGGTCCAGGACGGACCGAAACGTCGTCGTCCCTTCACCTTTTAGTGTGTGGTCTGGTCAACAAGAATTATTTTGTAACTGGTGGAATTTTTAATTTTATGTTCGTGCAGGCATATAAGACCATGACGATAACGATATCTAAAAAAAAGGCCTATATTTGTCCATGAGCGGATTAAACGATACGAAAAACAAGTTTAAATAATAATTACATTCAACTACCGATGGTGAAAGGCGGGGCTCACGAGCGTGCACTCAACCCTGCAAGTACATCAGGTTGAGTGCATACACACTCACGCACCCGGAAAAAAATAAGGGAGTTAAAGCTCCCTTTTAAGAATTAGAGAATTAAGTTATTTTTAAAAGGCGATGCTTAATGGGTGATTGACTGTTAACCTTGTTAGAGCAACCCCCCCACACACACGCACAGACACGGGGGGGGGGGGGGGTTCTCGCGGCTTAGTGGACAGCGCTTGGGGTTCGTAGTCCTAATGGCCCGGGTTGATTCCCGGCGAAAGCGGAAAGAAGTGGGAAGCGTTTCTTTCATCATGATGCTCCTGTTCACCTAGCAGTAAATAGGTACCTGGGAGTTAGGCAGCTGTTATGGCCTGCTTTTCAGGATGTGTGTATGCGTGTGTTAGTAGATACAATAGAGGACATATAGACTGCTTAGAAAGGCAGGGTCCAAGAGCTAATAGCTCGATTCTGTAGGCACATACAGTAAATACACACACACATACACACACACACACACACACACACACACACACACACACACACACACACACACACACACACACCACACACACACTGATGTGGTGGAGGCTGACTCCATACACAGTTTCAAATGTAGATATGATAGAGCCCAGTAGGCTCAGGAAACTGTACACCAGTTGATTGACAGTTGAGAGGCGGGACCAAAGAGCCAAAGCTCAACCCCCGCAAGCACAATTAGGTGAGTACACACACACACACACACACACACACACGCAAATACAAACAAACACACAAGCACATAACACGCGAACACACTCAAACGCACACAAACACCAACACATAACAAAACAAATTGAAATTCATCCAGGGTGACCAAACTGCGGAATATCATTAGCGTTGTGATTTGAGGTTTAAAGCTTTCCAGGAAAAACGTATTTGCAATATACACGGCTGTGTTTGCAACATGCACGACTATGCAACACACGACTATGCAACACACACGACTATGCAACACACACGACTATGCAACACATACGACTATGCAACACACACGACTATGCAACATACATGGCTGTGTTTGCAACATACACGAGAGCGTTTGCAACGAGCGACTTCTACTTGTTGAGCTTATATATAGGCGAATTTAGTGAACTATATGCTCGTATATTTTATTGTTGGATGTTTTTGTGAGAAAGAGCGAGAGAGAGGGAGAGTGAGGGAGCGAGCGAGAGTGAGCGAGAGTGAGGGAGCGAACGAGCGAGCGAGCGAGAGAGAGAGAGAGAGAGAGAGAGAGAGAGAGAGAGAGAGAGAGAGAGAGAGAGAGAGAGAGAGAGAGAGAGAGCGAGTGAGGGAGAGAGCGACATTGATAAAGAATAAGAGTCGTGAAGCAGGGTCACCTTGTCGCTCTGAGAAAGAGTACAAGACATTATATGAGGACGATGATATATATATATATATATATATATATATATATATATATATATATATATATATATATATATATATATATATGTAACAGGCCACACTCGGGTCCCTTTCCCCCTCTATCTCCACTTTTCACCCTATATCCGACTTGACCTCCGTTGTTCCTATCTTCTTGATCCCTCCTCTGCGTCTCTCCCCTCATCCTCGCCCCCTCCTGCTTCCCCCATCTCCCCTTCTCTCTGAAAATATATCATTGAGACACGAAGTACCAAAATGGGTCTCTCTGAAATTTTTTGTATTAATACATTATTTACATCTGCATTTATGCAGCTACCCAAGACTATATGAAGGGGAGTACAGTGTGTCAAAAAGCTAGCTACGTGATGCTAAAAAATCCGCATCACACAGGTTGGTTAGTCATACAGAGGCATGTGATCAGTAGTCTGCACTGGCAGACTCTGGGTGCATTATGAGGATATCATCAACACAAGAGTGAATAAGGCAGCAGTGATACTAAAAGTCTCCATCTCGCAGGATGGTTAGTCATACCGGGACATATGTTCAGTAGCCTGCACTGGCAAATTTTGGGTGCATTATGAGGAAATCTTCAAGAACACGAGAGTGAATAAATTGCAAAGTTCCAGTGCTCCATGCCAACGGGTCTGAATGGTCTAATAACTAGGTATTTGATGATGTAGTGTGGGAGATCATCTGGTTAAATATTTCTTAAATCTATTAAGTTAGACCTACCCCGAAAAGTCTATGTTCGTCCCGTACCCCAGACCATTCCTCTTGCAAAGTTTTCCTAGCCTCAAGTCTTCATTATTTGCTAGACAAAGAGCGAAAGATACATTTTCTCCTATGGATTGGTAAATACATACACGAATACATGTATATGGATACTTGGGAATAATGAATTATGTTCTAACTGCTATGAATTGCAAAAGATATTAAAACAATTAATTTAATAACAAAGACACGAATTAACGTAATAGATACATAATAAAGATAATGACCGGCCCCCATTAATAATATAGCGATCCTGCTAACAGTAACCCTTCAATAAAAGATACCCCATTAGCAAGGCAAAGTTCCCATTAGACAGTAGCATTGACACCCCTGGGAGCCCATTACTCTGCCCACATGCTGATCGAGTCACCCTTGAGTTCAGTGGTCCTGTCAACTGTCAACCTCACACTATTGAGACAGTTATGACATGTCATATTATGACATATGACAGTTATGTCATAATAGCTTTGCCCGTTAATGACAGGCATACTGTTGTAATTATTATTTTTATTATTTAAAATGATAATTATTGCTATTATCTTACTTGTATTTGTATATAAACTTTGATGAGTTATAAAGTCAACTATCACAGATGCTGTCTCGTATATCGTCCTGTCCATACCTTTACCGTCCCTCCTGTCACTATACCGTCACTTCACTGTGCATCATCTTGTCACTCAACTCATGTTAACAGCTGACAGTGCCAACAACATCTGGTGCAGCGAACCCTCGTTATCTATCATTATAATTGTCCAAAGTCTCTTTGACAATACAACTTTTTTTTTGTCAGGGGGCGGGCATCATATGTCAGCTTCAGTGCCAGAGATATTTGACCAGGCTGCTTATGAAGGTGCCTATATGTGCTGAGTGCCAGAATATTGACTATGCTGCTTATGAGTGCCTATATGTCTGCTGAGTGCCAGAGATTATGTGCAGGCTGCTTATGAAGAGTGCCTATATGTCTGCTGAGTGCCAGAGATATTGACTAGGCTGCTTATGAACCTATATGTCTGCTGAGTGCCAGAGATATTTGCCAAGCTGCTTAATACTGCTTACCTGCTTGATGGGGTTCTGGGAGTTCTTCTACTCCCCAAACCCAGCCCGAGGCCAGGCTTGACTGGCGTTCTGAACAACAATCATATATGTTGTTTTATTATTGTCTTGAGAGAGTTTGAGACGTGAACAAACACTGAATTCACGAAGCGTTTGTGACTGAATTCACAGTCACGAAACACCTGGTTCATTTACCAAGTGTTTTTGCTGCTGTTTTGTGTTTTGCCTTGTTTTTTTTTGCTTGGTGTTTTGCTTGTTTGTGTTTCATTGTTCTGTTATCCTGATGTATGGCATTATGTGTGTTTCTGCCGTTGAGGGTTCGTGTCTCGTGTTGTTCTGTCGTGTCGGTGTGTCGTGTTCCGTCCTGTCGTATTGTGTTCTGTTACGCTCCCATTACAAGAGATGAACGCCGCTCTCACGTTAAAAACCTCCGGCTGTGACAGCTGGCTCCGTGGCACCGGACCGGATAACCGCATATATCCCCCAACCGGCTCTGCTCCTGCTTTCTCTCTGGCTCCGTACTACTCAGGGAGGCCAGAGGAAGCCTGGCCACGCCTCAGGTAAGTCAGATGCGGATAGGTAGTCGGTCCAAGGATAGGAGTGTGGATAGTCGGAAACGCGAGTCGGGATGGTTGGCAGCGATGTGCCACTCTGTCTGCGTCTGCTGGCATCCACACGCAAGTATGAAGCAATTATTGGGACATATATTTGTGGGTTTCTGAAAATCTGCGCCATCTTCGGCGCCTTTGTCTCCCTCAGGGGAGAGACTCTATAGCGAGGCTCCTCCCTCAGGGGAGAGACTCTATAGCGAGGNCCTGTGTTGTAAGTTCTTCTTGTCCACTACGTGTGACGTTTTCTGTTGCCCTTTGTATTTTCTATATGCTTTTCTTTGCTGCTTTTCTTGGCTTCCTCTCTATCAAGCTTTGACATGTCCTGACTAATGTACACTTTGTGGTATTTCCCTAAACCAAGATATACAAACCTGATTAGGCAGACTGGGAAGCCTACGTGTTTGTGTGTTTGTATACTCACCTATTTGTACTCATCTATTTGTGCTTGCAGGATCGAGCATTGGTTCTTGGATCCCGCCTTTCTAGCCGCCGGTTGTTTAAAGCAATGACTCTTGTCCTACTTCTCTATCATATCTAGTTTTAAAATAATAAATAGTGTTTGCTTCCACAAAGTGCTCCTGAAGTTCAATCCATTTCCTATTATTCTCTCGCTAAAAGAGAATTTTCTAACATTTTTATGACTCATCTGCATTTCCAGTTTCCATCCATGTCCCTTTGTTCTGTTGGTATTCAGTATGAACATTTTGAATATTTCCACTCTGTCAATCACCTTGAGTATTTTATATGTTGCTATCATTTGCCTCCTTACTCAGGTTTCTGAATAGCTTTCTAACTTTTGCTAGCGTAGAATATGCTGCTGTCTCAAGAGTTAGACTTAGTGTTACGTCCACTCCTAGGTATCTTTGTCGAATCGTCTCAAGTTGGTAGTTTCCCTTCATTGTGTATCATCCCTTTAGTCTCCTGTCACCTAGTCGCATTTCCATAACTTTACACTTAATTGTGTTGAACTCCAGTAGCCATTTCTCTCACTATCTATGTAGCTTGTTCAAATCCTCTTGGAGGATCCTACAATCCTTATTTGTCACAACTTGTGTCATCAATTTCGCGTCATCAGCGAACATCGACATATAGGACTCCTGTAAACATGTTCACGTATATTTGAAATTTGTGTGGTATATATGTGTGTGTGTGTAGAGCACTGTCCACTCAGCCACCACCCACCCTAAACTGTGTGTGTGTGTGTGTGTGTGTGTGTGTGTGTGTGTGTGTGTGTGTGTGTAAAAAAGAAACTACGATACTGAATCTGGTACAGACACTCGAAAGGGTGGAAACAATCTAGTACTTCAAGTTTACTTATCAAACGAAAAGTCGCGTATCGAACCCAGTAAGCTGAAGCTAATTAACTGGTCTGGTCATAGAGATTTGTGGCTTGGGAACCATTCAAGCTTTCTTTCACATTTGCAGGCTCAGTGTTATTCGCATAGCCAACAGGATTTGATGAAAAAAAGTTCTCAAACTGCTCCACGAGTTTTGCCGGGGACTGGTTAGTCACGGATCTCCGTTCATGAGCTTAAAACTGACCAGATCTTATAGGCAATGATTGGTAAAATGGTGACGGTATTGTGTGTGCCCAGGAGTGAGCCCTGGTAATACAGGCTCGAACCCTGGTCGGGTCATTGATTTCTTAAGTGGTTCATGGCTTGGGGGGCCATTCAAGCATTCTTTCACTTTTCTTATATATAAAGAATAGGGATGGTAGGAGAAGAAAATATCAAAGTGTTCAGTAAGGATCCACAAGGTCTTCTCCGAGGCTATGGGTCCCTACACTTGCACCAGAGGTGGTACCCCTATATATATATATATATATATATATATATATATATATATATATATATATATATATATATATATATATATATATATATATATATATATATATATATATATACAAATACAAAGAGAGAGAGAGAGTGAGAGAAAGAGAAAGAGAGAGAAAGAGAAAGAGAAAGAGAAAGAGAAAGAGAGAGAGAGAGAGAGAGAGAGAGAGAGACACAGAGAGAGAGAGAACGAGAGAGAGGGAGGGAGAAAGGAGTGAAATGGTGGTGATAAAGTGATTAAAATAAGCTATTTCAGACAGGGAATTGGACATTGTGTTGATAGTTATAACGCCACGATCCCCACTGATGGAAGCCTCTCACCCGGCCGAGCACAAACGGTAACAGCAGCCATTAGTAATCTCAGACCGGCTTTACTCGCACTCAAATTTCAGTCATCCAATCGCCTCTTAATGTTCCTTCCTCGTCGAGCAGACGTTGGTTATGAGCTCAGCCAAATGCTCGTTAATCAAGCCGCCAAACCTCTTGTTTATGAAAAATAATCACTTTTCAAATGACTCACAACTAATGACGTTCGAACATTTCTCGGACGGTTCATCGCTGGCGAATCACACATCTGTAAATTCTTCCCCCACGTTCTAAAATGATAATAGTTGACAATAGAACTTAAATACGTAACCTAAGCCTTACAATACACAACACTGTAATATATAATAAGATTTATTTACAAAATACAGATTCTGAATACAGTATGTTCAAGTTGACGAATGTGTGGTGTTGGGGGAGCCCTCGACCAGTAGGCCAGGTCGAGGACCGGGCCGCGGGGCCGTTCAGCCCCGAAATCATCGGAAGGTAGGTTTTGGCCGCTACTGAGTCTGAGGACAGGTTCCTCAAGGGAAAGGCTTCAAACGAACGCACCTGCGTTCAATACTCCTCCGTACCAAGCTAGGAAGAGCTCGTTCCTCACCTAATATGCAGAGCTGCTCTTCGGCCCACACCGTAAGGCACTACACCTATCATAAGCACAATGTCCCGCTCTTGAGTTACGAGAATGAGTCTCGCGTGGATGACTCTCCCACCTCCTCCCCCTGAACACCCCCAACAATAAGCTCCCTTGGTACCTCCAACTCATGCTGTCATCCCAAGTATTAAGTATTGGCGAGCAGTCCACCCAATTCGCTTCGCCTTCAAGTTGAGACCGCCCGAGGACAAGACCCTCTGGATCGAGGCCTACGTCGTGAGCCCTGAAGGATACCTGATCCTCCGGGCCGAGGAACCTACTCATATTACATCAATATATGTGTTAACTACGAGAATCTTTCATAGACCAATTTATGAACAAATATAAAAAATATTAAATTATTTTCGAGGTACACAACTGCTGTTTATCAATCATATCGATGGTCGATTTGTGTTGTCGATTCAAGTACGATAAGTCCGGGAGAGTTGTATATTGAGAAGTAGATGTAGACGAAAAAAATAGAAGATAATACATGAATAGATCACCTACACAGAGCAACACTTCCGCTAACATGTCCCAGCAATAAGTTACAACATGCCAGGTTGTAATCATTGCAGCATACTTCATACATAGTCAAGGCTATATGTATCGTCTTGCTCTCAGCCCCCGCGCTGTGAGGACGCTCTGAAGGGAGAGCCACGCTAAATCTCGCCATATGTGTCCGGGTTAATATCAACACAGATACATCTGCCTTTATACAGCTGTCTTACACTATGTGTAGGATACATAGTGTGTGTCACTCTGGCTAGGCTCTACAAATAATATATTTCCCGAGATCCTAACGAGGACTTAGAGGACCCTAACGAGGACTCTTGAAAATCTTAAAGAACCAGAAGAACAAGAAGAATAACCATAGAAGAACAGACATTATAATAAAGAGTAGAGTGAAAAGGAGAAGTGGGAAGAAGAACAACAACATGTAGATGAGTTAGATGAGGAAATACGAAGAGGGAGTCTATCTTCAGCCACTTGTATCGAAACGTGAAGAGAACAGATGGTACAGGAACTGAGCCAAGAGTTTATGTTATGTTCAACCATGGTGGTAGTTGTTTGTTGTTGTTGTTGTTGCTCCTGTTGCTGTTGTTGCTGCTGCTGTTGTTGTTGTTGTTGTTGTTGCTGTTGCTGCTGCTGTTGTTGTTGTTGTTGTTGTTGTTGCTGTTGCTGCTGCTGTTGTTGTTGTTGTTGTTGTTGTTGCTGCTGTTGTTGTTGTTGTTGTTGTTGCTGCTTTGCTGCTGTTGTTGCTGTTGTTGTTGCTGTTGTTGTTGTTGCTGCTGTTGTTGTTGTTGTTGCTGTTGCTGCTGTTGTTGTTGTTGTTGTTGTTGCTGTTGCTGCTGTTGTTGTTGTTGCTGTTGCTGCTGTTGTTGTTGTTGTTGTTGTTGTTGCTGTTGCTGCGCTGTTGTTGTTGTTATTGTTGTTGTTGTTGTTGCTGCTGCTGTTGTTCCTGCTGCTGCTGTTGTTGTTGCTGCGCTGTTGTTGCTGCTGCTGCTGTTGTGTTGCTGCTGCTGTTGTTCCTGCTGCTGCTGTTGTTGTTGCTGCTGCTGTTGTTGTTGCTGCTGCTGTTGTTGTTGCTGTTGTTCCTG
>WNGS01092210.1:13755103-13771738 GCA_020271785.1 Procambarus virginalis
TTTCTTACTAATAAATTTTCTGAGAGAAGAGAGAGGACAACAGGGGGAATGGAGAGGAAGGGTGGGGTGGGGGGGGGGCAAGTGGCATGGGGATGAGGGGAAAAAGGCAGAAATAGGGAGCAGGAGACTCGGGTTCCCCATGAATATATAATATATATATAATATATATATATATATATATATATATATATATATATAGAGAGAGAGAGAGAGAGAGAGAGAGAAGAGGAGAGAGAGAGAGAGAGAGAGAGAGGAGAGGAGAGAGAGGAGAGAGGAGAGAGAGAGAGAGAGAGAGAGAAGAGAAATCTAGAGACTAGGCCAGCCACCTCTCACTGATGTTGTTGTGGGGTAGAGGGGGGTTACTAATCGACCTTAGTCACTCTTAATCTGACCAATAGTACGACCCCGACCAGTCTATATCCGTCCCGTACACAAGACCATTCCCCCTGCAAAGTTTGGTCAGGCCAACCCAAAGCTGACCTCCCATCAGGGGGCAAACATTCTATTTATAGATATGTATAACTATAAGAGTGAACGAAAGCTTGAATGATCCACAAGACATAAATCACGAAGAACTCTATGACCCCACCCGGGCTCGAACCTGTTACCAGTGCTCACTTTGACGTACATAGTACCATAACCACTTCACCAGCGATTGACTTTAAGAATAAGTTTGTCGAGCTCCATACCTAAACAAACCCAGGCAACACCCGTGGAGCAATTTGGGAACAGTTTTTCATCAAATCCTGATGTATCTCCGGGCCACGCTGAGCCTGACACACACACACACACACACACACGCACACACCACACACACACACACACACACAACACACACACACACACACACACACCACACACACACACTACATTAGCTCACCTTTACCTAGAGGTCCCAAGGTGGGCCCTGGACGCGGGAAGATCCTCAGGTGGTGATAGAGAATGCGCTGCACCTTATGGAGACACTATGTTAATTTGGGAGATCGTTGTGAGAGCCGAATAACGAGATGTTTACTTCAGTGGCTTTAGTGACCAGCCCTGAGACCTATGCGCTGCCGGGGGGCACTACCAATGTGTCTGGCTCAGATGGCACAGTGCATTTCACCTTAGAACTATTCGAAGATATCTGCTGGTGCAACAGCAGCTAGACGTTTGCAACTACGACTAACACACGCGTGTTTTGCTACAAGGAGAGAGGGCGCGCGTGTGCTACTACAACAAAGAAACGCGCGACTGTTGCTACTACCCGCGAACCTTGGCTACTCAGGCAGCGGCGACGGCTACTAGAGTACCGCGCCACGTAAGCTACAAATATCACGCCAAACATTCATGGCACAGGAAGTCGGGGAACGTGTTGCGTAGAGGCGGTCGCGTGAACCACCTCTTCGCTGCCTTCGAGGTATATCTTGCGAGGACGTGAAATGTGTCCTCAGATTCCTACAGCTACGGTGAGGTTATTGACTGAGATCCTATAGTGGTACAGAACGAGGCTCTCGTCTCGTCGCGTTGAGGTAGATAGGAGTCCGAGGGTGACTCTGGACACTGTCACCAGGCACTACACATTAGTTCGTGCACCTGTCCTGACACTCTCCGGCACTGTCTCGAGAAGTACCTCCCAGGTGGCACTACCGTCACCGACCGCTCCTACATGACGTTGGCCCTGCATCTAGCTGTGCCCGGAGGCTCACTGAATGCTGCAGCCTGGGACCCCTGCTGCTCATGGCACCCAGTTGCCAACTTTCTCGCAGTGCCAGGGTTGTTTCCTCGTGGCACCCGGCGGCTACCGACCGACCTACGGTAATACCCTCACCAGAGTGGTCAGCAATGCCGAAAACACAGTTTCAAGACTCCTATCAACCTCTCCACCCCATACCTGTCTCCCCTCCCCTCCCTCCCCCATTCCGGCTATCTCTCTCCCCCATACCTGTCTGCGGTCTTCATACCTGCGTTTTACACACCTGCTGAGGCCTAAACACACTTGCTGAGATTCATGCACATCTGATGAGACCTATATACATTTGTTGAAGTTGATGCATACCTGCAGACACACATACACACCTGCAGACGTCCATACGCACACCTGTTGAGGTGCAAGCACACCTGCAGAGTGTTGGGGCCAGATATAAAGTGACGACCAAGACAACATCTCGGCGACCCTGGTTTTTCCATCCTTTTATTTTTTATAGCGAAAGAGAATTGATACGGAATGTGCGCTGATTCACAGCTTGGCTCAACACCACACACACACACACACACACACACACACACACACACACACACACACACACACACACACACCACACACACACACACACACGCACGCACGCACACACACACGTACACCCGTCTACTTACATTTCACAAACCATGTGGATTCTCTTTGCCCGGAATGCAAAACCTATTCGAACCCAGGCTTCGAACCCTTGCTGCTTCGATACGCCGGGCGGAAAGGCTCCTCTAATTATATCAAGAGATGCAGGGGTCCGTCTGCGTCATCAAACAGCCCCGGGCCCGTTCTACCCGACGAGGCACAAACACATTCGCAGTTTTAGAAGCTGTTTTTTATCGCCTCGCTGCCAGAAGAAGCTCCTAAAAGTGGAAGATAATTTCTGAAGAATTAGAGACTGTTGCGTTCTTTTGCCAGTGAACATTTCAGAGATTTAAACTCGGCTAGTTATCACTGTTTTGGACGAGGCCAGATGTGTGTGATGGTGGTGGTGTTTGGCGGTGATGGTGGTGGTTGCTGGTGGTTGATAGAGTTAGCTGGTAATGGTAGGGGTGGCGGGGTTGTGGGGTGGTGGTAGTGGTGGTGGTGGGGTGGTGGTTGGGGGTGGTGGTTGTGGTGGTTGGTGGTAGTGGTGGTGGTGGTGGTTGTGGTGGTGGTGGTGGTAGTGGCGGTGGTGGTGGTAGTTGTGGTGGTGGTAGTTGTGGTGGTGGTAGTGGCGGTGGTGGTGATAGCGTGGTGGTAGTGGTTGGTGGTACATAATACTACCTATCATTACGGGTAAGAGATGACTCGCCAACTAGCCATGTTCTACTTGTCGAGTTACAATTTAACAATTCTGACGTGCGATTTTCTCATCTGAGGATTTTGTATACTGTGATGATGTCCCCCTCTGCTTCATATTTCCTCCAGCGTCGTGACTTTGAGTTCCCTTTATCTGTCCTCATAGCTTATGCCTCTTAGTACAGGCACTAGTGATGATGCAGAACTCTGTACGTTGTCTAGATTAGTGTTGTGTAGATAATCTACAAGTCCCTCAACACGTCCTGGGCCACACTCACAGGCTGGGGTCAGGAGGTGAGGAGTTCCTCACACCAGTCAGTAGGCGTGTTGATGTGTTTTGGTTCGTGAGACACAACTGGTAAATGCCGCACCACATGCATCAACTTATTAAAGTGAATGCTGTGTGTGTGTGTGTGTGTGTGTGTGTGTGTGTGTGTGTGTGTGTGTGTGTGTGTGTGTGTGGTGTGTGTGTGTGTGTTACCTAGTTGTGCTTGCGGGGGTTGAGCTCTGGCTCTTTAGACCCGCCTCTCAACCGTCAATCAACTGATGTACAGATTCCTGAGCCTACTGGGCTCTATCATATCTACATTTGAAATTGTGTATGGAGTCAGCCTCCACCACATCGTGTGTATGTAACCTAAAAAACGTACATGCGTGTTTGGGGCAAGTGTACGGCAGAATGTTGGTTGTACAAATGTGTGCAAATCTGGCTGTTTCTGGGTGTAGATATCCTGATGTTATACTGGTGTGTATGGGTGATCAAGTGCGTTTAGATATACAATATATGCGTACAAAGTCAAGGTCATCCATGGATGTACACGTTTAGCTATACTGAGGTAGAATGAACGTGGGCGCCTGTGCTCATCAATATTGTAATGAATTCTATTAAAGCCAGAAAGCGAGAAGAGTTCCGGGGTAAATACGGACCAACAAGCCCGGGTCAGAAAGAAGAACATCTTAAGAGTGAACACAACACTACTATTAACACCAGAAACACGCGTATAATATTAATTTTGCGTATGTTTCCCATATTTAAAGAAATGAACAGTCTTTAGAAACGTAAGAAACCGCTTAGAACATCACACGCGACATACGTCAGACCAGTCCTAGTATATGCAGCGCCAGCGTGAAGTCCCCACTCTGTGAACAAATAAAATTAGAAAGTCTAAGAATTTGCTAAGCGATTAGTACCATAGGTATGTGAACTGGGTTATAAAGACGGATTAAGAGAACTTAACATATAACCTGACAGAGAGAGAGAATGGCCTGTAGGATTTGATCACGATATATAAAATACTGAGAGGAATTGTGTGAATAGTTTTTCTCAGGTGAGAAAAGGCAGGGTGAGGGAACACAGCAAAAGACCAGCAACACAAGCACATTTAAGCAACACAAAAGTGCACTAACCCCCGAACTCCACCGGCTGGTGTCAGAAATACAACACTCCCTCCCTCTCCCCAGACTCACAAATGAGTTAATATGAGTGAAAATCACCTCATGATCGAGCAATATAAACTAGCAACAGATGCAAGAGGTACGAGGCGCCGGAGGGCCCCCCCTAGAACTAACCACGTCTGCTGTAGCGACCAACCCGCGCGGTGTGAACATGAAGAGAAGCTTGTGGCGGTTGTCAGCTATTGTCAGCTAGTCTCAGCGTCGCCATGTCACGTCATCAGGGTCTGGGGGGGGGGGACACCGTCGACGCCAGCAGGCTTAATTGCCTCTTACGGATTCGACCGTATCGTTAAAAATATGATGTGTTAGCAAAACTTGAAGCATTATAATTTTGGCGTTTTTTTTATGCATTAGCCTCGACAAGTTAAGTGGGTTGCTTGGGTTAGGATGTTTCTAGGTAGGCAAAACAGGTACATTTTGTACGGAATAATAAATGGAGAGATTGGGCTAAATGCTACCCACAACAGTCGACTAACTCCTCGGTACCTATTAACAAAGGCATCATAAGAAAGAGTACACAAACGTCTCGCTTTTCCCGGGAATCGAACCCAATAAAAATGAGACCAAAGTCACTGAACATTTCCAAGGTAATTTTGCTATCAGTCAAGAAAGATGCCGTCGCCTTGACTCTCAGGCAAGAGCTTGACACTGTACCAACCCAAACTGAAAATTACAGACCAATTTCCCTCCTCGAAATACCATGTAAAATATTTGAAAAAATAATTAATTACAGACTCGTGAAATACACGGAGGATGAAGAAAAGTATATGACCAGGCAACATGGATTTAGAAACCGCAGACTGGCCCATACAGCCATAGCCTTGATCTACCAGCACAAAGCCAATGCAATGTCGAGAAAAGATCAGTGCAATATTGTGCTCAGAGATGTTACGAAAGCTTTTTTTTGACAAAGTTTGGCACACAGGTCCAAAATACAAGATATGTGAGCTAGGACTCCCACAGAGTCCTAGCTCACTTTTACTGCCACACTTTGCAGCTTTATAGACAACAGAACCGCTAGGCTCAATATCGGCAGTTACTTGCGTGACATAATCGAACTGAAAAGTGTAGTACCATGAGGGAGCTGCCTCTCTCCCACGCTATTAAACATACATACAGCCGACCTGCCCCATCATACATCACATACGCTGACGATGCCACCCAAATAATATGCCAACCGGGACCATCAAAGCCGCTACTAGCCAGCAAGACCAAGGCAGCAATTGAATTAATAAAAAAAAACATTGAAAATCAATGGAAAATCAGCACAAAAAAGTTCCAGATAATACACATTGCTAAAACAAACCCAAACCCCATAACCCTTGACAACCGCCCGATCCACTATGCGAATGTAGGCAGAATACTGGGACTCATAATCAATAGAACAGGGATAAATATTCATGTATAGGACAGACTAAAGAAAGCCAAAACAGCCTTAGGGAAACTGAGAAGATTCCGAAGCCTCATTACAAACTTACAGCCACACACATATATGGCTCTAGTCCGGCCGCATCTAGAATATCCTCCCAGTACTCTCCATCCTCTTAATCCCCTCCCCTCCACCTCCAATAAAAGGGGGGTCCAGTACCACACACCTGGCATAAGGACCAGCACCAGACACCTGACACAAGGACCAGCACCAGACAATAGTTCTAAACATATTTCCCTCACTGTCGCCAGCGCTCAAGCGGTCGCTGTGGTCTCAAACCTTCCTGAGGTGCCAGCCTCCTCCTCCCTCTTACTCCTTCCTCACCCCTCTCCTCACTCCTTCCTCACCCCTCTCCTCACTCCTTCCTCACCCCTCTCCTCACTCCTTGACTCATTGCCCGACTCCCTCACCTCTCCCTTCAACAATCCCTTCTCTCCTTGAATCACTCCTCCCATCACCCATCTCCCTTCATTCCCATCCCCCTCACCTCCTCTTTATTCACCTTTATCACATCCTACTTTATTAACCCCATACCCCAAAGTCCCATTAACTTAACCCCCCCCATTCCCAAGCCCCATTTCCTTAACTCATATATTAACAAATAACTATCAAAATGCACAATACACATGTTCTATATATAGCTCATGTATAGTATACAAATGGGGATACCGCCTCTGGTTGGATATGTAAGGGCCCTGTGCCTCGGTGAAGAGAATATAAGGCACTTCATTATATTATTATTTAGCTTTACTAAAGAGTAAAGCTAAGACTTCAGACACAACATTGAGGTTCATTGGGAGAAGAAGACGCTGTATAATCAGAGAATACTACAAATGTTCAAACGAGTTTTAACTGCAGATATGAACACAAAATAGATATAAAAATCATTTTGTTGAACAATGAACATCGCTGTCCATTTGTGCGATCGAGGGGGTAAACTTGAAAAACTTGTTCATGTAAACTAGATAATATTACTAGGAACATAACTTTACTATATCCTAAAGTCAAGTTTATTAAACACAATCAACAAAAAACACTGAACAAGTACACTGATGAAAACAAGGTACAAATACACTGAACAAAAATACTGAAAAAAACACGCAACAAAAACACAGAACGACAAGAAGGACGACAAAGACAAGAGTATTGAAACATGGAGTAACGCGAGGCGCAACCTGGCCCTAGCAACAAGCAAATTATTAGCGAGTAAACGCTGGACAAAAATAACTGAGCGAGAGATACAGACCTCACGCGTTCCCAGCTATTTGGTAAGAGATCTTGGTGATTACCGTAGACGCCACGGACGGGGTATTACTGCCCGTCCGTGGCCGTTCCCGCAGACGCCAGAGACGGGGTATTACTGCTCGTCCGTGGCCGCTCCCGCAGACGCCAGAGACGGGGTATTACCTGCTCGTCCGTGGCCGCTCCCGCAGACGCCAGAGACGGGGTATTACTGCTCGTCCGTGGCCGCTCCCGCAGACGCCACGGACGGGGTATTACTGCCTGTCCGTGGCCGCTCCCGTAGACGCCACGAATGGGATATTACTGCCCGTCCGTGGCCGTTCCCGCAGACGCCAGAGACGGGGTATTACTGCCCGTCCGTGGCCGCTCCCGCAGACGCCACGGACGGGGTATTACTGCTCGTCCGTGGCCGCTCCTGCAGACGCCACGGACGGGGTATTACTGCTCGTCCGTGGCCGCTCCCGCAGACGCCACGGACGGGGTATTACTGCTCGTCCGTGGCCGCTCCTGCAGACGCCACGGACGGGGTGCTATCTTCATACAGTTCAACATTGGAAGTGTCCCATTGGAAGAAAGCGACCACAACATCACAGGGTTCGACTACATCGTGGAACTGTACGATGTTACCAGGTCATGGGGACTACAAGAGGGCTAATGAATTTCTTCAGACACATTGGGAAAGTTAACCTGAGAGGAAGTCAGCGAAGAAAAACTTACCTCTGAAGAATACAGTTGACACCAGAATCAGCAGATGACACTACGATCTGTGGTAAAGTAAGAAGTGAAAATGATACTGCGGCTTCACAAAGATATCCGTATGAACTCCATAAATGGTCGGAAAACTGGCAACAGCCTTTTACTATTGACAAATGCAAGACCTTGCATGCAGGGCACAGCAATGCACACCATAACTATCCCATCAACCCTACCATGCAGCTGATTGAAGAAGAAAGTGAGTTGAGAGTCAGAAGCTACCATGCAGTCATTGTTTCAGTCAAGTTATGCAGTCAAGTTTCACGGTAAAAAAAAGGCCAACCAAACTCTAGGAACAGCCAAACAAACGTTTGACTTCAAGGAAAAGTAAGTGGGTATTTAATTGCATAAATCTCTGATGCAGCTTCATTTGGACTACTGCATCCAGTCATGGAGATCTCATATTCAAATGGACATATCTGCCGTGGAGAAAATATAACGCAGAGCAACGAAAATCATCCCAGAACTAAGTCGACCCTTATACCAGGATCGGTTGAGAGCCACAGGATTAACTGTGGCTCACAGTTAATCCTGTGGATTAACTTCAAAACAGACATGACAGAGCTCATCTCATAAAAGCATGAGAAACTGAACAATTTGTATAATATTAATCCAGACCCTATCTTTAAAAGATTAAATGTAACCCATTCACGTAGCAACAGCTTCAAGCTCAACAAGCCACAATGTAGGGACAGACAACATGGTGTTCTGTCTCGACATAACCCTATGGTTTTTCACCCATAGGGTCATAACCCATGGAACCGCCTACCTGCCAAAGCCGTAAATACCAAGACATTATTGGAGTTAAAAATCCAGCTTGAAAAAAAAATCTCAGCAAAAATGGGGGTGGATCTTTGACAAGCCACCGGCTTCCTGTCACCGTCGAGGCCACTAGATATATGGTGGCCATATATCTAGATTCAACCTACCCTGGCTTTGCGCCCTGGAGAGGCCACTCCAGACCGACAACCAGAGCGCAACTCCATAGTCTCCTGAGACTGATGGATGCCTACTACTAGGGTATACTGAAGTAAGACAGAGATGAACAAGAGCAAGATTAACCCTTGGTTCAACGGTACAAGAGAACTAAATAATAGAGAAGGAAAAAGGCGAAGGGAGCAGAACACAGAGACAAAGGGTGAGAGACAACGTACAGGAATGAGTATAGTGGAGTAAGAAAAGAAACAGGAAGGCCGTTTGACAATGACATAGCAACAAAAGCTCATGATCATCCCAGGCTACAATTCAGCCACTTAAGAAGGAAGATAAAGGTTAAGTGATTTTGATCTGGAATAGTTGCAGAATCTCTCGAGGTAGAATAATAAATGTAAAAATATCTACATCTTCATGGTTTCATTAATGTTTCAGTTCCTAATGTTGTCTTCTCGTCAACATAACTTTGTGAGACGATTTGTGCCAATATCTACCTGACCGATCTTATGGTAAACAATACTACGGTTCCCCAATATATATCACCTTACAGATTATAAACTAAGTGTTGACTCTGTGTCAAATATTTACATTTGCTTTAGACTGTTGTACACCTGTTTTACCCAGCTATTGTTGTCAGAGTTTGTATAAGTCGTTACGAATAACGTCTATGAATCTGAACCTGCAAGGGCCAAGCTGTCAGGTTAAGAAGTGGGAAAGACGTTCTTACAGCAGGAAGTCTGCAAGACGGAACCAGAGCGCGCAGACGACTGAAGGACACATTGATAAGCTAGTATCTGAGGCGGAGAGAGCGATTCAACTGATTCAACTGGACATAAGCAAGTCGTTAACAACAGACAAGTTGTGGCCGCGGCTCTTGAAAGATGCAACAAAATGATTAATATATCATTAAGTCTATACAGCAGCACTGTTGAAAAGAGACCTCCTGAACATCTGAAAAAACTGTAATACCAATATTTACGGAAGAGACCGACAGAAGACTCTCTATATATTAGAGATCAATGTCACTGATGTACAACTCATGCAGAATATTGGATCCAGGGTAGTTGAACACCTGGAGAGGACAACCATTGTAACTGGAAGGCTGTGCGGGTTTAGAGAAAGATGAGTCTGACGAAGCTAAAAACAGAGCTCCATGTGAGACACCAAGATAAAGTAGGGTAGAGAGGTGCTGGGTGCATTGCATTCTTTTCACATTGTCAAAAATCCATAAACGTTGTTTCCATAAAAGGCTGAGGTACACACATGGAAATGCCGGAAGGAAAGACTGTCATGGAAATAAATTCTGGAAGAGAAGACCTAACGGAAAGGAAACAGTTATAACTAGTGGGAATATTCTTGAGCCAATATTATTTCTAACTCGATAAGATATGGTTTCACATGGTTTTGATATGAAGGGTCACGACTGAAGATAATTCCAGGATACTGGAACTAAACTATAAGTTTAGACTATAAGTCTTAAAGACTATAAGTCTTAAACTATAAGTTTGGCCAGAAAAATAATTACTAGACAGTTACATTATAATTACAACATAATTAACTAATCCATCCATCGCATCATACTTAACCAATTCATCACAGCATCACTCAACTAGCTCCACCACATCACACTTGACTAGTTCATCACAACACATTTAAATATCTCCACTACAGAACATATTCCCTGTTCTACCACCGCAAGCGGATATACGCACATTCATCTCTGATCCAAGCACTAGGCTCAATAAAAGTCTGAATCCATGTTTCTGAACAAAGACTTAATACAGCAGGTAGAATGGGCACGGGTTCGGAAGTTAAAAAAGGGGGAATAATTCTGTTTATCTTCTGTCTATCGCTTTCTCGTTTGCCTGGTGGTGTAAACTGTTGAGTAATCGTGTTTACATATCTGCTATTTACCGCGTTCTCACGCACCTGGCATTGTAAACCATTGAATAATTTCAAATGTCTGTTGCTTTCTCATTCCTCAGGTGAGCATCCTTCACAGAACTGGCCATAGGTCGACTGTACAACTGGTTGTAGAACTGGTCGCTTGTACAACTGGCTGTAGAACCGGTCGCTTGTACAACTGGTTGTAGAACTGGTCGCTTGTACAACTGGCTGTAGAACTGGTCGCTTGTACAACTGGCTGTAGAACTGGTCGCTTGTACAACTGGTTGTAGAACTGGTCGCTTGTACAACTGGCTGTAGAACTGGTCGCTTGTACAACTGGTTGTAGAACTGGTCGCTTGTACAACTGGCTGTAGAACTGGTCGCTTGTACAACTGGTTGTAGAACTGGTCGCTTGTACAACTGGCTGTAGAACTGGTCGCTTGTACAACTGGTCGCTTGTACAACTGGCTGTATAGAGAGAGAGAGAGAGAGAGAGAGAGAGAGAGAGAGAGAGGAGAGAGAGAGAGAGAGAGAGAGAGAGAGAGAGAGAGAGAGAGAGAGAGAGAGAGACACACACACACCCCACTAGACGTGTAGGATGACCCAAGTCTCCTCTAATAAAAGACAGGAGACTGAGGAATTAACTAACTCATGCGCGCCGACATTAGTCCCAAACCTTTGAGCTCGCTGCCTCTAATTAACATGGAACGATCGTTTAAATGCAGAAGGCCGATATTACAGTACATTAACAAATCCAAGTTGTGTGCCGGGCGCCCATTCTTACCGGCGACTCTTCAATTTATCTTAATAAGCCGTTCGGCGATGGTCAAAAGTCTACCGCTTAGAACCCAACGGCAATGTTTGACAACAGCGCTACTGACGCCTGTCTGGGCCTCGCTCTCTTCATTCACTCCTTCTTTCCTCCTGCTTGATTGCATTCCCCTTTACTTCAATTTCATTAATTTGTTTTATCGATTAAGCGTTGTTAAATTCTTCCTTCTTCCTTTTCTATCTACGTTCTTTGTATTCTTTCTTACTCCCAGCCTCGCTTCATTCTCTTCTTTATCAAATTTCTCCTCCTGCTCAAGGAGAGGTTACTCAATTGTTTCCTTCAGGTCCGCTGGACCCTCCTGCTGGGTCCAGCGGACGTTTGATTCTCCGCACTTTGGCTACATGTCTGGCCATTCACTCGTCCGTTTTGTTGCGTCACAGCTTCGAGACTTCGGCTCGTGGTCTGGGTGACTGCCACCAGGGCACACACGGAGCCCAGATTGACTTGGAGGGCAGGTGGGGGTGTATGAGGGGTGAGGTAAAGGGAGAAGAAGTGATAGAGAGGAAAATTTGGGTGAAAAGGGGGTTGAGGGGGAGTGTATAGGTGAGGTAAATGTAACTTTTGATTTACGGGCTATTCATGCCCGTGCCACCTCTTGTGTGTGGCTTATTAATCAATCAACTCTTGTTGTTTCATACAGGTATGACTTCAACTCTGTGTGCCATTGGTCTACGTGATAGTATTACGCTTGTAGTCGCGTATGGTGCAGTGATGACCCGCGCAGGGCTAGTGGAGGTGCTGTGTTGATCTCTCACTCCCTACAATACTCTACAATAGTTTTCATGTAAATATACGGACCCGGGTTCGAGCCAGCCGAGGGTGAAACTTATGGACAGTGTTTCTTTCATCTGATGCCTCTTCACCTCACCTGATGTTAATTTCAGAGTTAGGCTGCATCCTGGTATATATATATATATATATATATATATATATATATATATATATATATATATATATATATATATATATATATATATATATATATATATATACACCTATTGATTATTTCAGTGTTGGTTGTCAAAATATCTCTGGTGATGGTCTGGTTGTGTGAGGAGATTATATGTTCCTTGAGCATTGTTAATCGCCTAGAGAGAGACGTTGTTGTCTTGCCTATATACTATGATCTTTGGGGCTGACAGTCCCTAAGTGGGCATGTGAAGGCACAGACGACGCTGGTCTCTTTTAAGGCGTTCTGATTGGTATCTGGAGAGTTCTTCATGAGTAGGTTGGCGATTTTCTTGTTTGTTAACAATTTACTACAACACACACACACACACACACAAGCAACAATAGAACCTGTCACACATGCAGTAAATCAGGTTCAACTAGAGTGGCCTAATGCATATTTAACGTTTAGTTGATTAACATTTTGTACAGTGACAAATGATTCCATTCTGATTAAATGTTGGCCGTCATAGCATGCCGACCCCAACTCACTTCATCCCAATTATGCATTTTTGGCCAGTTTTATATATATGTGTATTCGCTGGACCCTCCTTTATATATACATACATATATACAAACATTCATTATATGGCCACTACGTATTACTAAGGTCAATAACATGGTTATGTCTTTAATAATAGTCGCGGCCTTTTAATAATAGTTGCTGCTTTTTGGTCGGAAGACTGGCAAATGCCTTTCACTATGAAAATAAGCAAAATCTTGCATGTGTGGGAACAACAATGCAGATCACAACTATAATATCAACACCACCACAACACCACAAGGACCTAGATGTTAGGGTCCATCATTGACAAAGTTGCACAACAAGTGGGAGCTGCAGCTATCAGACAAACATTTAACTTCAAGGATAAGAAAGTGAGTATTCAAGTCCCTCCTGGGCTACTGTATCCCAGTATAGAGCCTCCGCCTTCAAGAGGACATATCTACATTGGAAAAGTTCTCAACATAAAAAACATTATTCCAGAACTATGTCAACTGTGGTGCCGGGCCCGGCTGAGGGGGCACAGGACTAACGTCACTGCGAGCTGGACACTGCGGAATTGATCTCTTCAAGACCTTGAAAATATCGAGCAAGTTGGAGGATAATGATCCAGACCACTTCTTTAAAAGGTCAAATATAATACAAACAAGGTGCAACAGCATCTACCTCAGTGCAACAGCTTCTGGCTCAGTGCAACAGCATCTACCTCAGTGCAACAGCTTCTGGCTCAGTGCAACAGCTTCTGGCTCAGTGCAACAGCTTCTACCTCAGTGCAACAGCATCTACCTCAGTGCAACAGCTTCTACCTCAGTGCAACAGCTTCTGGCTCAGTGCAACAGCTTCTACCTCAGTGCAACAGCTTCTGGCTCAGTGCAACAGTATCTACCTCAGTGCAACAGCTTCTACCTCAGTGCAACAGCTTCTGGCTCAGTGCAACAGCTTCTACCTCAGTGCAACAGCTTCTGGCTCAGTGCAACAGCTTCTGGCTCAGTGCAACAGCTTCTGGCTCAGTGCAACAGCTTCTACCTCAGTGCAACAGCTTCTGGCTCAGTGCAACAGCTTCTACCTCAGTGCAACAGCTTCTGGCTCAGTGCAACAGCTTCTGGCTGAGTGCAACAGCTTCTGGCTCAGTGCAACAGCTTCTACCTCAGTGCAACAGCTTCTGGCTCAGTGCAACAGCTTCTGGCTCAGTGCAACAGCAACAGGCGCAACAGCTTCTACCTCAGCAAGCCACAAGGTAAGGCAGAAAACAGGAGATGCTTTTACACCCGTGGAACCGCCTACCCGCCTCAGCCATAAATGCCAAGACATTACTTCAGTTTAAAACCCAAGTATAAAGTCTCATGAACATTGGAGGGACCCTTGACAAGCCGCTGGCTTCCTGGCCCCGGTCGCTGCAGCTAGGGAGGAAGTGGCCCTCAGGTAAATTCAGGTAAATGTACCGTACTTGACAGTGTTACCAGCACCTGTCTGGTCAGTAACACGACCCTAACAACTCCCCCTTGGTTAATTGGCCTGTAATGCCAACAGCAAACCGGCTAGTTAAGCGCTTAGTGAGCCATGCAGTGTGTTCTTACAGTGACCGCTTGAGCGTTACCTGGGTGCTGTAGTTGCGTCTGTCAGTCAGTCAAGGGACTGTGTCGCCTCTGATATGCTTTGGCAAACTGCCAGAGATCAATGTTAGGTAGCTTGCCAGTTGAATGGTTAGTTGAACCGCAGCTTCCTGGGCCGGTGTTTCCGTGCCCTCTGAGCTTCAAGCAACACCGCGGAACACCGGCTACGTCAAGTACCACTCCCTCCATGGACCTGCGCCTTCACTAAGAGCAAATGTAGATAATTACAACGGTGTTATCAGGCTAATTAGGGCACTGTACAAGCCCTGGACACTAACACGATAAAAGCCCTGTTACCTAGCCAGGGCAGGCCCGCTGTGAGCCTGACAATTATATTTCTTGCTTCAGAGACAACATAGCAAAGAACGCTAAACGAGTTTAAGCTAGTTACCCCTCCCCCCCCCCCTTTCTCCGAGTCTTTTAATATCCCGTCCAGTGGTATTAAGATCTTTGAGCTGTAAACGAAATTAAGTGGGAAAGCTGGTAAATATGTGAAATACTAGCGAACGATATTCTGTGTGGCTTGGTGCAGACTCGTTGTTTGTAAATATTCCAAAAGTCTTGGAGCGTTTGGTATTGTAGTCACCTCCTGGTGGAGGGAGGGGGGGGGGGTTATTGATGGGGTGTGGGGGGGATAAAAGAGGGTGTGTGGGGATGGGCAGTGTTAGGGTGGGGGAGTGATGGGGATGGGAGTGAACGAGTATTGAGTGTGGGAGAGTATAGATGGGCTGTTGGGGGATGGGGTAGTAGGGGTAGTTTTTATGATTTTGGTGTGTGATGTATGGTGATAGGGAGAGTGGGGAGGGGGGGGAAGGGTGCTGAAAGTGGGGTAAAAATGGAAGGAATGGGTTGTGTGAGGTGTTACGGGCTATTTCATGCCCGTGCCACCTCTGGGGTGGTTAATTAATCTTTATCAATCTATTAAGTGGAGTGTAAGGGGTAGATCTAATACACAGAGAGGATAGAGGTAATGGTGTGAGTCATGGCTAACAATAGTGCTGTCGGTAGACGCTTCAGGAATCTATACAGGATTCTTAACCAGATTACATTAGTCCTTGTACCAATCAACTCTTGAAGTCCGAAATCATTCAGATAACCTTAGACAACATATTCGTGGTCCATGGGTTAAGGCGATGTGCTGTGTGAGTACCCAGTGTGCAGATTCGATTACTTCTGATGGCTACTGCCGAGTCCTCAATAATAATATTAATAATTTACAAAAATCTGTGAAGTTAGTGGCCAGTATGAAAACTATACCATCCTCATACTGCAACTGCCAACATATTGCAACTCAACTGCACATAAAAGTGCAGTTCAACCTTGCAGACCCACACATGATGCCCGAGAGTGTTATCTTAGACCATGAAATCGCGATCGGGTGGAGGATTAGATTCCAGATCATTGTTGATGCCAAGATGGTTTGTTGACAAGTGGTGCTGGGGAGGAGGGTAGGGGGGAGCTCCTGGAGGTGAGGGAATGGGGCAGGGGGGGGGAACAATGGGGCTCCTAACCCCATCCCTCTCCTCCAGGACAGGGGGTTAGGGGGAGGGTAGTTTGAGACCCCCCGCCCCCTTGTACCTCAGGAGTGTGTGTGTGTGTGTGTGAATTCCCGTATTTTTAGATGTGTATCTGCGAGGGGAAAGTATTCCCACTGTGATCGGTATGTATCACAACTATATTTTTAAAGTTTCCAATGGCTGCCTCTCTCCGCTCGCAGGGTTGAGCCTCAGCTCCTGGTCCGCTGTCCGGTCAGATGAGCAGTGGCTTCCCGACCCATTCTTGTTATGAATGATAACTTGTTTTTAATACTATGGTCCTCCATACCTTCATCATCTCACTCGTTAGACGAGGCGCCCCACTGACTTACCTGCCTCATTAGTGAGCTTTTTTTTCCAGCTTATCTCCGCTAACACTGACTTTACTTACACTAACAGGCTTTACCATCCCCGCACATACTTGGGATGGACGGTAGAGCGACGGGTCTTGTTTCATGCAGGTCTGGCGTTCAATCCCCGACCGTCCAAGTGGGAGTGC
>WNGS01092210.1:13801805-13812355 GCA_020271785.1 Procambarus virginalis
AAGATATTCGTTTCTAATCGATTCCTAATTGCAAGATTCATTGTTGCAAGGCAATCCAACTCACGTTTTAATGCTGATAGTAAGAGCGTCCAAGGAATCCGTCTCTAATCTCCCGGTGATTGCTGGAACACCTTGAAGGTGAAGCGACCGAGGTGAGAATCCCTTGAGCCTTGTTGCAGGAGGGGATTGCAGGAACGGTCTGTCGGGTGCGTGTAGGGGAATGTTAATGGTTGCAAGTGGCTGACACAAGGACGTCTGATTCTCACTATGAGAGAGAGAGAGAGAGAGAGAGAGAGAGAGAGAGAGAGAGAGACAGAGAGAGAGAGAGAGAGACAGAGAGAGAGAGAGAGAGAGAGAGAGAGAGAGACAGAGAGAGACAGAGAGAGAGAGAGAGAGAGAGAGAGACAGAGAGAGACAGAGACAGAGAGAGACAGAGAGAGACAGAGAGAGAGAGAGAGACTGTGTGTATGTATACGAGGGCAGCAATGAGTAAATGAGTGAGGAAGTGGATAGCCTAGAGGGCAAGGGGGGATATGACCCCCTTCCCCCCCTCTTGAAGAAAGAGGGGGGGGAGGGGGGGGGCAGAACAAGGGACAAACATTTAATAACGCACCAAAAAAGAAAAAACAAGTGAATATCGAGCATTAACGCCGACAATATTTTCTTCCATCTCCCGAAGGGAAGTTTTCTTCTTAAGATGCTGACACCCCCCTACAGACCCCCCCCACCCCCCTCCCCTATCCCCAGCCCCCCTACACCCCCTCCCCTATCCCCAGCCCCCTCCACACCCCTCCCCTACCCCCAGACCCCCCTACACCCCCTCCCCTACCCCAGACTCCCTCTACATTATTCTTGGTCTCCAGCATCCCTCCTCCTCATCTCCTGAATCCATCTTTACCTTTCCAGGTGTGGGGTCTGACCCCAGGGTGTGTAGCCAGGGGTGGGGTCTGACCCCAGGGTGTGTAGCCAGGGGTGGGGTCAGACCCCAGGCTGTGTAGCCAGGGGTGGGGTCTGACCCCAGCTGTGTAGCCAGGGGTGGGGTCTGACCCCAGGCTGTGTAGCCAGGGGTGGGGTCTGACCCCAGCTGTGTAGCCAGGGGTGGGGTCTGACCCCAGCTGTGTAGCCAGGGGTGGGGTCTGACCCCAGGCTGTGTAGCCAGGGGAGGGGTCTGACCCCAGGCTGTGTAGCCAGGGGAGGGGTCTGACCCCAGGGTGTGTAGCCAGGGGTGGGGTCTGACCCCAGGCTGTGTAGCCAGGGGAGGGGTCTGACCCCAGGCTGTGTAGCCAGGGGAGGGGTCTGACCCCAGGCTGTGTAGCCAGGGGTGGGGTCTGACCCCAGGCTGTGTAGCCAGGGGTGGGGTCTGACCCCAGGGTGTGTAGCCAGGGGTGGGGTCTGACCCCAGGCTGTGTAGCCAGGGGTGGGGTCTGACCCCATGTACAACTGTGTGGGGTCATATCGTCTCCCTGATGGCTCAGTGGTAACCCGCCTTGAGCATAGAAAGCAATTTAATCTAGGTTCGTATCCTGGCCAAGGAGGATTGACTGGGCACCAATCCATAACAATTCGCCTGTGTTCACCCGGTAATTGTATACCTGGTTGGTAATCGATTAGCGGGTTGTGTTCTAGGGATGTCACACCTTGATTGAGGAGGAGCAATGACCTTGGGGTCACAGGGGGTCACCCTACGCCAGGGGGGTCAGCAGGGGGTCACGGCCCTTGTGGATTAGGGGATTGAACGCCGACCTGCTTGACGCGAGACCGTCGCTCTAGCGTCCACCTCAAGTCCGATTTAGCGTCCCTAGAGTAATGACTTTTCATATTCGAATGTGCTCTGAAATACAGAGTCCCGGGATCGATCCCGGGCGCCGGAGAGAAACAACGGGCAGAGTTTCTTTCACCCTATGCCCCTGTTACCTAGCAGTAAAATAGGTACCTGGGTGTTAGTCAGCTGTCACGGGCTGCTTCCTGGAGGTGGAGGCCTGGTCGAGGACCGGGCCGCGGGGACGCTAAAGCCCCGAAATCATCTCAAGATAACCTCAAGATAATATTTAGAAGTTAGGGAGCTAAAAATACAAATTGATAAATTAGAAGTGTCTCTATGACAGAAATGTTTGACTTATTTTTACTATCAAATTATTTTTTTCATTTCAAAATCTATTTAACAGCAAAATTTCAGAAAGATTCTAATCTCTCCTACGTATGATTTCCAACGTTTCCGGCTCTACGTTATTCATACATTAAATTAAAGCATAAATCTGATAAATTTATACATTTCCAAAAGTATAAATTAGGGGTGCGAATGAATTTTTTTTTCAGCAGCTTGAAATATATATATATCGAATAATTTTATGTAATCAGAATCAAGAATAGATGTTATTTTGATAGATTAATACAATCTATGAAAATGAAAATGTCGAAAAATAACTTTGTTTCCAATTATTAAACAGTTAATGAGCTCCGAAGCACCAGGAGGCTGTTTATAACAATAACAACAGTTGATTGGCAAGTTTTCATGCTTGTAAACTGTTTAATAAATGTAACCAAAGCCGTCAAAGATTGAGGAAAGATGGACAACGTTCGTAAGTACTTGCGTAACTGCTTCGTGAATCTGGACCCAGGTTCGTAAGTGCTTGCGTAACTGCTTCGTAAATCTGGCTCCTGGTTCGTAAGTGCTTGCGTAACTGCTTCGTGAATCTGGTCCCAGGTTCGTACGTGCTTGCGTAACTGCTTTGTAAATCTGGCCCCAGGCTCGTAAGTGCTTGCGTAACTGGTTGATACCTGGTTGATACCTGGTTGATGGGGTTCTGGGAGTTCTTCTACTCCCCAAGCCCGGCCCGAGGCCAGGCTTGACTTGTGAGAGTTTGGTCCACTAGGCTGTTGCTTGGAGCGGCCCGCAGGCCCACATACCCACCACAGCCCGGCTGGTCCGGAACTCCTTGGAGGAATAAATCTAGTTTCCTCTTGAAGATGTCCACGGTTGTTCCGGCAATATTTCTTATGCTTGCTGGGAGGACGTTGAACAACCGCGGACCTCTGATGTTTATACAGTGTTCTCTGATTGTGCCTATGGCACCCCTGCTCTTCACTGGTTCTATTCTGCATTTTCTTCCATATCGTTCACTCCAGTACGTTGTTATTTTACTGTGTAGATTTGGGACCTGGCCCTCCAGTATCTTCCAGGTGTATATTATTTGATATCTCTCTCGTCTTCTTTCTAGTGAGTACATTTGGAGAGCTTTGAGACGATCCCAATAATTTAGGTGCTTTATCGCGTCTATGCGTGCTGTATATGTTCTCTGTATTCCCTCTATTTCAGCAATCTCTCCTGCTCTGAAGGGGGAAGTGAGTACTGAACAGTACTCAAGACGGGACAGCACAAGTGACTTGAAGAGTACAAGCATTGTGATGGGATCCCTGGATTTGAAAGTTCTCGTAATCCATCCTATCATTTTTCTGGCTGTCGCAATATTTGCTTGGTTATGCTCCCTAAACGTTAGGTCGTCAGACATCATTATTCCCAAATCCTTTACATGTTGTTTTCCTACTATGGGCACATTTGATTGTGTTTTGTACCCTGTATTATGTTTAAGGTCCTCATTTTTACCGTACCTGAGTACCTGGAATTTGTCACTGTTAAACATCATGTTATTTTCTGATGCCCAGTCGAAAACTTTATTAATATCAGCTTGAAGTTTTTCAATGTCTTCAGCCGAGGTAATTTTCATACTGATTTTTGTGTCGTCTGCAAAGGATGATACGAAGCTGTGACTTGTATTTTTGTCTATATCTGATATGAGAATAAGGAAAAGCAGCGGTGCAAGGACTGTACCCTGAGGTACAGAGCTTTTAACTGCACTTGGACTAGATTTTATATGGTTGACCGTTACTCGCTGAGTCCTGTTTGACAGAAAACTGAGTATCCAGCGTCCTACTTTACCGGTTATTCCCATTGACTTCATTTTGTGTGCTATCACGCCATGGTCACATTTATCGAAAGCCTTTGCGAAGTCCGTGTATATCACATCAGCATTCTGTTTTTCTTCTAATGCCTCAGTGACTTTATCGTAGTGCTCAAGTAGCTGTGAGAGGCACGATCTTCCCGCTCGAAATCCATGTTGGCCTGGGTTGTGAAGGTCATTGGTCTCCATGAAATTGGTGACCTGACTCCTAATCACTCTCTCAAATACTTTTATTATGTGCGATGTTAGTGCAACTGGTCTATAATTCTTTGCCAATGCTTTGCTCCCTCCCTTGTGTAGAGGGGCTATGTCTGCTACTTTAAGTGCATCTGGTATCTCCCCGTGTCCAAGCTCTTCCTCCACACTATACTGAGTGCCTGTGCTACCGGCACTTTGCATTTCTTTATAAATATTGAATTCCATGAGTCTGGACCTGGGGCCGAGTGCATGGGCATGTTTTCAATTTCTCTTTCAAAATTTAGTGCGCTCGTGTTGATATCAGTTATATTTACAGGGGTTTGGATATCCCGCATAAAGAAATTGTCTGGATCTTCTACTTTCATGTTGTTTATTGGAGTGCTAAACATGTCCTCATACTGCTTTTTTAGGATTTCACTAATTTCTTTGTCATCCTCCGTGTATGAACCTTCACTTGTACGAATAGGTCCAATACTGGCAGTAGTTTTTGCTTTTGATTTCGCATATGTGAAGAAGTATTTGGATTTTTCTTTATTTCCTGAATTGCTTTCTGTTCTAACTGCCTTTCTTCAGTTTCATATGAGTGTTTCAATTTCCGCTCGATTTCTTCAATCTCCCTATTTAAATTATTCCTTCTTTGACGGGAAATTCGTGTCTGCATAAGCAGTTCCGTTATTCTTTTCCTGCGTTTATAGTGTCTTCTGCGTTCTCTTTCTACGTTGGATCTCTTTCTGGCTTTCCTCAAAGGAACATGTTTCAGACAGACTTGATACGCTTCCGAAGTCAGTTTTTCTATTCCTTCTGTAGGACTTTTATTACTTAAAACAGTTTCCCATGGAATGTTTTTAAGTTCCCTGTTTATTATCTCCCAGTCTATCCTTTTATTATTAAAATTGAATTTACTGCTTGTAAATCTGGCCCCAGGTTCGTAAGTGCTTGCGTAACTGCTTCCTGAATCTGGCCCCAGGTTCGTAAGTGCTTGCGTAACTGCTTCCTGAATCTGGCCCCAGGTTCGTAAGTACTTGCGTAACTGCTTCGTGAATCTGGCCCCAGGTTCGTTAAGTGCTGCGTAACTGCTTCGTAAATCTGGCTCCTGGTTCGTAAGTGCTTGCGTAACTGCTTCGTGAATCTGGCCCCAGGTTCGTACGTGCTTGCGTAACTGCTTTGTAAATCTGGCCCCAGGTCGTAAGTGCTTGCGTAACTGCTTCTGAATCTGGCCCCAGGTTCGTAAGTGCTTGCGTAACTGCTTCGTGAATCTGGCCCCAGTGCCCAAGACTTCATTCACTACAAACCTGACCTCACTTGACATCACTTAGTCCCCCCTGACCATCACCCTTCAACATCGTCCCACTCGTCCTAACGTAACTCCAGCCTCCAGCAAAAATTCACTAAACGCCACCACAACAGCCTAATTAACCCCTTTTAGTTTTCTTCTGAGATGAATACCTACGAGGCCAGCAAACTCTTCGCCTGCCCCCCCCCCCTTCAGGCAAGCCTCCAAGTTCTCAAAACTCCCGAAAAGAATTATTTCAAACGAGGGGGGGCAATCGCCCTCTTAATTAGCCTCATTACCGGAAAACCCTCCAAGAATAGTCTCCCGGTGTGAAGAACCGGTCCACCCTCACACCGGAAGAACCGGTCCACCCTCACACCCCAAGAACCGGTTCAGCCTCACACCGGAAGAACCGGTCCACCCTCACACCCCAAGAACCGGTCCACCCTCACACCCCAAGAACCGGTCCAGCCTCACACCCTAAGAACCGGTCCACCCCTCACACCCCAAGAACCGGTCCACCCTCACACCCCAAGAACTGGTCCACCCTCACACCCCAAGAACCGGTCCACCCTCACACCCCAAGAACAGGTCCATCCTCACACCCCAAGAACCGGTCCACCGTCACACCCCAAGAACGGTCCACCGTCACACACCCCAAGAACCGGTCCACCGTCACACCCAAGAACCGGTCCACCCTCACACCCCAAGAACCGGTCCACCGTCACACCCCAAGAACCGGTCCACCCTCACACACCCAAGAATCGGTTCACCCTCACACCCCAAGAACTGGTCCACCCTCACACCCCAAGAACCGGTCCACCCTCACACCCCAAGAACCGGTCCAGCCTCACACCCAAGAACTGGTCCACCCTCACACCCCAAGAACTGGTCCACCCACACCCCAAGAACCGGTCCATCCTCACACCCCAAGAAACCGGTCCATCCTCACACCTCAAGAACCGGTCCACATTCACACCCCAAGAACCGGTCCACGTCAACACCCCAAGAACCGGTCCACCGTCACACCCAAGAAACAGGTCCACCCTCACACCCCAAGAACCGGTCCACCCTCACACCCCAAGAACTGGTCCACCCTCACACCCAAGAACCGGTCCACCGTCACAACCCAAGAACCGGTCCACCCTCACACCCCAAGAACCGGTCCACCCGGTTCTTGGGATGCGTGCCGCGCGAGGCCTGACGCGAGTAGCGTAAGATTCGCTTCTCCAGCCGCTGTCGTCCGCTGCGCCAACGGCCTTTTACGGCGTCCAACTTTGAGGTGGATGACTTTGATGGCGAAGAGGAGGTGCTACGACCACCCCCTAGTACGACCACCCCCTGGTACGACCACCCCTGGTACGACCACCCCCTGGTACGACCACCCCTGGTACGACCACTCCCTGGTACGACCACCCCTGGTACGACCACCCCCTAGTACGACCACTCCCTGGTACGACCACCCCCTGGTACGACCACCCCTGGTACGACCACCCCCTGGTACAGACACCCCCTGGTACGACCACCCCCCTGGTACGACCACCCCTGGTACGACCACCCCCTGGTACGACCACCCCATGGTACGACCACCCTTTGGTACGACCACCCCTGGTACGACCACCCCCTGGTACGACCACCCCTGGTACGACCACCCCTAGTACGACCACCCCTGGTACGACCACCCCCTGGTACGACCACCCCCTAGTACGACCACCCCCTGGTACGACCACCCCCTGGTACGACCTCCCCCTGGTACGACCTCCCCCTGGTACGACCACCCTGGTACGACCACCCCCTGGTACGACCTCCCCCTGGTACGACCTCCCCCTGGTACGACCACCCCCTGGTACGACCACCCCCCCTGGTACGACCACCCCTAGTACGACCACCCCCTGGTACGACCACCCTGGTACGACCACCCCTGGTACGACCACCCCCTGGTACGACCTCCCCCTGGTACGACCACCCCCTGGTACGACCACCCCCTGGTACGACCACTCCCTGGTACGACCACCCCCTGGTACGACCACCCCCTGGTACGACCACCCCCCTGGTACGCCACTCCCTGGTACGACCACCCCCTGGTACGACCACCCCCTGGTACGACCACCCCGGTACGACCACCCCCTGGTACGACCACCCCCTGGTACGACCACCCCCTGGTACGACCACCCCTGGTACGACCACCCCTGACAATTGTGATGGAAATGATCTTTCTATGTAACATGATGAATAGGATTTTCCACCATTAATATGACAGGAGGGACGACCCTAATATGACAGGAGGAACGACCCTCTACGTCAAGCAGATGTCATAAACATTCTTACCAAAATAAATCAAATTTAAAAAAAAACATTAGTAATCAATACGATTTANATCATTTCTGTGCGTAACTATAGTTAAAACTAATGGGCAATACCTAAGACAATAATGTCCCAGTCATTAGAGAGAGTAAATAATTCCCCAATTATCAGAGGGAGATAAATAATTCCCAATTCTCAGAGGAGATAAATAATTCCCCAGTTCACAGAAACAAATCATTTCCAAACTCTCGACGAAGGAAATGGATTCCAAGATTTGATGAACAAATGTTTATTTTAGAGCAAAAATAAATGATCTTCGCGAATTTTTGTAAACAAACTCCTCCCACTTTAGGCAGAACTTTATCTCTTTACCTTTCAGGCGTCGTGACCACTACAAGGAAGGCAGGGTTTTGATATTTTCCCTTACTAACCTTTGAAAAAAGCGGGGAAAAAAGCAACAGGTGGGAAAAAAGGAAGATTAAGTGAAGGAGAAGTCGCTTGGGCACAAAAGGTGAGTTGTCACATCTGTTACAGAGGAGACGGAGGCGTGTTTGTCCTATCCTGCTTCATGATGTGGTATACCATCCTGCTTCACGATGTGGTATACCATCCTGCTTCACGATGTGGTATACTAGCCTGCTTCACGATGTGGTATACCATCCTGCTTCATGATGTGGTATACCATCCTGCTTCACGATGTGGTATACTAGCCTGCTTCATGATGTGGTATACTAGCCTGCTTCACGATGTGGTATACTATCCGGTGGATGGGTGCTCACCTATCAGTGACTACGGGGGAGTGAGGTCTAGTTCTTAACGCCCCGCCTGCTGGCCTTGTCCACCTGATGCGTTATTATTTAACTATTCTGACGGTCCAATTCTCTGTCGCGTCTGGTCTTAAAGTTGTGGATGGAGGTGGCTTCCACAACTTATTTCAGTGTATTCCACTTTTTGGCCATCTGTACTGGGGACGAGTATTTCCTTACATTCCTTCGGCTCATTTCCGTTTCCATCTGTGTGTGTACTCATCATTTTGTGTCTGCAGGATCGAGCATTGACTCTTGGATCCCGCCTTTCAAGCCATCGGTTGTTTACAGCAATGACTCCGGTCCTATTTCCCTATCATCGGGCCGGGGGGACACTAAAGCCCCGAAATCATCTCAAGATAACCTCAAGAAGATCATACTTAGTTTTAAAATTATGAATAGAGTGTGCTTCCACAACCTGCTCCTTAAGTGCATTCCATTTTTCCACTACTTTCACGCTAAAAGAAAACTTCCTAACATCTCTGTCCCCTTTGTGTACAACTCCCTGCCCCCTCCACCTGCTAAATAGGCTGTCCTTATCTGCCTTGTCTATTATCTTGAGTATTTTGTATGTAGTAATCATGTCTCCCTGTTTCTCCTATATTTCAGTGACGTGAGGTTTAATACCCATAGTGTTTCCTCGTAGCCCATACCTCTCAGCCCCGGGGCTAGTCTAATGGCACACCTCTGAACTTTCTCCATCTTCATTTTGTGTTTGTATATATATATATGTATATATTATATATATATATATATATATATATATATATATATATATATATATATATATATATATATATATATGCAGAATAACCACATGTGAAAAATAGAGAATGCTTAACGCGTTCTTCTGAATCTTCATCTTCATTCTACTTTGCTCTGATGAAGGCGAATTAGCCGAATAAGTTAAGCATTCTCTATTTTTCACATGTGGTTATTCTGCATACTTGGATCGGTGTTTTTGTGATCATTGTTGCATATATATATATATATATATATATATATATATATATATATATATATATATATATATATATATATATATATATATATATATATACATATATATTGTATGTGTGTGTGTGCTTAATTCACTGGGTATATGACCTAATGACTATTAATTAAGTCTCCACATATCTCAACATGTGGTCATCTTGGTAATTAGGGAACAGAACTGCGTGGCGTTACCCACTGTCAACCTCACTGTTATTTCTGGCGATACACACACTCGCAAGTTATAGCTTTGAAATTAGCTTTGTGTTGGCTTCCTTCCTCGAAGCCAAACACGGCCTTGTGTACTTGAGGTTGCTACTGATGACCACTTCAAGGTTCTATACTTCAAGGTCCTCCTTTTGTCTTCAACAGGCGTTTTCCAAGCATTGTGTATTCACGTTTCAACGAAGAGCCTTAATTTGCACGTATCTGCATTGAAATTAATTAGCCATGTCTTTGCCCAGTATGTTGGCTTATGCTCACACATCTGCCCTTGAAGCTAATCTATTCTAACATATTCTTAGATGAGAAATTTGATGTTAGTTATTATTGGTTGTGTTTACTGGTAATTCATAGATATTATGGACTAGATTCTCATCATGGTTGATGAGACGAGGAGTGTCACTCGGTCACTTAGATGATCATTTTATATTTTCCTATTGTTGTGGCTGTCACTGATGCTGGCTTAAATTGGCCTCTCCCATACCGTGAGAACTTGTCTACCATACCGTGAGAACTTCTCTCATACCGTGAGAACTTCTCTCATACCGTGAGAACTTATCTACCATACCGTGAGAACTTATCTACCATACCGTGAGAACTTATCTACCATACCGTGAGAACTTATCTACCATACCGTGAGAACTTATCTACCATACCGTGAGAACTTATCTCCATACCGTGAGAACTTATCTACCATACAGTGAGAACTTATCTACCATATTATGAGAATTAATCGCGCTTAACAATCTCTTTTGTGATATTTCATTAATTTTAAATTCTTGCTTTAATAGTTTG
>WNGS01092210.1:13888639-13899845 GCA_020271785.1 Procambarus virginalis
TCTCTCTCTCTCTCTCTCTCTCTCTCTCTCTCTCCTCTCCTCTCCTCTCTCTCTCTCTCTCTCTCTCTCTCTCTCTCTCTCTCTCTCTCTCTCTCTCATATATATATATATATATACTATATATATCTATAATATATATATATATATATATATATATATTTGGGACCTACACGTAAAATGTTGAAGAATCACTTCGATAAGCCTGTAGGCTCCATCCCGAAATGGAGTTAAATATCACTTACATATATACATGGGTCTTTCTTCACCGCTGAATTACTATTTGAATGGTATTGTTTGTGTCGTTGTCTACAATAAGCATATTAGTAAAGGAGTTAGGAGTTTCATATTATTTAGCGATAGAAGTAGGATACAGGAAAGTGTTGGTGGTGTTGGGGGGAATGGAACGAGGTGATTGTGACACTTCGGGGCAATCGTGGACTCGGTGGCAACCTCGGTGTGGGTGGCATCACTAGGCTTCCCCTCCTCTCACCAACCTGCTCCTTGCACTCGCGTGCGCTCACAACAGTAAATCTTGGAGCAAACTAGAGAGAGGGAGAAGGGGGGGGGGTGCAGGGGCGGAAGAGACGAGGGATGCTGGTTTTGAGAAGCAAGCTTAGGGGCACCCGCCCTGTGTAGATGCAGAGGTATGACGGGTTTACTCAGGGGTGAGGCCTACCTAAACCATCCCCCCCCCCCCCAGCATCAACAAAACTACACCACTCGAAACACACACACTGTTCTATATATCAGTGGGCATGATAGCTGAGACTGGACAGCCCCTCTACTCGTATCCTAGGGGTCCAGTTGGTTCGATCCCAGGATGGAGAAGCCGAAAATGGGCAGAAAGTTTTTCACCTCATGGATGCCCCTGTTACCTAGCAGTAGAATAGACCGGAGATTAGACATCTGTACGGGCTGCTTCCTGTGTGTGTGATGTGTCGTGTGTGTCGATGTGTTGTGTTGTGTGTGTGTGTGTGTGTGTGGTGTGTGGTGTGTGGTGTGTGTGTGTATTGGGGAAAACAAAACTAGTAGTGTAGTAAAGTTGATTGATTGACAGTTGAGGAGACGGGCCGAAAGAGCAGAGCTCAAACCCCGCAAGCACAACTTAGGTGAATACACACACATACACACCAAAACCAGTCTGACAGAATACAATTTCTACGGAAGACTTCACATGGAAACATTCCCATAAGGCCCACAGTATGCTGTGGGCCTTATACACGTTGTCAAATCCCTCAGTATCTTATATGTTGCAATCATGCCTCTTTCTCGAGGGGTTGTGAGGTCTGCTTCATTAAACCTGCCCTCATGGGCTTCATCTTCATCTGGAGTCAGTACATTAGACACCCGATGGTTAGAAAGGCGGCGGTCCAAGAGCTAACAACTGAACCCTGTCAGGCACAAATCTTAAATACAGAGGAGAGCGGCACCCGACGGTGTGGAGCCATTACTTACCCTAGATCTGAGCGCCAGTGAGGGCGGGGAGGGAGTTCGTGAGGAAGGGGGTGGGGGATTTGAGAGGGGGAGAAGATGGAGGAGGAGTGAGGGAGAGGGGGGGGGGTCATGCCTCACCACCCCTGCTGACGGTGGCCCATCTCTCATCCCGTGCTTCATAAACATCGCGAAAAAGCCCCCCTCCCCCAACATCATAAACATCACCCCCCCCCCCAACACCCACCCTCCTATCTGACCCCCGCCAGACATTATAACGCCAGCAAGGCGACAATAAGGCTCCCCCCCCCCACACCCCCCGGCAGACACTCTCAGCTCCTGGGGGCCAGGAGTCACCAAGGCCTCGACCCATCAACTGTACCAACCTGTCCACCTTTTCTAAATCTTTGGCAGCGTCGTTTACATTTATAAAACAGTCTACCAGCATCGACACTTCCCAGTCAACTGTTGTTATTTGCTGTAAACTGTCCCCCTGTGCTTCGGAGCTCGTGAACAGTTCAATATATATACATAATCAAAGCCATTAAAGATGTACAGTTTCCGTAGGTACTTCCGTAACTGCTTCGGGAAGCAGTTAAGCCCCTAGACGCCAGACGTTGATGAGTCGCATAAGTTTGCGAATATTATAATGAAGTCCGTGCCTTTAAGGAATGATTTTGAGGCCCTTGTGGACGTGTCGACCAAGCTCAGGCGGGACGCTAGTGAGCGTGGGTCACAGTCTCTGTTATGGTAGGCCTACAAGCCACCTGTTACGGTCTGGTAGGCCTACCATAGACCTACGAGTCCGCTGTTACGGTAGGCCAACAGTGCCAAACAGGAGTGCATACTCCAGGCTCGAGTAAGCTCAATGACCTCTGACTCCTCAAGCCACTGAACTGAGAGACCTCACCTGAATGGAAGACTTTACCCCGTTACTTTTTCTCGTTTTCGTCAATTGTGGTTTGTCTGGAAAGGGTTGACCTCTGTGGACGGTGTGGAGAGTGTTTGATGCCAGCTTTAATACTGTATCTTTCAGGTCTCTGGGCATTTCTTAGTTTTCTAAATCTGAATTAATTTCTTTAATTGTATGTTTCTAATAACTGCATTAGATAGTCTAAAGTCATAATCAATGTTTTCTTTCTTGCAAGCCTCATTGGCCAATCGATCTCACAAAGTCATGTTTTCCAACTCCAACAGGGAGGGATCCACACAAATTTTTATACAAGAGTATTATCATTGGCAAAAATTACATTCCATTAATATTACAAGCTACTTCAGACATGTAGATAGACAGAAACACAGGGAGAGAGAAGTGACAGGGCGACCGCAGACCAGCGAGTCTCAAGCAACAGTATACATGACACAACTAACATTAAAACTGAGAGTTTTGTCAACACGCTAAAAGCTGATATAAAAACCTCGTGAGTCAGGGAGGTGTTGGTGAGGGAGGTGGGGGTCAGGGAGGTGTGAGTCAGGGAGGTGTGGGTCAGGGAGGTGTGAGTCAGGGAGGGGTGGGTCAGGGAGGTATGAGTCAGGGAGGTATGAGTCAGGGAGGAGTTGAGTCAGGGAGGTGTGAACCTCCGCCAGCGACCACCATGTCCACCACTCCGCGCTTGGGTGGGTCTTCAAAATAGCTTTGTAATTAGTGACGCGCCGTAATTCCCAGCAGTTGTTAGGTGGGTCCACCTGTCTTGGCCTGACGGCACATCGCCCGCTCTTTATAACAAAAAAATGTGAAACAAGGGACTCCTGCTGCTTGGTATCGACGGCTTGGTGAGGCCGGAGACCAAGTGATCTTTGGTCACCCTCTTGTGGTGGTGGAACTCTGGTGAGGCTGGAGACCAAGTGATCTTTGGTCACCCTCTTGTGG
Organism: Procambarus virginalis; assembly: GCA_020271785.1. Classification (NCBI taxonomy): domain Eukaryota; kingdom Metazoa; phylum Arthropoda; class Malacostraca; order Decapoda; family Cambaridae; genus Procambarus; species Procambarus virginalis. The sequence continues at coordinate 13,891,941 of WNGS01092210.1, forward strand.
TGGTGGAACTCTGGTGAGGCTGGAGACCAAGTGATCTTTGGTCACCCTCTTGTGGTGGTGGAACTCTGGTGAGGCCGGAGACCAAGTGATCTTGGTCACCCTCTTGTGGTGGTGGAACTCTGGTGAGGCCGGAGACCAAGTGATCTTTGGTCACCCTCTGTGGGGTGGAACTCTGGTGAGGCTGGAGACCAAGTGATCTTTGGTCACCCTCTTGTGGTGGTGGAAACTCTGGTGAGGCTGGAGACCAAGTGATCTTTGGTCACCCTCTTGTGGTGGTGGAACTCTGGTGAGGCCGGAGACCAAGTGATCTTTGGTCACCCTCTTGTGGTGGTGGAACTCTGGTGAGGCCGGAGACCAAGTGATCTTTGGTCACCCTCTTGTGGTGGTGGAACTCTGGTGAGGCCGGAGACCAAGTGATCTTTGGTCACCCTCTTGTGGTGGTGGAACTCACCTAGTTGTGCTTCGGCTCTTTGGTCCCGCCTCACAACTGTTAGTCTACTGGTGTACAGGTTCCTGGGCCTACTGGGCTCTATCATATCTACATTTGAAACTGTGTATGGAGTCAGCCTCCACCACATCACTTTCTAATGCATTCTGTTTGTTAACTACTCTGATACTGGAAAAGTTCCTTGTAATGTCTCTGTTGCTCATTTGGGTACTCAGTTTCCACCTGTGTTCCCTTGTTCGTGTATCACCCAAGCTAAATAATCTGTCCTTATCTATCCTATCAATACCCCTGAGAATTTTGTGTGTAGTGATCATGTCTTCCCGAATTCTGTCTTCCAGGGACCTTGGTGTTAGTGACCTTGTGCTTGTGGTTCTTTTGCCTAACAGTACTTACCTAACGGTGACTACGGGGGAGTGAGGTCTAGCTGTTTATGCCTCTAACTATTCTGACGTTCAAATTCTGATCAAATCTGGTCCTAAAATTGTGGATGGAGGTGGCTTCCACAACTTCTTCTTTCAGTGCATACCACTTGCTGACCTCCCATACAGGGTACGAGTATTTCCTTCCTCTGACGAATTTGCGTATCCAGCTTCTATTTTAGGTCCTTTTGTCTCAACTTACAAAGGATATCCTTGTCCACCTTATTTATCCCCTTCAGTATCTTGTATATTGCGATCATATCCCCTCTGTTCCTTCTATCATCAAGGGTTGAGAAATTAATTCAATTAGCCTATTCTCATAGCTGATGACCGCGTCTTGTGGTGAGGCTCGTGTTCCAGATCCTCTACTGGTTCAGAACTTCCTCTTCTCCATAGCCAAGCAAATGAAGTTCTTCAGAGCAAAAAAAATCGTGCTCTTTCTGTTGTCTATTGGAAGGTGATTGTATGTGTTCCGTCTCATCCATCGAGGCAATTGTCCAGCTGACTTTAGTATACACCAGTTGCGTGTCTGGCCAGATATGGACCTTGTGTATACGTCCATTATAAAACTAACTATTAAACACTTGTTAATTATAATAAAAGTTATTTGTGTATAATAAACATATATATATATATATATATATATATATATATATATATATATATATATATATATATATATATATATATATATATATATAAGTGAGGTCTGTGGATTATATTACACGGTAATCATCCCTGCGGCAGCGTCTGATAGGAAGTATATAATTACATTTAAGATGCTATAAAACAATTATATTTAACTGCCGATATAAAATCATTACATAACTCTGTATAATTCCCCAATATCCTGTACCGCCCGGGGGAGGCGAGAGGTTTTATTGTGTGTGCAGGGTGCCCGGTGGGGCCCCTGGAGGCGGCGTGCTCACCTCTTTATGTAGTGGTGTGTTTACGGCCAGGTGGAGCAGGGAGCACTTGGTGTTAGGAAGAAGGGCGGGACTATGGCTGCTGCTGCTGCTGCTGGCCCGTTTTCTACTGTTTATCGGGATCACCATTTCCCTCCTGGCGCTGCAGTAAAATTGAGCCACCAACAGGTCTCGTAAAACAAAGCATAAAACGAGGTGCCTTAACATCTGGCGACTGAGGAGGCATCCTTCTTTTCCCCCAGACACACGCAAACGCGTACACACACACACTCACGGAAACACAATCAATCTCCTAAGTTCCTGGACTCAATAATGCAAATATGGTTTATATAATCACAGTTGACGGAGACCGTCTGTTTATCCTTCAAGCCTCTAAACGTTGCGAGGATGCAAGTGGTGGAGTAAAGACAAGCTGAGAATAACGCACAAGGTGGCGTCACGCGACAGTATCTTGTGACAACTGAAATGCAAGTCGAATCAGGATTTTCGGAAGCTCCCGCGAGTGTCGCCAGTAAAACGGATTTGTTTAAGCGCGCCAGATAACGCGGTCGCGCCCTCTGATAGTTGATTCGAGCGCCCCGTCGCATGGCCAGAGGGCCCATACCGCCTCTTACCCACCGCCCTCTACCCTTGTCGTCCCGACCTTGTTTCGTCGCCTCTCCGCCACCACGGGTCTCCACGCTGAGTGCCGCCGCCCTGCCGTCTCCGCCACCACAGGTCTCCACGCTGAGTGCCGCCGCCCTGCCGTCTCCGCCACCACGGGTCTCCACGCTGAGTGCCGCCGCCCTGCCGTCTCCGCCACCACGGGTCTCCTCGCTGAGTGCCGCCGCCCTGCCGTCTCCGCCACCACGGGTCTCCTCGCTGAGTGCCGCCGCCCTGCCGTCTCCTCCTCCCCGCGTACTGCAGCACTGTGATAGTTACGATGTGCACACCGCTACTCCAAGAATGTGAGTTGTTTCCTTCCCCCAGATGGGGCGCCTGACAGCTGGGTCAACAGCGCTTGGGATTCGTAGTCCTGAGGTTCCTGGTTCGATCCCCGGTGGAAGCGGAGTCAAATGGGCAAAATGCTTCTTTCATCATGATGCCCCTGTTACCTAGCAGTAAATAGGTACCTGGGAGTTAGACAGCTGCTACGGGCTGCTTCCGGGGCGGTGTGTGTAAGAAAAAGGAGGCCGAGTCGAGGACCGGGCCGCGGGGACGCTAAGCCCTGAAATCATCTCAAGATAGGTAGTTATTACCACGCCCGACGACCTTCTACAACTCACACTCGTGAATGCTTTCGCTTGATCACGTGCGCACGCTCTCCCTAACGTGCGCACGCTCTCCCCAACGTGCGCACGCTCTCCCCAACGCGTGCACGCTCTCCCCAACGTGCGCACGCTCTCCCCAACGTGCGCACGCTCTCCGCAACGTGCGCACGCTCTCCCCAAGGCAAGCACGCTCTCCCCAACGCGTGCACGCTCTCCCCAACGCGTGCACACATGCTCACGCAAACACGCCCGTCCTCACGCACCCAGCGTGGTTACATCCTTCTGTAGTACACATTACCGAAGCGAACACTCGGTCGTAGAAAATGTCGCTGATGATCTTAAGCATCTTGCACCACCTTCCTCATCTCACACTCGAGTGAAGATGCTGCCCACCAGATGATCAACTCCAAACGCACCATTTTGTCTCCAAAACAGTGTATACAGCTTACGGACTTGTTCTCCAAGCATACTCCACAAGATAATAATCTGTTATCTACTTTTTCTACGTCCCACAGACTACGATGTGATTCACCAGCCAAGGTAATTAAGGATGTTTTGAGTGTATGTAAAAGGAAAAAAAGATCTCTCGACTTCACAGTTGTGGGACAATAAATAATTTAACTCTAAATTGACCAGGTTGACGGGGAAGGGAGCTCATATCCCGTCTCTAAGCCCTGGAGTAGACCAGGTTGACGGGGAAGAGAGCTCATATCCCGTCTCCAAGCCCTGGAGTAGACCAGGTTGATGGGAGCTCATATCCCGTCTCTAAGCCCTGGAGTAGACCAGGTTGACGGGGGAGAGAGCTCATATCCCGTCTCTAAGCCCTGGAGTAGACCAGGTTGACGGGGAAGAGAGCTCATATCCCGTCTCCAAGCCCTGGAGTAGACCAGGTTGACGGGGAAGAGAGCTCATATCCCGTCTCTAAGCCCTGGAGTAGACCAGGTTAGAAGAATGCCGGAGTCTTTGTTATTTCCGTCTCGTCGTATTGTTTCCCCAAACGGAGGAATGTGCTTATCTGGCGACAGAGAGCAGCACGCCACCTACTAACTCTACGGCCCCTACCTCACCCCACACCCCCCTCACACCGTTCCTGCTCCCTCACTCTCTCTGTCTTTCTCTTCCTTCCCCCCCCCCCCTCCCTCCATTCTTTCGATCGTCCAAGACATCCTTCCTCCAGCCCTTCCCGCTTTTATCCCTCTCTCTCCTGGACTCTTTCTTTCACACTCTCTCAGCCTCCCCCTCCATTCCCCACACCCTCCCCTACCTCCTTCCCCTTCCTTCCTTCCTTCCTCGTGTAACCCTGTCTCTTACTTCTCACTTATATCACTGTCTTCCAACCCGTCCCATCCCAAATCCTTATCCTGACCCCTTCCCAGTGCTATATAGTCGAACGGCTTGGCGCTATCCCCTGATAATTCCTTTCCCTTATCTTTCCCTGACAATGACGATCATCAAATTTGCTTCCTCTTCCCCCCCCCCCCTCCCCTTCCATTTCCTCCCCCACCCCTCCCCTTTCCTCCCCCATCACCCCTACCCGCCTCATATTGGAGCCTCCTCACCTCCCCTCCTTCTCCCCCTCATTCTCTGCACTTAACACCCTCTATTATAACTGATACTAAAATAAGGAAATGAATCAACAAGGGCTAAATATACGAAGACCAAAAATTGGTGTTAGATCTTTCAAATAAAAAACTGAACTCATAATAATAGGTTCAGATTGGTTACATTTGAGAAATTTTGATTTAGGGCGGATTTAGGAATGGTTGGGTTTGGTGAGGGAGGTCCCTGCCAGGTGGCGCCACCGGTGTACAGGGTGCTGGAAGACGTTGTGTTTGACAGGTGAACACACAGGAGTGAAAATAAGGACTGTACACAGGACCTGCCTGCCATACGGGTGATGCCATGGGCAGTGCTCCCCTCTTCTTGTGTTCCTTCTGCTGCATCTTCATCTGCCTCAACCTTCGTGGATACTAAGCATGCTGCCTCTTCTTCCTCTACGCGTATTGCTTTGCCTCCTCTCCTCTAGTTTCCCTATTGGCACTCCAACCCGCTATCCCTTGACAATACGTCACATTGTCCTCCTTCACTTAAGGAGGAGAGGTTGTGGAAGCCACCTCCACCCAACACTTAAGGTCAGATTCGACAAAATTTCAAACGTCACAATGTTAGAATAAGAACGCAACAGGTGGACCAGGCCAGTAGCCGGGGACATAGAGGCTAGACCCACTTCCCCGTAATCACTGTGTAGGTAAGCACCCTCCTCTTCCTCCTCCTTCCCTTACATTTCTTCACAAGCGAGACTGTTAAATTTCCCTTCTCACTGTGTCAGTGTTTTTATTACTTATCCAAGAATGGCTACTTCAAGCATTGCCTACTTAACAGTGTTCACTTAAAGCCTATCCAACAGTGTAAGGGGGTGCACACGTGTGGGGGAGGGGGGAGGAAGCCACTAGGGGTGGGGGTGCCACGTGTGTGGGGGGGGGAGGGATGCAGGTGATGGCCACGCGTGGCACTAGTGTCACGTGGCACAGCGTAGGGGTGCCAACCGCTGTTATGACACACTGTTGTCTCCCCTCCCCCTCACCTCATTTGTGTCCTTCATCCTCAACCCTTCCCCGTCACTCTCACTTCCCATCCCTGACCCCTCACCCCCCACTCCTTTCCCTGCCCCTCTCCCTCCCCATCTCCCTCCCTGCCCCCTCCCCCCCACCCCCCCTCTAACGGAGGGGTAAGAAGTTATGAGTAGATATGGTCTTCCCCCCCCCAGTAGTCCCATCAACCTGCCCCAGCGCCTCATCAACCTCCCCCACCCTCATACAGTGTTCCAGAACCCATATAACAATCTAGACGGAGGTCGTTATTCTCTTAATAATAAAAACAAATGTCACGATATATTGTTTACCAAGCAGGTGATGAGTCACCACATAACGTGGTCTAAAGTATGTTGCCAGACCCACACACTAGAAGGTGAAGGGAACGACAACGTTTTCGTGTCCGTCCTGGACCATTCTCAAGTCGATCAGAATGGTCGCAGGACGGACCGACGAACGTCGTCGTCCCTTCACCTTCTAGCTGTGTGTCTGGTCAACATATTGTTTACCAAGTTTCTGCGTAACAACTGTCTAATGAAGAAGCTGTATACACATCTGAATGGTGAAGGAGTTCAACCTATAACCTCTTTCAACCCGTCCTCGCAAATTCGTATAGTCATATTGACTTATTACTACGTGCATAGGTGACATACTAAACATAATAGTAGTTTCCCTTGAAAAGCTTCAATAGAAAACACCGACCTTACCTAACCCTACGTTAGTATGTTAAAATAAGCATCTCTATAGCCTTCGTAATTACAATTGTTCATTTAACTATTATAGGTATAGGTATAGGAATAATTGTAATTACGAAGCAATAAGATGCTTATCTTACCATACTAAGTACAGGTAGGTAAGGTCGGTGTTTCTATGAGGCTTTTCAAGGGAAAACTATTATGTTTAAGTACTGTCACCTATGCACATATTTAATAAGCAATTATTGACTATACGAATTTGCCTGGACGGGTTGACCCTCTTTATGTAACAAGTGCTAACCATATTTATACACATATTTGTGAGAGGAAATGAGAAAGGTCCTGAGATCAGTGTTGTCGAACGCTGGAGTCAAGGCCGTTTGGTCAACACTACATCTGATTTAAAGGGCCGGGACGGCAGCCAATTGTTATTATGACAACCGGAAGTTGCCAGCGGGGTTAAAGTTCTTTCCGCCCATCGATCTTAACCCCCTCATTCTCTGCCCTCTCTTTCCCCTCTTCCTCCCCCTCGTCTTCTCTACTCTTTTCCCCCTCAGCTTCCCATATTATTTCTTTTAAACATTATAGACATTTTTCTACGTTTCACTTTGTTTCCGCCAGGAAGTGGTACAGCATTTTTTTTACAGGCGGTGGGGAGGGTGGGGGTGGGGAGGTTGTGGGGGTGGGGGTGTGGAGGGGAGGGGGGGGGTGTTAATTAGCCAAATACTAGTAGTGTTGAAGCAACAACGAGTAGCAACACAGGTGAGCTGTTGCAAGGCCTCGCAGGTGTTGCAAGAGACCTGTCCTACGTGGTCTGGGGCGTCCGATAGCTCGGAACCGCAGTCTCTTGGTCCCCTGTTCTCCTAACCCACCCCCTCCCCTTTCTCACCCCTCACTTCTCTTCCTCACTCTCCTCCCTCCCCTTTCCTCACATTCAACCCTCTCACCTACCCATTACCTCTCACCTTCCTTCGCTATGTTCTTCGCTATTCCCTCCCATCACCCCTCCCCCTCCTGGAGGCACGAGCCACTAGGTGAGGGGAGAGAACAACAGCGTTCCTACCCTGTACCTCACTTTAAATATCTTTGTCATTATCCCTCTGTCTTCATTCTCTCTCTCATTCTCCTCTTCTCTCGTCCTCCCCCCCACTACACCCAACAACCCGGCCCCCACCACCAACCCCCCACACACACATATACATGTGGAGCACTTGGGGAAGCAAACACTCGTCATAGCTATTAAAACGAAATATGACAAAGGGGGGGAGAAGTAGGACAGAAGTCATTGCTTTAAACAACCAGCAACTAGAAAGGCGGGATCCAAGAGCCAAACCTCGATCCTCGCAAGCACTTATAGGTGAGTAATGAACATACACGCTATGAGGCTAAGCGAACGATGTCACCTAGAGCTACACTTTCACGTGCGCGACAGGAGGAAAGGACCACTCCCAAACCCTGCATCACAAGCCTACATGTATAGAACAGAGAGACATACGTAATAATCTACCGGGAGCAGGAAATCCCCTCGAACGTGGTTGTGCCTTCAAAAATTATAGTATCTAATGTCCAGACCATA
>WNGS01092210.1:13943331-13959078 GCA_020271785.1 Procambarus virginalis
TCACTCAGCCTTTTGAAGTTTACTTGCATTGATGTTCATATGTTAGAGGCAACAAAAAAAATAATCATAACACTTTGAGTTTGCGAAGTGACTTTCAGGGTTTTTTGTTCAAAGATGGAGGAGTGTTTGGTGGCCTGCTGCTGAAGACACCACAGGCAGAAAAAAATACACAAGGAATAATAAATCCACAATGAAATGCTTTTTGTTTGTCTAAATTTTATAACTTTCACACTTGCTGTGTCTTTCTTTTCACTCTCTCTCTTGTCTCCTTTCGTACGGTCTGTTGCCCATGACACCTCGACCACTGTGGCACAGAAATCCTGGTCCCTAAGTCCATGTATCAGCCACAGGGGCCACTATGGCACGGTTGTAGGGTCTGGGCCCACTCGGGCTGGTCTCCACTACTTGACAGATGCCAAAACGGAAGTTTGATTCGCCGTCTAAGAACTAAGGTCTTTTCCTGAGGCCATATATTGGTTACTCTTTCCCAGAGGCGTCCTAAGTGGCTCCCAGCCCCACCTGGCGGCTCCCAGCCCCACCTGGCGGCTCCCAGCCCCACCTGGCGGCTCCCAGCCCCCACCTGGTGTCATTACACAACTCCTCGGGAATCGAGACGATCCTCACGAATTTAGAAAAAAATTACGTTTCATTTGTCCGCGATAATTTAATTAGTTCCCTGTCAGGGAGGGAAATATGTTGGCAACAGTGAGTCGGAAGCGGTACTGTAAAAGTTCCGAGTCACAGTTCCTTTATTCCCGCGTTCCTTGGCGTTCAGGTTCAGTGCTCCTGGAACTGCTGCTTTAATTACACACAACCAGGCCATCAGGGGAAAAATATCCTGGTCAGACACGCTGAAATAAACGACAGATGTAGTGATCTTGTAAACTAGACATAGCTGAAGTACTTGATATCAAGCACTCTCATCAAACTATCAACAACCAGCTTATATTTTGATACGTTCTGCCATCTTCAAAAACCACGATGGAGAACTACCAGTTAACACGACACCTATAACTATCCAAACCAACCAATGAGAATGCGGGACAAGATTGCCCAATCCACTCAGTTAAGTAAGCATTTTACCTTCCAATATACTTGGAATATCTAGTAGATTTGAGACAAATTGAAGTGTGTGCGCGCGTTTGTTAGAGAGAAATATATGTAGTAGACAGAATAAAGGAAAAATATATTGGTTAGAAAGCGGGGTCCAAGAGCTAATAGCCCGATTCTGCAGATACAAATAGTAAACACACACACACACACGTCAAGAAGAATGCTCAGGAATCTGTACACCAGTTGATTGACGATTGAGAGGCGGGACTAAAGAGCCAGAGCTCAACTCCCGCAAGCACAACTAGGCGAGTACATCAAACATTTCTGAAACAGTCTTAATGGCCGTATCTTATACTGATTACAAAGACAAGAACAGTCACGAAAACTTGTTAAAATCCCGAGAGTGCAAAGAAAGCGAATTTTCATGTGGACGACTCACGAAGGCGGAGGTGTTATCTCAAGTCGTTCTCAGGCTCCTTCCCTCTCCCCGCCCCCCTCACCAACCTCAGCACAGGTGCGAATGTGTCCCTACCTGACTAGACTGACACCAGACTGACACCAGACTGACACCAGACTGACACCAGACTGACACCAGACTGACACCAGACTGACACCAGACTGACACCAGACTGACTCCAGACTGACTCCAGACTGACTCCAGACTGACTCCAGACTGACTCCAGACTGACTCCAGACTGACACCAGACTGACACCAGACTGACTCCAGACTGACACAAGGGACTGAACGAATGACAAACCTGACCAAACTCACTTGTCTGACCAGAGTGACTGACTCATCTTACTAGACTTATAGACTTAACAGACTGACTGAGTTGCCTGAATACGTACTCGCTCCACCACATCTACTCCCCTGACTGGACTGACAGACTAAACTCACTGTCAGCCTGACTATCGTGAATGCTTAGCCCGGCTGGCAACACAGACTGACCAACTACAACAACACAAATATTCAAGGAAAATATACAAGTCTATGAAGACCTTTATCAGTGATGAAGCCAAAAAAAATCTATTATCACGGGGGAGAGAGAGAGAGAGATGGTCAGCGCCTGGAGGTAATGGTGGCAGAGTAAACTCACTCCTATACACTCCACCATTACCGCCCATTACCAAAGAAAAGCAAATAGGGAAGACGAGCTCCCTTCCCCCCCACCCTCCTTCCCCAGGCAGATGGACGGTACCCACCGTTCATGACTTTTTTCCCCCCTCCACAGTTGTTTTTTTCCCTCTCTGGCTACTTTTTTCCCCTTGCCTACCAAACGTGATTATAATTACCTCTTCACTATTTCAATAAGACGTAATTTGTCTCCAGAGAGAAGCTCTTTATTTTGCACGAGTGTGTAATTGGGGTGTAATTATCGGTACAAATTACAGCCAAACTCCTTTTATGAGGCGCCCCGCGGGGCTGTGACGTAACCAGCGTCCTTCCTGTCCCCCAGGGACTCTACTCACAGTCCCTTGAACCCCCTGAGCGAAGAGGGTCTGACTTAATGTAGTCCCCGAATCCCTGATCCTAGGGACCTGGTTCTCACACCCCGCCGGCCAGGTCATGCCCCTGACAGTCCCAGTTAGTGGGCACAACCTGGCCTCTTTCATTGTTCTTTTGGCAAACTCAATACTCACGAAGAAAATACATAGGATACGTTTGCATGGACAATACATAGCAATATGTATACATGTACAATTTTGTATAATACATATTTCAGTGCTGCCACTGGTTAATCCCTAACGATGGAACTGGGGGGAGAGGAGCTGTTAACCTGGATCACAATAACGAGGTGATATGGCAACGAGAGGTTAGCGATTATTTAATCGTCCCTGAACACCTGTGCTTAGTCCACCGTCCCTGAACACCTGTGTTTAGTCCACCGTCCCTGAACACCTGTGGTGACTAACACAGACACCCATGTGATTCCAAATGCCTCCCTAAATGTTAACAAAGATGCTGACAGATGTCAAAAGAGATTGTCCAATTTCCTCCAATTGAAGATGAGGAGTCAGGGGCATATTGACCTTCGAGGACGACCTTCCTGGGCATGAGATGGCTGTGAATGACACATAATGACACGAGTGACACCACCAACACATGACACTCGGGTTACCAAGGCGGAGGGCGTCACCTGCCGTCACAATACAAGGGTCGAGCCACCAGGCCATCTCTCAGCCTCCATAAAGCCATTACCAGGGACGCGAAGGTCGACGGGCCACCAGAATGGGCCACGGGAATGCCGGGCCACTGGGGGTCAGACCACTGGGGTCGGGCGACTGGGGGTCGGGCCACTGGGGCTCGGGCCACTGGGGCTCGGGCCACTGGGATACATGGTTGAGGACATTTATCTACAAGTATTCCATTTCCCAAGCTCCTCACCCGTGTCTTAGTCAACTGGAAGGGGACGAACAGTAGGCGAGGCAGACCCACAGGTGCCCCTCCGTCACGGGTGTAACATCTTATTGGGTGATGTTTTTGACCGCCGGAGCTGAAGTCTATGGCGCCGACACGTGACCACTTGTCCACCTACAGTGCTGGCCCCACACTGGGCCAGTCTGGACATTGACAGGTATGGGGGGGAACTAGTGGTGGGGGAATAGTTCAGCAGGCTGGGTAAGTACGAGCCGTGGTAACCTCACAAGGGAAGATGATCTTATGGGAACCCGAAGTGTGTATTGGGTCACAATGAAGGACTCGCTTGGCGATGGCCACACTGGGAGGCCACATGCACACGACCAGGCAGAAAGGGCCACAGGTAAAGGCTTGTAGGGCCACAAAACCACATTGTCTCTGCAAATATTGCCACAGATGAGGCAAAACCAATTTCTCAGTAAGGATGGCCACAGTCACCGCAGGAACCCTTGTGGCCACAGAAAGGGCACAACCCAATCCCTCGGGAGGGATGGCCTCAGAGGCCACAGAGGCCGCAGCAACCAGCCCCTCTCACTTCCTCGAGAGTTCAAATGGTCGACATTTTATATTTCCGTCGTGAAAGGGTCTCTTTTCATTACAAGTTTTTGTTGTGGATTGACATTACTTTATGTGTCTAGGAAGTGTCTTGGAGGCGAAGCAACGTGCTGAAGAATGGCCTTTTTGGACAGTACAATGAGCCAGTATTGAGCAGGCGGGGGGTGAGGGAGGGAGCCGATACGTGACATGAAATGCACACTTATCTTTTTCTTTGGTCTCGTCGAAATTAACACAATTGAAGACACGCTGTTAATGTCTCCTTATAGCCAGGTTCGACCAAAGAGCGAGCGAGCTTGTTTCCTTCGGTAAATTGCAGGTTTAACGAGGTTTACTGCGAGGGCCTCGTTGTGCCCCCACTCCGGAATGTGGCGTCTTCCGTGACGCAAGAGGAGTACGAATATTGTGGCGGTTTTGTGCATGAAGCATAACGTAATCATTCGTGAAAATCTCCACTCAAAATACACAGCAAGAGAACGGGAAGTGGCGATGTTTCGGCTCGTCCTGGACGGCTAATCAAACCCAAACGTCACCGCTTTCCTTTCCCTTTGGGTGTGTGTGTTTATCTATTAGTGCTTACTCTTTAGTGACTACAGGGGAGCGAGCTCTAGCTCCTTGTGCCCCGCCAACTGGCCTTGTTGTACCTGTTACATTACAGCTTAACTGACGTACAAATTCTTTGTCGAATCTGGCCTTAAAGGTGTGGACGGAGGTGGCTTCCACAGCTTCTTCCCTCGGTGCATTCCACTTGTTGACCACCCGTACTGGGGACCAGTATTTCCTTATATTTCCTGGACTCTCTTGTGAGTCCCTCAGTATCTTACAAGGACAAGGACAGCCTCCTTAAAGTGGTTTGATTACTGGGCTTCAGCCTTGTTACTCTCGAATCATCAGGTCATGATTATTATTCTTTCCTTAATTTTCTCTTACCAAAATGATAGATACGATTATTTCTCAGGTAAATAAATAATGTTACCCGTATTAAGCTCAAGGTATCCATAATGAACTCGTAAATATTCTGTTGCAAACTCTCAAGTCGATTTCTCGTTATAAACTAATGTTTCAGTATTAACTTCGGAGAGTTATTCCCAGATATTAATATTCACAACACATAGGCAAAAACGTCCACCGGATTGACACATTGGTTGCCAGGATCACGTTGGGTTACCGTTATACAGGGGCCTGACAGCTGAGTGAACAGTGCTACGGATTCGTAGTTCTGAGGTTCCGGGTTCTATCCCCGATGGAGGCAGAAACAAATGGGCAGAGTTTCTTTCACCCTAATGCATCTGTTCACCTAGCAGTAAGTAGGTACCTGGGAGTTAGACAGCTGCTACGGGCTGCTTCCTGGGGTGTGCAACAAAAAGGATGCCTGGTCGAGGACCGGGCCGCGGGAACGCTAAGCCCCGAAATCATCTCAAGATAACTGTTACCTGTGACAGGTGGTTACAGGTGATTGATCTCCCAATCCTGAGCACTCCAGGTGCAAACTCTGTGAGCAGGAACTGCGGCACGATCTCCCGCACTACATCATCGACTGCCCAGTTATTAGACCTTTCAGACCAGTTGGCATGAGGTACCTGGATCTTTGTAATTACTTTATTCACTCTCGTGTTCTTGAAGATATCCTCCCAGTGTACCCAAAATTTGCCAGTGCAGGCTACTAAACATATGGCCCTGTATGACTAACCATCCTGCGAGATGGGGACCTTTATTACCACTGCTACCTTATTCAATCTTGTGTTGATGATATCCTCAAAATGCACCCAGAGTCTGCCAGTGCAGACTGCTTATCACATGCCTCTGTATGACTAACCATCCTGTGTGATGGGGATTTTTAGCAACACGTAGCTAGCTTTTTGACACACTGTACTCCCCTTCATATAGTCTTGGGTAGATGCACAAATGCAGATGTACCTAATGTGTTAATAATTAATAATAATAATAAAAATAGGCGTGAAAGTTATCTAAACTTAAAACAAATTTATAAGAAGAGACAACGCGTGAGTTTAATAAAGTTAACTTAAGAATATAGAGCTGATAATTCGGCAGTTAGGACCATATTAGCTGCGAACAGTCTCCACTCCTTAACACCTCTTGTTGAGTAATCTTAGACAAGGAACAAATCCACAAGTAGCAATTCTTTTTGACCGTGTGGTGGTACAATTGACTAAGGCGCACCTGAGAACATCCCGGGCGTAGATTCGAACCCTCATCACGGCCCTTGTGGACTTGTTCATTTGATATATCACGCTCTTGTGGTTGTGTATTAGGTATTGAAGTATGACCTGTTTCTTATTTCAGAAATAAAACTTTGTCGGGAACTTTATAATGAATTTTGTGTTGTGAACACCAATGTAATTTCTTTTTACAGTAACTTATGAACGGATTAAACCCACTTTACGATCTCTTAGGTTACATTCGTGTCAACGGCTCACGATTTTCAAGACCCTATTCTAAACAGGTGCGTTTGTCCTGTTAACAGAAATACCCGTTCGCTTAAAACAGGTGAACTGCGATCGGCATAAAGTGCGCGACATTTAGCTAACACTTAGAAGGGTTAAGTCAAGCGAGGTTTAACATTGGAGCGGTAAGATCGATATTGGTACATTTTACCACAACATCAGGACGTTGAGACAATCAGAAATAAAACCAATATAAACTAATCACGCCATGATGTTGTAGACACTTGCTATTCCAAGTGTTCTACATCAACAAATTCTACCTTGCTCCATCCTCCCCACTAACGCACACCCTACACCTTGAGACCCTGCTACACCCACACCTTCAGACGCTGCTACACCCACACCTTCAGACCTGCTACACCCACACCTTCAGACGCTGCTACACCCACACCTTCAGACGCTGCTACACCCACACCTTCAGACGCTGCTACACCCACACCTTCAGACGCTGCTACACCCACACCTTCAGACGCTGCTACACCCACACCTTCAGACGCTGCTACACCCTCCCACGTCGCGGTACACCCATCCACCCATGGTAAAGACTTGTCATTGTCTCTTTTCCCCTCCGCCACCCATTACCGGCTTGGGTGTCAACCCTTTAACTGCCCCCACACCCACCAACCCCACACTCCCCCTCCAGGCTCCTGTTTCACGCCACCTCCAACATCACCCCCTCTCGTTACAGTCACCTCCCCCACATCACCCCCCCCTCTCCCCTATTACATCCCTAAGGTTACAACCACCTCAACATCTTCAACACCATACCTTTCCTTACCTACGCCCATATAGCAAATGCAGTGTCGAAAAAAGATCAATGTAACAGTACTCAGAGCTGTTTCGAAAGCTTTCGACAAAGTCTGGCACACAGGCCCAAATACAAGATATCGGAGCTAAGGTTTTCACAGAGATTTACTGCCCCACTCTGCAGTTTTATAGACAACAGAACTGCCAGGCTTAACATCTCCAGGTATTTGAGTAACATAATCGAACTGAAAAGGGGAATACCACGAGGAAACTGCCTCTCTCCCCCACGCTATGAAACATACTTACAGCTGGACCTGCCCCTAACATGGAGAACACATCACATACGCCAATGATGTCACCCAAATAATATGCCAGCCAGGATCATTAAAACTGCTACTAGCCAACAAGACCAAGGCAGCAATTGAATTCATAAACAACTTTGAAAAGCAATGGAAAATAAGTACAAATATACAAAAGTTCCAGGTAACACACATGACAAAAGAGAAACACAGACACCCTAACACAGTTACCTAGCAGTAAAATAGGTACCTGGGTGTTAGTCAGCTGTCACGGGCTGCTTCCTGGGGGTGGAGGCCTGGTCGAGGACCGGGCCGCGGGGACACTAAAAAGCCCGGAAATCATCTCAAGATAACCCATTCTCTTTGACAACCGCCCGATCCAATTTGCGTACGTAGGCAAATACTTGGGCTCAATATAATTATAAACCTCTTGAAAAAGTGAGAATAGGAGTATCTACAATACCTCCAAAAATAAAACAGTTATGTATTAGCGAAAATGCCCACCATTAATGTATAATTATAAATACAGTACATAGCTATTGAGACGGAACAATCACTTAACTAGCCGACTAATAACTCACAGGATGCGTATGTGAAGCACAATAAACTGGCCGCATCCGCCGGTAACAATCATAATCAGACGTCGGGGTTGTTGTTGTTGTTTTAGATTTAGCTACTCAGAACGAAATGTCCATGTAGCACGGGCTATGGTGAGCCCGTAAAGACGTCAGGCGCCACTCACTGCTAATATAATTATACTCCACCTCAGCAGCGAGGAGGTACCAGGAGTGCTGTACTCGACGCCTGTAACAGCACTGACCTCGTCGCCACCCTCCATCAAGTGTGGAGGAGAATTATGATTGGTCCGTTGTATAACCAGTCAGGAGGAGGGATTAGCGCAAGCAGTAATGATTGGTGTTCTTCCTTATTATTGTTACACTTATTCCTTCTTGCCCCACACAATTTATATATATACGATTTGTAATTGTAAATAATAAATAAAGAAAACTTAAATTTTGTACAACACTATCTACCACCTAGAGAGCTTGTACTCGGACGAGTGTCAGGAAGTATTTAGTGCAGTGATAACTAACATGATAACACACACAGCACCGTTCTTGTGCCAGGTAAGTCCACTACGGGCTCACCATAGCCCGTGCTACTTGCCCCGCTCCTGTGCCAGGTAAGTCCACTACGGGCTCACCATAGCCCGTGCTACTTGCCCAGCTCCTGTGCCAGGTAAGTCCACTACGGGCTCACCATAGCCCGTGCTACTTGCTCCGCTCCTGTGCCAGGTAAGACCACTACGGGCTCACTATAGCCCGTGCTACTTGCCCCGCTCCTGTGCCAGGTAAGTCCACTACGGGCTCACCATAGCCCGTGCTACTTGCCCCGCTCCTGTGCCAGGTAAGTCCACTACGGGCTCACCATAGCCCGTGCTACTTGTCCCGCTCCTGTGCCAGGTAAGACCACTACGGGCTCACCATAGCCCGTGCTACTTGCCCCGCTCCTGTGCCAGGTAAGTCCACTACGGGCTCACCATAGCCCGTGCTACTTGCCCCGCTCCTGTGCCAGGTAAGTCCACTACGGGCTCGCCATAGCCCGTGCTACTTGCCCCGCTCCTGTGCCAGGTAAGTCCACTACGGGCTCACCATAGCCCGTGCTACTTGCCCAGCTCCTGTGCCAGGTAAGTTACGGGCTCACCATAGCCCGTGCTACTTGGAACTTGTTCCGAGTAGCTGATTCTATAACAACAACATTATACCTACACACGTGAGCTGATAGACTGAAGCAATGGTTGTGTCAACATGTTCGCGCGAGGTCCATTGCCTGGGAATACATCCTCAACTAACCGTTGAACAAAACTATATTATATAATATATAAAATAAAATATATAAAATAAAAAGGGGGTGGTAGGAGAAGTGAACGCTCATACGTATTCAGAGTTAAATGGCAAGTTTTTCTCTGAATGCTCTGTGTTCCCTTCTTTGAGGCTATGGGTCCCTGCAATTGCACCAGAGGTGGTACCCCCCTATATAATAATAATAATAATAATAATAATAATAATAATAATAAATAAAATATTTGATATGTAATTGGGAAAAATAGCGAAGTGGGAGGAGGGGGGGGGGGAGCTCCCTATGCTCCATACATGACTACTAAATCAATTAAATAATAAATAAATACATTTTTATTCAGGTAAGGTACATACATACAAGGTAAGATACAAAAGTTGATGAATTTATAGATAAGAGCTTAGTACATACAATGTCTAAAGCCACTATTACGCAAAGCGTTTCGGGCAGGAAAAACACTAAGACTAAAACTTAATACTATCCTTCTATCTTCGATAATACTATCCTTAATTTATCCTTCTTGTATGATATATGACTCCTCCCCTCCCCCCCTCCATCTCCTTCAACAAGGTGGATTGTTCATTACCGGTGAGTAAGGTGGGTGAGAGGTTATGCATGAGATTATAATGTATACATTTAATGCAGCAGAAGTGAAAGTGGGTCCTTCCACGTGAGCTGGAACATCCCCCCCCCATCACCAGGGTTTTGGGTTGCGGGGGGGGGGGGGCTGCTCAAGTGGTGACATCTGGAAGGGGGGCGACGAGAGAGAGGAAGGGAGAGGAGGATGGGATGGAAAGTGGGGGGGGGGGGAATCGCCAGTATTGTTCCATTTAGGCTGAACTTGTTCATTCCTTCCTGTACCTGCCTTTATCTTCCGCACGCTGCAGGGGGTAACTAGAGGTGTTGTGGTCAGTGGTGTGGCCAGTGGTGTGGCCAGTGGTGGTGTGGCCAGTGGTGGTGTGGTCAGAGATGGTGTGGCTAAACAGAAGAGCTTCACTAATGCCACGAGATTCGCTGAAACAATTAGCAATGACAATTAGCAGATGACACTGATCAATTCAACCTTTCTCGTATGGAGAGAGAGAGAGAGAGATCCACGCAGCTAGGGAAACAGCACTGACATTGTCCCTGAGGAAGTTACAGTGACATAATGATCGCTGGCGATATTGACCAACAACTCACGCAGCTCTTCTCAAAAACTTTCGTGAAAATAGTGAACTCTCAGTTAAATGGAAAAAGAACTGATATTCCATTTCTCGAAGCTCAAATGCTCAAATACAGTCATGTATCAGTCTTGTCCTGTGGTCAAGATGATGAACAGCTTAATCCTTAAAGTCTAGTTGACAACTGGAGCCTTTCGTCTTGACGTTTCAGGACCGAAGGAAGAGGAAGGAACGGCTAATGCTCTACCAAGTCTTCGTTCAGCGATCATCAACCGTCTTCTTACATGTGACTTGAAGCAAAGGGACATTTCAAGACTCTGGCGGGGTGACTACACNCCCTAACCTAACCTTCCAAAACCTAATACACGCTAGGGCTAATATAGTTCAAATATATGCTATACTAAGCTAGGAATATACAAGTTTGGACTCTTATAAAGAGAATAGTACCATACTCTACTATCTAACTGCTTTTTACGTCAATATATGTACGATGGTCCAATAGTTATAAAAAGTACTATCTGAAAGTACTTTCAGATAGTTGGGGAGGGGAGGTCAGGGGAGGGTCAAGGGAGGGGGGGGGGGGTCATATACCTGGAGGTGCTAATGACAGACAAACATGCTCCCGTGTCTCCGGGAAACATGACCCCACCCCCACACACCCCCAACACCCCACCCCACCCCCAACAAGTTAAGCCCGCTTAGTTATGGCATTGTCTACTCTCATAATTGTACTCGCTTAATTGCGAGTGTGGGACTGGAACTTCAGCTCCCTGGTCCCCTCCTGTATGTCTAACTGGTATACAGTAGCCAAGCCTGTTGGGGTCTGTCATATATACATATGAAGCTGTGTGCCTCTACCACTTTTGTTCCAGGTGTGCTGATATTAACACAGATCTTTAAAACGTCTCTGTGGCTCATTTGGGTACTCGGTTTTCACCTGTCTTGCTTTTCACGTATAAAATACATGCTAAATAACCTCTCTTGTTTGCTCGCGGCAATTCCCATGAGAATTTTGTAGGTTGTGATCATGTCTCAGGTGTTTTTCCACTTCAAGTGAGGTTTAGTTTAGTCCTTTCCACACAACTTATTGCTCTCAGCTCAGTGACTGGTCTGGTACCTTAAGCATGGACTAGTAAAGATGCTGGCCTGCAGCAGCAGCAGCTGTAACAAGTGCAGCAGGGCAGCAGCTGTAACCAAGTTCTGAACCTCTACATTACTATTCGAAGCTGTTGGGGGCAGCTGAAACAGCAGCACTCCGATGAGAGCAGCAGACCAGAGCCTGCTGCCACCACCACAGTCCAGCAGTGGCCGGCGTTCGGGGCCAAGAGACAGAGAGATGGTCAATGTTATCTTTTGGGTGACGGACGGCCGGAAATTTTGAATGCGACTGTCAGAGCAAATTGCGCATGCGTGTGTAACGAAGGTGGACAGGCGCAGATGGGTCGCTCAGATACCGTCATCAGCGCAAACAAAACGCCTCTCAACGGGACAAGTTCCAGAGGCCGCCCGCGCGCCCCAGGCCGCCCACCCTCGCTAATAGACCATAGATGAGAACCAGCTTATGTAAATACTCTTGACGGATGGTCCCCCGCCCACCTCTCGTGTACAGTAACAGCGGACGACAGTTCTTGGTGGCCCACGACTACTGCCCATGGTGGACCACGACCACTGACCATGGTGGACCACGACCACTGGAACCTGGAGGTTCCAAGTTCGATCCCCGATGGAGCCGGAGACAAATGATAAAAATGCTTCTTTCACCCTGATGCCCCTGTTACCTAGCAGTAAATAGGTACCTGGGAGTTAGACAGCTGCTACGGGCTGCTTCCTGGGGGGGGGGGTTGTAAAAAAAGGAGGCCTGGTCGAGGACCGGGCCGCGGGGACGCTAAGCCCAGAAATCATCTCAATATAACCTCAAGATAGTTAGGCGATACCTTGGAGGAGGAGGCCAAGAACTAGAGCCCAGCCAGACGCCCAATAACTGAAGTAACAGTAATTATCACTCCCTGAATAATGCGTCAAGACCGAGGCTGTCACACATCGTAAGTGTCGCAGGTGTGGGACCAGGTGTGTATACCTGCCTCCTCCACCCACCAGTGTGGGACCAGGTGTGTATACCTGCCTCCTCCACCCACCAGTGTGGGACCAGGTGTGTATATCTGCCTCCTCCACCCACCAGTGAGGGACCAGGTGTGTATATCTGCCTCCTCCACCCACCAGTGAATAACGGTGCTGGGGGAGGGGGAAGGGGGGCCTCCCAGGGCTACAAGGACGAGCAAACAGAGCGTGAAATTGTTTACAAAGTGTGGGGATTACCTCACATGGTCGTCCCTCTGTCAAAAGTGTCATAGCCGGACACGCTGTTCTCGTCCCCCTCACTCCGTCACTCCCGTCACCATGTTTGTCCTCCCCGGACACCTCTCTCTCATCTCACAGACCGGGACACTCACTGGCTGCATGGGTCACAGCTTACGAGGCCTCACAGTGCTTAATCATTCTTATCGCGAGTCATTATTTACCGTGAAATGTGCCCCTGGATTGTACCTGGATGAGGTTTTGAGAGTTGTTCTACTCCAAGCCCGGCTCCAGGCCAGGCTTGACTTGTGAGAGTTTGGTCCACCAGGCTGTTGCTTGGAGCGGCCCGCAGGCCCACATACCACCACAGCCCGGTTGGTCCGGCACTCCTTGAAGAAAACTACCTAGTTTTCTCTTGAAGATGTCCACGGTTGTTCCGGCAATATTTCTGATGCTTGCTGGAAGGACGTTGAACAACCGCGGACCTCTGATGTTTATACAGTGTTCTCTGATTGTGCCTATGGCACCTCTGCTCTTCACTGGTTCTATTCTGCATTTTGTTCCATATCGTTCACTCCAGTATGTTGTTATTTTACTGTGTAGATTTGGTACTTGGCCCTCCAGTATTTTCCACATATATTATTTGGTATCTCTCTCGTCTCGTTTCTAGTGAGTACATTTGGAGAGCTTTGAGACGATCCCAATAATTTAGGTGCTTTATCGCGTCTATGTATGCCGTATGTTCTCTGTATTCCCTCTATGTCAGCAACCTCTCATACTCAGACGGCAACATGGTGCATGTTGGGTTGTAGTGTGAGCAAGTGTGAGGGCCTGGGGGGGGGGGGGGGGGAGTGGAGGGCCTGGGTGGAGGAGGAGAAGATACATGAGGAGAGTATATCACCTCATGTTGGATCTATGAAGAGTTATGAGTAGATAAGCTTGTGGTGTGAGGGGCTGGGAAAGGGGTGTGAGGCGGGTGTAAGGTGGGATTACTGTGGGTGTAATATAGGTGTATAGTGGGCGTGCCGTGGGCGTGCCGTGGGCGTGCCGTGGGCGTGAGGTTAGCGGAAGCAGTTTCGATGGGCCGAATGACCGGTGTCGGGTGCAGGTAGAGGGCCCGCCGCCCCCTCCCCCTGCCAGGCACTACGGCTCCCCAGGACTCGTTCGCGGCCTCCATTATGAATTAGTGAAATAATAACCGGCCGTTATGACCAACCGGACGTCTCAACCGGTCTCTTATATCTTCATTACGTACCGGCTCGAGGTCTTCACGAAGTTGGTGGTGGTGGTGTGGTGGTGGTGTGTTGGTGGTGGTGGTGTGGTGGTGGTGGTGGTGGTGTGGTGGTGGTGGTGGTGTGGTGGTGGTGGTGGTGTGGTGGTGGTGGTGGTGGTGGTGGTGGTGGTGTGGTGTGGTGTGTGGTGGTGGTGGTGGTGGTGGTGGTGTGGTGGTGGTGGTGTGGTGGTGGTGGTGGTGGTGTGGTGGTGGTGTGTTGGTGGTGGTGGTGTGGTGGTGGTGGTGGTGGTGTGGTGGTGGTGGTGGTGTGGTGGTGGTGGTGGTGTGGTGGTGGTGGTGGTGTGGTGGTGGTGTGGTGGTGGTGTGTTGGTGGTGGTGGTGGTGTGGTGGTGGTGGTGTGTTGGTGGTGGTGTGTTGGTGGTGGTGTGTTGGTGGTGTGTGTGGTGGTGGTGGTGGTGTAGTGTTGTTGTAGTGTTGGTGTGGTGGTGATGTGGTGGTGGTGGTGTGGTGGTGGTGTGGTGGTGAAGTGTTGGTGGTGAAGTGTTGGTGGTGAAGTGTTGGTGGTGAGGTGTTGGTGGTGTTGGTGTAGTGTTGGTGTTTGTGTGGTGTGGTTCATGGCATATCTGAAGTATACCTGTAGACCGTTCTGGGGGTTATACTCTGGAGGTCCGGCCTGGGACTGAGTTTCACTTGTGAGAGCTTGGTCCACCAAGCTGTTGCTTGGAGCGGCCCGCAGGCCCACACATCCACTACAGCCCGGTTGGTCCGGCACTTATTGCCGGACCAACTCTTAATTTCTTCTTGAACTCGTCCATTTGTTCATGCAATATTTCTTATTCTTGCTGGGAGGGTGTTGAACAACCGCGGACCTCTGATGTTTATACAGTGTTCTCTCTTCACTGGCTCTCTTGCTGTGCGAATTTGGGAACTAGCCTTGCAATGTCTTGCAGTGCCATGCACGTATGCCTTGCACATGTGTCTTGCACGTGTCTTGTGTGATGCCCTTTTCCTGTCCTGTCTCAAGAATACATTTTGAACCCTTTCGGTCGCAATTATTTAGAGGGTAGAGATGAGCAGTGTGAGGGGGTAGAGATGATGAGGGGGCAAGGATGAGCAGTGTGAAGGGGTAGAGATGATGAGGGGGCAAGGATGAGCAGTGTGAGGGGGTAGAGATGATGAGAGGGCAAGGATGAGCAGTGTGAAGGGGTAGAGATGATGAGGGGGCAAGGATGAGCAGTGTGAAGGGGTAGAGATGATGAGGGGGCAAGGATGAGCAGTGTGAGGGGGTAGAGATGATGAGGGGGCAAGGATGAGCAGTGTGAGGGGGTAGAGATGATGAGGGGCAAGGATGAGCAGTGTGAGGGGGTAGTGGTGAGGAGTGCAAGAGGGGGGGGGGGATGAGGGGAGCCGGAAGGCGCCTAGGATATAATTTGGTATATTTATTGACACTCTCTGTTCTATATTCTTGTGGGTGTGGGTGAGGGGAGGAGTGGGGATGGGTAGAGGGAAGGGGAAGAGGAGGGAAGAGGAGGGGAAGAGGAGGGGAAGGGATGGGGGAGGGGAGTGACGGTAGGAGATGCAGGCAATAATAATAATAATAATGAACATTTCATTCACCTGGGTTCTAGGAGACTCGAACTGTGGAACTCCCGCATGTGAG
>WNGS01092210.1:13963786-14008805 GCA_020271785.1 Procambarus virginalis
TTCAGTTTCATGGGAGGCACCAATTTTTGGGGAGGGACGAAAGAGGATGACTGTTTTCTTGTTCGGCCCCGAGCTTTGATGACCGAATTCTTGAGGTGGTGGCTGTGTTTGGCTCAGCACAGATGGCTGCTTCTCGAATCATAAATTTACAACATCATCGAATAGCTCAGTGCTCTCAGCATAAAGATCACAATCCTTGGTGAAGCAGGTAATGTTAACCCTTAGACAGCTACTGGTCAATAGTCATACCCGTCTATGCACAAAAAAAAAAAAAAAATCCCCCCCCCCCAATTTTTTATTATAAAAGTATTAATTTCTATGCAGAATATAAGAAAAACATGAAAGTAAACCCAACCTAGTCAAACAGAAGGCAGTAAGCAGTTCTGAAACCACCAGAACGTGGGTCTGGTGGTTCAAGAGTTCTTGATTGTGAGTTGAAAATGAACTGAATACCAGGACTCTGAATACTACCAGGAATAAAGTTATTACATTCCATGTTGCAATGTTTAATGGTTTTGTATCAAGTTACATGTATGTCAAATGTTGCTATTGACAGGGGAAGACGGTGTACCCAATCCAGGTTGATGGTGAGGCATGGACACAACCACCGGAATAGTTCGCATCGTTCATAAAAACAGAGTTCAAATGCTCTGTAGAAATCGGGTGAGTTATTTTTTTGAGGCGAAAGTTATTTATCATATTAATTTATGTATTGCATAAATAATATGATTTCAATATAAATTTTAATAAAATATTATTTATCTGAGTGCAGAGGTGTCCCGGTAACTAGTGCAGAGGTGTACCGGTAACTAGTACAGAAGTGTACCGGTAACTAGTACAGAAGTGTACGGTAACTAGTACAGAAGTGTACCGGTAACTAGTGCAGAGGTGTACCGGTAACTAGTGCAGAGGTGTACCGGTAACTAGTACAGAAGTGTACCGGTAACTAGTACAGAAGTGTACCGGTAACTAGTACAGAAGTGTACCGGTAACTAGTGCAGAGGTGTACCGGTAACTAGTGCAGAGGTGTACCGGTAACTAGTACAGAAGTGTACCGGTAACTAGTACAGAAGTGTACCGGTAACTAGTGCAGAGGTGTACCGGTAACTAGTGCAGAGGTGTACCGGTAACTAGTGCAGAGGTGTACCGGTAACTAGTACAGAAGTGTACCGGTAACTAGTGCAGAGGTGTACCGGTAACTAGTGCAGAAGTGTACCGGTACTAGTACAGAAGTGTATCGGTAACTAGTGCAGAGGTGTACGGTAACTAGTGCAGAGGTGTACCGGTAACTAGTGCAGAGGTGTACCGGTAACTAGTGCAGAGGTGTACCGGTACACCGGGACCAAGCCAGGGGGTGCCCCTAGTGTGGCAAGGAAGAGCTCGCCAGGGGAACCCCTGCTGTACCCTGACCCTGATATCCCAGCCTTCACAACAATACAAGTTAATCACTCTAAAACAATCTTCATCAAAACAAAAGAATCTAATTATATCTCGCCCTCGTAGTTTTGATATAGTGTGTTTTATTGAAAACAAAATGATATAAATTGTTTAACACAGTCGCACTATATGAAGGGTAGATGTAGTGGAAGATATTAATATAGAACAAGATATAGAGGTGATAAGGGGTGGAAGATATAATATATCAAGATATGAAGATGGTAATGGGTGGAAGGTAGGTTGGGAGCCTCCATGTATAGTACGCCCGAGGGAGCCTAGCTGCCACTGGCCCGCGTATGATGAAGTGACTCGGGCGACTCCATTTCCCCCGTCATAACTGAGGCGCGTTTATTGGTCAATCATAAATTACAGGCTCCCCATTGGCCGGCGGGAAATATGCTCCGCCCACCCTTATGAATTCTTTTCAGCGGCGGCGCGCATTGGGGAGAGAAGGTTCTCCATAATATGCCACGGGGATAATCCCAGACCGTGATTACCAACACTATTATATCACCCAGAGAGTTGTTGCCGTTCCTCGCGCCATTATAACATCTTTGATCCGTGTATTTATGGTTGGGAAAGACGTAGAGGTTGCAGGAGACAAGATTGCAACTCAGGAAGCGCAATCATAGCAACGAATTATGCAGCTCTTGAGCGGGAAATGAGGCGAGTAAGTCATAGTTTATAGCCCAGGTATGAGGTAGTAGTGTGCCTCACACGGCTTCTCCTCACTCTTTATTGCGCACACATGATGGGTCAGAGAGAGACGGTGGGCTGACACAACCCACCGAGCTGTGATGGTTGGTCCTGAGTTAGCCGAAGGGCTCCTCCTTCCCACGCCTAACCCTGGCGAGCTCAAAGGGCCCCGCCTAGCCAACCTGTCCTCTGAGCTAGCAGGTCGCATTTTTGACATTGCAACCAACGGCACATAAGCGTCCTATTATGAGACATAACGGCTCACTAATATCTGCGTTTTCTATGTATCGGAGTAATAGGGTTGAGTGGGTTGTTTGGGATTGTGAGGGTCTGGTTAGGTGGTTGGAGTTTTTACCCAGTGTAGCGTAGCAGCGTGCTTGTCACGCTGGACCAGTCACGCTACACCTGGTGTTAAGGTGTGTAGTGTCACGCTACACCTGGTGTTAAGGTGTGTAGTGTCAAGCTACACCTGGTGTTAAGGTGTGTAGTGTCACGCTACACCTGGTGTTAAGGTGTGTAGTGTCACGCTACACCTGGTGTTAAGGTGTGTAGTGTCACGCTACACCTGGTGGTGTTAAGATGTGTAGTGTCACGCTACACCTGGTGGTGTTAAGATGTGTAGTGTCACGCTACACCTGGTGGTGTTAAGGTGTGTAGTGTCACGCTACACCTGGTGTTAAGGTGTGTAGTGTCACGCTACACCTGGTGTTAAGGTGTGTAGTGTCACGCTACACCTGGTGGTGTTAAGGTGTGTAGTGTCACGCTACACCTGGTGTTAAGGTGTGTAGTGTCACGCTACACCTGGTGGTGTTAAGGTGTGTAGTGTCACGCTACACCTGGTGGTGTTAAGATGTGTAGTGTCACGCTACACCTGGTGTTAAGGTGTGTAGTGTCACGCTACACCTGGTGTTAAGGTGTGTAGTGTCACGCTGGACGAAGGTCTCTCTCCCCTCTCTCTTCCCATCTCCTCCCCCTTTCCTTTCCCATCTCAGAGATTGAAAAATTACGAATTTTTTTTTTTTTTTTTTTTTATTAATTCCTTAGGTACATCTGCATTAGTGCAGCTACCCTAGACTATATGAAGTGGAGTACAGTGTGTCAAAAAAGCTAACTAGTTGATGCTAGAAAATCCCCATCACACAGGATGGTTAGTCATACAGAGGCATGTGATAAGCAGTCTGCACTGGCAGATTCCGGATGCATTTTGAGGATATCATCAACACTAGATTGAATAAGGTAGCAGTGGTAATAAAGGTCCCCATCTCGCAGGATGGTTAGTCATACAGGGCCATATGTTTAGTAGCCTGCACTGGCAAATTTTGGGTACACTGTGAGGATATCTTCAAGAATACGAGAGTGAATAAAGTAATTGCAAAGCTCCAGGTACCTCATGCCAACGGGTCTGAAAGGTCTAATAACTGGGCATTCAGTGATGTAGTGCGGGAGATCGTGCCGTAGTTCCTGCTCACAGAGTTTGCAACTGGAGTGCTCGGGATTGGGAGATCCGTCACCTGCAGCCACCTGCCACAGGTAACGGTAACCCAACCTGATCCTTGCAACCACTGTGTCGCACAGTCTAGTGGACGTTTTGTGCTGCCCATAGATGTAGGTTTCAGATCTGAACAAATCATAGCTTTTTATACTAGTACTTTCAGGTCGTTGGGAGTCAGTAAGTTCTTTCCTATCAGATCTGAATGTTTGGATCAATACAGTTTTGACAGCAGAGATGGGGATACCTAGATCTAAGTCAACTTCAAACTTGTTACACGCTAATTTGGCTGCAATGTCTGTTTCATTATGATGGGTTATATTTATGTGTGAAGGTATCCATACAAAGGAAATTCGAGACCCTTTACTCTGTGCATCAATTAGGTCATTTATAATTGGAAGTATGAGGTTCTTGCTATCGATCTTCCAAGAGAAGTTTTCGATTGCTTGAAGAGCAGACTTTGAATCACAGAATATTATTCCTCCTCCAATGTTTTTTAATGTACTGGTAGCTAAGTGTAATGCTGCTAGTTCTGCTTGTGTGGAGGTCAGCCAGTTGTTTAACCTGACACTGACAGTCTTTGTGCAAATATTATTTCTATAAAACCTACATGCTGCTGCAGTCCGTCCAGTAGAGGATTGGACTGAGCCGTCGGTGTAGACACAGTGCTCGTGAGATCTTAAACCCTCGATGGAGGAGGCAATTGTTTCAAGATGTCAAAATTACGAAGCAATGGCAAACTGCCTAATAACTCTACGCAAACCACATCACTGATTTCAGAATTGGTGTCCCGCGGTGGCTAGGGGCGGGACGAGCATCCCGTGTTCCTCAGACGTGATGAGGACGACTCTTGGCGAGATATTCTGGAGTCTTAGAGGAACAGTTGACTGTAGTGTGGGGGGGTTGGTGGGATACAACATATTAACTAACAACGAAGATGTCACAAGGAGAGATGTAAGGAAGATGTCACAAGGAGAGATGTAAGGAAGATGTCACAAGAACACACGTCATAAGTAGAGCGGTAACAAAGAGATAACAAGGAAACAGGGTGAAGGCAGCACCACACAAAGGAGACATCACCAGACATGACGTCCGTAACACTATGATAGAGGCCAGTGGGAGAGGGGGGGGGGAGAGAGAGAGAGAGGAGGGATCTCAGGTCCTATTTATTGCTAGGTGAACAGAGGAATCGGGTTAAGAAGCTCAGCCCAGTTATATGCGAGTGTGTAGTTTCCTAGTTGTGCTTGCGGGGGTTGAGCTTTGGCTCTTTAGTCCGCCTCTCAACTGTCAATCAACTGGTGTACAAATTCCTGAGCCTACTGGGCTCTATCATATCTACACTTGAAACTGTGAATGGAGTCAGCCTCCACCACATCACTGCCTAATGCATTCCATTTGTTAACTACTTTGACACTGAACAAATTTTGTCTAATATGTCTGTGGCTCATCTGGGTACTAAGTTTCCTCCTGTGTCCCCTTGTTCGTGTCCCACCCGTGCTAAAGAGTTTGTCTTTGTCCACCCTGTCAATTCCCTGAGAATTTTTGTGGATGGTTATCATGTCTCTCCTTACACTTCTGCTTTCCAGGGACGCGAGGTTCAGCTCCTTTAGCCTTTCCTCGTAGCTCATGCCTCTCAGTTCCGTTACTAGTATTCTGGTGGCATACCGCTGAATCTTCTATAACTTTGTCTTGTATTTAACTAGGTATGGACTACAGGCTGGAGTTACATATTCCAGGATTGGTCTGACATAAGTGATATACAAGGTCCTGAACGAATCATTACACAAGTTTCTAAAGGCAGTTCTTATGTTGGCCAATCTGGCATATGCCGCTGATGATATCCTTTTGATGTGGGCCTTTGGGGACAAGTTCGGTGAGATATCAACCCCCAGATATTTCTCTCTATTTGACTCTTGCAGGATTTCACCTCACAGATGGTACCTTGTGTTCAGCCTTCTGTTCACTTTACCTAATTTTATTACTTTACACTTTCTTGAGTTGAACTTTAGAAGCCATTTTCTAGACCATTCCTCCAGTTTGTCCAGGTCCTTCTGTAGTCTCTGTCTATCTTCATCTGTTTTGATTCTTCTCATAATTTTTGTATCATCAGCAAACATTGAGAGGAATGAGTTTATACCCTATGGAAGATCGTTTACATATATCAGAAACAGGATGGGTTTAAATACAGAGCTCTGTGGGACTCCGCTGGTGATATCTCGCCACTCTGATGTCTTCCCCCTCACAGTTACTCGCTGTTTCCTGTTGCTTAGATACTCCCTTATCCACTGGAGCACCTTACATATTACTCCTGCCTGTTGCTGCAACTTTCGTAACAGCCTTTTATGGGGTACTGTGTCAAAGGCTTTCTGACAGTCCAAGAAAATGCAGTCTGCCCATCCTTCTCTTTCTTGCCTAATTTTTATTGCTTTGTCATAGAATTTTATTAAGCCTGTGAGGCAAGATTTACCATCTCTGAACCCATGCTGGTGTTTGTGTGTACCCACCTAATTGTACTCGCCTAATTGTGCTTGCGGGGGTTGAGCTCTGGCTCTTTGGTCCCGCCTCTCAACCGTCAATCAACAGGTGTACAGGTTCCTGAGCCTATTGGCCTCTATCATATCTACACTGAAACTGTGTGTGTGTGTTTGTGTGTGTGTAATTACCTAAGTGTAATTACCTAAGTGTAGTTACAGGATGAGAGCTACGCTCGTGGTGTCCCGTCTTCCCAGCACTCTTTGTCATATAACGCTTTGAAAGTGAGTGTGTGTGTGTGTGTGTGTGTGTGTGTGTGTGTGTGTGTGTGTGTGTGTGTGTGTGTGACTATAACAGGGTGAGGAGGGGGTGTCTGATGACAGTAAGGGCGCACATGCCATTGTCATATCAATAAATAAGAGTTTTATGTTTCCTGCTGTAAAGCCATTCCCCCGAGTGCGGGAACCGTCGAGCCCGCCATCATAGCTCAACATTTAAATAATACTTTTATGCCTCGTTTATGACCATAATTAAAGTCATATTATAGGAAGGTGAGCCGGCGAGGGAGAGGTAGGCTGGGCGGGAAGGAGCAGGCGAGGATGGCCCTTACGGGCGGGCGCCGGATGGGCGAGGACAGCCGGCCGGCCGGGGTGATGGACGGGCCCTCTGCCTCCGGTGCCATTTTAGACAATTTAATATTCATGTACAGCTTTACAACACCTCTGGCAACACCATAAAGCAATCTTGGGGCGGCCTGACGACAGCCTACCCAATTACCTGGCT
This sequence comes from Procambarus virginalis, assembly GCA_020271785.1. Lineage (NCBI taxonomy): Eukaryota > Metazoa > Arthropoda > Malacostraca > Decapoda > Cambaridae > Procambarus > Procambarus virginalis. Next base: position 13,970,664 of record WNGS01092210.1, read on the forward strand.
ACGGCCTCTGGTGTGTGTGTGTGTGTGTGTGTGTGTGTGTGTGTGTGTGTGTGTGTGTGTGTGTGTGTGTGTGTGTGTGTGTGTGTGTGTGTGTGTGTGTGTGTTTTGCTAGCATTCTCATGCTGCTGCTGATGCTACTCCTGCTTCTCTTCCTGCTCCTTCTACGCTATGTTCCTCAACGCAAGGGGAAGGGAGAGGCAGCAGGTGAGGGCAAGGGGAAGGCAGGGAGTGAGAGGCAGCAGGTGAGGGCAGGGGGAAGGCAGGGAGTGAGAGGCAGCAGGTGAGGGCAGGGGGAAGGCAGGGAGTGAGAGGCAGCAGGTGAGGGCAGGGGGAAGGCAGGGAGTGAGAGGCAGCAGGTGAGGGCAGGGGGAAGGCAGGGAGTGAGGCAGCAGGTGAGGGCAAGAGGGCAGGGAACGTCTACAGCTTCCTATCATTACCAACATTTTGACAGCAAAATTTCTCCTCTATTACTGCTTGACGCCGACGGCCTGAATAGAGATCAGTTTTAATTGAATCTTCCCGCATAATATCAATCTACAATCAACCATAATCAAATTAGCCGACAACAGCTGCTATTCGGGGCCCCACATTCACGGCTTGACACACGATCAACCCCTTAAAAAAATAGGGTCTCTCCTGCCTCGTCTTGTGTGAGCGTTCGCGGACCCAAGAACTACGTATTGCATTTCTTTTAGCGAGTTCGAAGCTGAGTAGTCCATCGTGCGGAGGTTGGGGTTCGTATTGGCGTACGAAAAAGGAGTTTGAGGAGAGTAGATCAGTGGAATATCTTCGTGTACATGTGTAAGAGGCGGCAGTTGGGAGTGGTGGAGGCGGGCAGGTCCAGCGGGGAGGGAAATTGGTGGTTTGGTTGCCATTACGGCATCAATGATCATGTTGGCTGTCCAGACGCCTCATTAAGAAAACTGACAAACGTGGTAATTTAGGAGGTGGGTCGTCTCCGAGTGTCGCTCATCAGGCAGCACGAAGACTGCACAATGGCCCCGTCGCTGCATCGATATTATTATTGTCCAGCCTGTCCGGCCTGCCTCTTGTTGCACCTCCGCCTTCACCCCTGGTACCCAGGACCTGAACCACCTGCCCTGGTACCCAGGACCTGTATCGCCTCCCCTGGTACCCAGGACCTGCACCACCTGCCCTGGTACCCAGGACCTGTATCGCCTCCCCTGGTACCCTGGACCTGCACCACCTGTCCTGGTACCCTGGACCTGCACCACCTGCCCTGGTACCCAGGACCTGCACCACCTGCCCTGGTACCCAGGACCTGTATCGCCTCCCCTGGTACCCAGGACCTGCACCACCTGCCCTGGTACCCAGGACCTGTATCGCCTCCCCCGGTACCCAGGACCTGCACCACCTGCCCTGGTACCCAGGACCTGCACCACCTGCCCTGGTACCCAGGACCTGTATCGCCTCCCCCGGTACCCCGGACCTGTACCACCTGCCCTGGTACCCAGGACCTGTATCGCCTCCCCCGGTACCCAGGACCTGCACCACCTGCCCTGGTACCCTGGACCTGTACCACCTGCCCTGGTACCCAGGACCTGCACCACCTGCCCTGGTACCCAGGACCTGTATCGCCTCCCCCGGTACCCAGGACCTGCACCACCTGCCCTGGTACCCTGGACCTGTACCACCTGCCCTGGTACCCAGGACCTGCACCACCTGCCCTGGTACCCAGGACCTGCACCACCTGCCCTGGTACCCTGGACCTGCACCACCTGCCCTGGTACCCTGGACCTGTACCACCTGCCCTGGTACCCAGGACCTGCACCACCTGCCCCGGTACCCCGGACCTGTACCGCCTCCCCTGGTACCATGACCTGTACCGCCTCCCCTGGTACCCTGACCTGCACCGCCTCCCCTGGTACCCTGACCTGTACCGCCTCCCCTGGTACCCAGGACCTGCACCACCTGCCCTGGTACCCAGGACCTGTATCGCCTCCCCTGGTACCCAGGACCTGAACCACCTGCCCTGGTACCCAGGACCTGTATCGCCTCCCCTGGTACCCAGGACCTGCACCACCTGCCCTGGTACCCAGGACCTGTACCACCTGCCTTGGTACCCTGACCTGTACCACCTGCCCTGGTACCCAGGACCTGTACCGCCTCCCCTGGTACCCAGGACCTGTACCGCCTCCCCTGGTACCCTGACCTGTACCGCCTCCCCTGGTACCCTGACCCGTACCGCCTGCCCTGGTACCCTGACCTGTACCACTTCCTCTGGTACCCTGACCTGTACCACTCCCCCTGGTACCCTTACAACATTACAATAAGGAACCAATGCGGAATCATAGGATATATTTTTTCCCGGCATATGGTAGAGATATGACAGTGGGTTGGTTGGGTATACCCCAGGAGGAGCCTCGTGTTTGGTTGGTTATATTCATGTTGACCAGGATATATCTCAAGTTACTCTTCAACTTGATTTAGAATTGAGGTTCTATATATGACGCCTCATTTAGAATACAAGGCTCAGTTTTTGGAGACTTTATATGTACGTACACTGTAATGTACAACCCCCCCCCCCCACACACACTGTTCCTCTCATTGTTTGCTGATGATGCAAGAATTATGAATAGGATTAAAACAGAGGATGATAGGAGGCTACAAGATGACATTGACAGACTGAATGAATGGTCCAACAAATGACTACTAAAGTCATTTGTTGGACCATTCATTCCCGAATAAATGCACGGTAATGAAACTAGGCAGTGGAAACAGGAGGCCAGACACAGGATACCGAATAGGAGATGAATTACTTCATGAAACGGACAGAGAGAAAGATCTAGGAGTTGATATCACAATAAACTTGTCTCCTGAAGCCCACATAAAAAGAATAATGTCTGCGGCATATGCGAGGCTGGCTAACACCAGAACAGCCTTCAGGAACCTGTGTAAGGAATCATCCAGAACCTTGTATACCGCATATGTGAGACCAATCCTGGAGTATGCAGCTCCAGCATGGAGCCCGTACCTTGTCAAGCACAAGACAAAGCTGGAAAAAGTTCAGAGGTATGCTACTAGGCTAGTCCCAGAACTAAGAGGCATGAGCTACGAGGAAAGGCTGCGTTAGATGCACCTCACGACACTGGAAGGCAGAATAGTAAGGGGAGACATGATCATTACCTACAAAATTCTCAGGGGTAATTTATAAATATTATAATAAAAGGACAGGGTAGATAAGGATAAACTTTTTAACACGAGTGGTACGCGAACAAGGGGACACAGGTGGAGACTGAGTACCCAAATGAGACACAGGGACGTTAGAAAGAACGTTTTCAGTGTCAGAGTAGTTAACAGATGGAATGCATTAGGCAGTGATGTGGTAGAGGCTGACTCCATACACAGTTTCAAATGTAGATATGATAGAGCCCAGTAGGCTCAGGAATCTGTACACCAGTTGATTGACAGTTGAGAGGCGGGACCAAAGAGCCAGAGCTCAACCCTCGCAAGCACAACTACGTGAGTAGACAACCCCAACAGTAACCAGTAGAGAGAGAGTCTCGACCACATATTTAATCCCCAAACGTACAACATCGCCCACAATATAAGCCTTTAACATAGTGGGATTACCATTGAGAATTCCTCATGATGAACGAGGAATATAATGTGTAGAAGTGTTGGTGCTGGCGGCCTGTGTACTCTCAACCATGTACTCGCCTCATTGTACTTCCAAGGGTTGAGTCTCAGCTCTTTGGTCCCGCCTCTCGCTCTACGTTCGACTGTGGTTGATGGGGTCCGTCGGGACTCCACTTGAGGTTGAGTGTGGACTATGTGGCTCATTATCTTTCTCAGTTTCCGCCTGTACTCCCTTTTGCCCTGCCTATAACCCCGTCCCCTCCGTCCCAGGGTGACGGGGGTGGAGGCAGGGGGTGGAGGCAGGGGGTGGAGGCAGGGGGTGGAGGCAGGGTGACGGGGGTGGAGGCAGGGGGTGGAGGCAGGGGGTGACGGGACAGACCAGCTGAGACAGGTTTGAGAGATTGGTGATTATTCTATATAATCTGGTAAGTTGCAGTGTTCAAGCCCAAGTTACAACATGATAAAGTACCAGATTACCTGGCACAGTCACCTCCTGTCTCGCCCCACCTGCTGGCCCACCTGTTGACCCACCTGCTAGCCCACCTGCTGGCCCACCTGTTGGCCCACCTGCTGGCCCACCTGCTGGCCCACCTGCTGGCCCACCTGTTGGCCCACCTGCTGGCCCACCTGCTGGCCCACCTGCTGGCCCACCTCACATACAAGATATAGACAAGCTGTGAAGGATTGAGAGCGTGGGTGTGAGGGAGAGAGGGAGGTTGTGAGGGAGAGAGGTGGTTGTGAGGGAGAGAGGTGGTTGTGAGGGAGAGAGGTGGTTGTGAGGGAGGTTGTGAGGGAGAGAGGTGAGGGAGGTTGTGAGGGAGAGAGGTGGTTGTGAGGGAGAGAGGTGGTTGTGAGGGAGAGAGGTGGTTGTGAGGGAGAGAGGTGAGGGAGGTTGTGAGGGAGAGAGGTGGTTGTGAGGGAGAGAGTGGTTGTGAGGAGAGAGGTGGGTGTGAGGGAGGTTGTGAGGGAGAGAGGTGAGGGAGGTTGTGAGGAGAGAGGTGAGGGAGAGAGGTGAGGGAGGTTGTGAGGAGAGAGGTGAGGGAGAGAGGTGAGGGAGAGAGGTGAGGAGGTTGTGAGGAGAGAGGTGAGGGAGAGAGGTGGGCCACACATAATTACCAGGGTGTCACCACGATGCTTCCGCCTTCCTGGCTCTCCCCCTACCCCCACCCCCCCTCCTGGGTCACCACTACCACCTCCTCCAGAAAAGGTCACAGAGCCAAAGTGTTGACCCCTGTAGGTCACGACAACAACTCCCGTAAGGACCACCACAAGCACCATCACTCTTAAGGATTCTCTAAGCTCCTCAAGGCGGCGACCACTGACGTCGTCGTCCCCAGCGAGACGACAACAGGTGATGAGCGGCGGCGTACCTGCGAGGCGTCCACCTGTAGGAGCTCAATTTTTAGTGATTATTTGTGAACGCCTCTTGTGGGCGGCGAGGGCGTTCTGATGGGACGAACTGAGCCCCACCACACACTGCTCTATACATATATACATACGTGTTATATTTGTTGTAAAACTGGACATAGTAACTCGCAGGAAAGACCAAGACTCACGCAAAACTCCCCCATGCCAGCTTCCTTCAAGCAGATACAAATTGCAGCACTCTCCGACCCGACAAATTCAATAATATTGGACAAATTAGGGAGGAGTCAGGTGTGGGCGGGCCGGGTCGACCGGGTCGGACAAGGCGGCGGCCGACAGGGATGACGGGATGATTGCGTCGGCCCGGCCAATAATTACAACCCACGCCCGCGATTATCAATCTATAGAAAAGTGACGCGCTAATATTAGCCAGGAATGGCGGGCTGGAGTCTCTCTCCCCACACTACTGGGGAGAGACGTGGCTCCCCTCGGGGAGACAAGGAAGTAGCACCTCTCTCAGGGAGAGAGGGGAGAGGAGTAGCACCTCTACGAGACACAGGGGGGGATAGCAGCCCTCGGGAAGGCAGAGGGGGGATGGATAGCAGCCCTCGGGGAGGCAGAGGGGGATGGATAGTAGCCCTCGGGGAGGCAGAGGGGGGATGGATAGCAGCCCTCGGGGAGGCAGAGGGGAGATGGATAGCAGCCCTCGGGCAGGCAGAGGGGAGACAGATAGCAGCCCTCAGGGAGGCAGAGGGAGAGATGCCTTCACAGTGGTTGTGAGTGTCGGCCCTCAGGCTAGCCCCGGCGAGGATGGTGTTAGAGTGAAGGATAGTCAGAGCTCCAGGTGTACACAAAGACAGGGGATGTGAGAGATAGGAGATAGCTTGTGAACAGTTGTAAGGAGAGTAGGGAGGAGAGAGAGAGAGATATCAGGTGAAGCAGTAATATATTTTAACGAGAGAATAGGTACAGATTCTTTCGGTATTCCGTTAGTATCTTGAATTATATTTTCTTCCTCTCTCAGCCTGACTCCCCGTATCCAGTCTGGCAGGTACTCCCTCAGCCATTAAAGTTCTCACTCGAGCACATGTCGGAGACTTTTTAACGGGAAAGAAACAATAACCCAGCTTTCGCTGTGTTGCTGACTGGTCGCCAGTCACAATACTTCAAGTGAATGGACGAGAGAGACAGATTGATGGAGCGTGTGAATGTTTCTGCCCCTCTCAGAGGAGTGAATGTCAACATCTAGTTGGAGGTCACTACTCACCCCAAGGTCACTACTCACCCCAAGGTCACCACTCACACCAAGGTCACTACTCACAGAGACTCGTCACGTTCTTCAACGAGCCAATAGCTGTGTACCTGAATAGAAAAATACAATTAATATTTGATCAGCCATTCTTAACTGCATGCACGAAAAAACAATGTATACCTGGCTGCCAGCTTGCCTGTTTACTAACCTCTTCCTACCTCCTCTCCTTCCCTACCTCCTCTCCTTCCCTACCTCCTCTCCTTCCCTACCTCCTCTCCTTCCCTACCTCCTCTCCTTCCCTACCTCCTCTCCTCCATTCACAACTCACCCTATAAACAGCAGCCGAGAGACCGTCGCACAACCCTGAACTTGCCTTATCCACTATATCATTATCACATTATCAATATTGTGACTTTACTGTGGGCGTGCTCACCTGGGGGCCCTCGGGACACAGACAGGTGGCCCGTGGTGGCCCCTGGTGGCCCGCTTGACCCACGACCCCTACCCCCCGCCTTCTCACAGTGTGTGTAAAAACATACCTATACTTATATTTAGGGTCAAGTACTCTTTTATTATTATTATTTCTATAATAACATTTCAATAATAACAGAATAATAACAACTTCTTCGAGGCTGAAGAAGGTAATGTTACAAGGTATTAATGTTGGATGCATGAGCAAGGCAGCGCGCCAGGCACAGCGAAACACTGACCATTACTGAGACCAGCAGCAGCATCAGCAGCAGCATCAGCAGCAACCGGCTTGGACTGAAACGTAGGTCCATAGAACACTACTCCATACGTTGGCTACTGTCTTCTATATACATATATTACGTTGGATTTTCCGCGCCAAGGCACCGAGTGGTTCCAGACCATGAAGCAGATGTTCCATGGCAGATAACCACTTGGTACAATACCAGAGAACCAGTTGGGAATGATAGCAAAAACTGGGGCATGCTTGAGCATTAATGCCGTGGCGGTGAAGGTCCCACAACCCTCCCGTCCACCACCGCCGTCCAACACAAACGTCTCAATTACTATAAACACTGAGAGGCCGCCGTCTTTTGCTCCTCCATAAAAACCGGAAAAGATTCGTCAGTTCTCTGGCTGGAGTGTCAAGCTTCGTCAGGAGTGGAAGGTGAAGGCGTCTCAGACTGTCTGCAGGAGTGACTGGGTGTTGCAGGCTGCTGACAGCCAACCTTTGCCCTGTTGGCATAATGATATCCTGCTGTAATTGTGAGGGCGTGGCTGTGTCACTCGCCACCCCACTGCTGTCTGCTGCAGGAGGGGGTGAGAGCTCTGACGCTAGGGGATAAAATCCTTCCTGAAGCAGTAAGAACTGGTGTCAGAAATAGAGAAGGGCGCGCAGCTGTAGGAAGACAACAATGATCAATGAGCCACAGCGTCCCAACCACTGCACGTCTCCTGCTAGTGGTTGAGGGGAGCGGTTCAGGGCGCTCCTGGGAGTCCTTCCTGCAGGAGGTTGAGGATATTGTACCAGAATGAGCAGAGAACGCCCTCCCATGCCTCCCGCCCTGATATAACGCAGGAGCCTTACTGTTATGATCAGACTTTACTGCTACGCAGAATGCGTAAACATGTAATCAATTAACACCAAATTATTACAGAGGTTTACAAGAAAGACGTAGAGACGTAAGCTGAGAAATTTAGTTTCCCATCAGGTGGTTCATAAGGCATTATATTCTAAATACAGGACTGGAAAAACAGAAGTCTTAATTCTGTATTTCCAATTACCGACGTATGCATTCATTGGTTACAGAGGTGACGTACTTCTCTTACAAGCCCTCATGAGTGTTTGAGGACCAGTGACCAAGTCATCCTTGTGATGGTCCTGGAGGAAGAGGATCGGGAGGTGGCAGAGAGCTTCCACGTCTAAATGTTTGCGTGCTGGCTACTCCAACGGTGTCCACCCGACACTTCTCCCCAAGTAACGCAGAGGCAGCCACATCTCCGCCTCACACTGACTATAATATACCTCCTCACTCCTCACTCCTGTGCACCATTGCTTCAGAAATTAAACCATTTTGGAGTACCATGGTGGGACGGAACTCCCACTATGGTACTCCAGACGTCTGGAAAGCACCTAGTTGGTACCCACAATGAGTTTTCCATGATACACACTCACACTCTGGAGGTAGACAATGATATACAGGGCGAATCTGATCCCTCGATCGTCGTCGCCTCTCAATCAACAACAATGATATATGCTAACTTTCTTCAGCGTGGACATGGCGAGTCGGTTGTCCTCAATACCGACACCTTACTTAATATATTTGTATTAATCGATGCATCAACAGTTGGTTCCTGGTCCGCCACTGTTTATGTTCCAGAATTTATACTAATAACCTCAAGGTTACCAAACCTGGGCTGCCTTGGAGGCCGGAAGATGGATCTTATGTCTCCAGACGGTCAGCCACCCGCAGTCTCACGCCGTGTGTAGCACTTCCGTGCTGAATGCAGCGTCCTCTCGCTGGGTGCAGCGGTCTCTCGCTGGGTGCAGCGGTCTATCGCGGGTGCAGCGGTCATCGCTGGGTGCAGCGGTCTATCGCTGGGTGCAGCGGCCTCCGAGTACAGACACATACATTACTAGGTGAAGGATCATTCATTCACTGCCCGAGACACACTTGGAACACGTCTTCCAGACAAGTTATTTATTTATGTATATACAAGAAGGTACATTGGGTTTTTGAGAGTACAGACACCTGAAGTTTACATTCTTGTAAAGTCAGTGGCACGCATAGCGTCTCGGGCAGGTTGGTGAGACACCTCGCCAAGTAGGACAATACGAGCTGTGGCCCTCAGACGGCTTCTGCCTTACCTTATTCACAGTGGGAATATCCGTGTAGACTAAGTATTTACATTTATACCGCTTCATAGTATTGCAATGACTAAGATCAACCATAAAATTAAATATCTGCAGTGAGAGAGACAAAGAGGAGGAGGAGAAGATGCGAGAATATGAGAGAGATATGCATATATTTGTATATATGCATGCATTAAACAGTTTATATACATCCACTGACAAATATATGTTGGGTAGAGTGTAGGAACAATGCAGCCAGGCAGGTAGAGGTGGTGGCGCGGCCGCGCGGGCGCGCACATCCCCTCCACCATCCGCCATCAGATAAACACCAAAGAAATTGAAGAACACGGCGAGCCTGAATATAAAATTCCACCATCTTCCTATTTTACAACATAAAAATGGAAACCAGATATGCCATGGTGGGGAAAATTTCCTCAGGAGAGTGAAAGATGGAGATAGCGCCGGCGATGGAGCGCCCGATAAGGGGGCTCCCGACACACAAACACACAACATTTTACCTGCAGTATTGAAACAGGTATCCTGGACCTCTGATAATGGGCTCTTCAGCGTCCACCAACTTATGGAAAAAAAAACCTCATTACAACTGCCATTGAGGACGGAGAGGTCTTATATGAATTGATCTGATAGCGGTAGAGTGGTTCCAATATTGTGAAGATAAGTAGACGGGGGAAAAATGGTTCCAGAGGGCAGTAGGAGCCTGCAGCTACCGGCTGCCCCGCCTCGACTCCTAAGATGTCTGCTAACCTGGGCAATTACAAAACAAATGACTTACAGAAGTAAATTACTATGAGGCCGAGGGATCCGTGTCGCGAATTGCAAATAGAGTTGAGAGACTATTAAATCCTCAATTGGCAAGGATACTGCACGAGTGGGAATGTTAAGGGCGGCGGCGTCGCCTCCCAGGTGGTGCCAGGTGACGCTCGGTTACCTGGCTCTTCTTGTACGACCACTCCTTGTGACCAGTTCGCTTCCCCACACCTGTACCCACACCACACTTGTACCCACCCACACCTGTANGTGTGTGTGTGTGTGTGTGTGTGTGTGTGTGTGTGTGTGTGTGTGTGTGTTCGTTCGCGAGTATGTCCACAGCCATAGATCTCAGCAATAATGAGGGCGGCCCACCAGGGAAACCAGGCCGCCCACCAGGCAAGGCGGCCCACCAGGGAACGCCGCCCACCAGGCAAGGCGGCCCACCACCACAGGAGCTAGGGAAGGTCAGCCTTCAGTAAGGGGCAGAGGACAGTGTTTACTCAGAGACCTCGACCGTAGAGATTGAAGTGTCACTCATACGCAGACTGGGAACCTGCCTTAAGTGGCCATAACACCCCCTGATGGACAACAGCGGCCAGGGAAGTACAGGAGCGCCAAGTACCCAACCCCGCCCTCTCCGCCCCGTCTCATATTGACCTCTATGCTCATGGGACTCTAGAAACCAGAATCCAACTTCCCCCCTGCCTAGTGGCTTCCGCCCTTCTCACCCTCATAAAATGCTGTTGGATGTCGCTGGTATGACATCCATTAATAACCTTAATTACTGGGGTAGAGTCCACGTGTCAATTTAACTGCCGGAATACACAATGTATTTTAAATCTGGATAATCTGGCCTCCCCACCCGGCTCCTCCGACGCCTGGTGAAACAAATTCTCGGTACTAACACACCCCTGGGTGTGTATGTTTGGGGGGGGGGGGGTGGCTCAATGGCTTGATGATTATGGGAGCCTGGGAGGTAGATACACTGTGGGGTAGTGTGGGAGGTAGATACACTGTGGGGTAGCGTGGGAGGTAGATACACTGTGGGGTAGCGTGGGAGGTAGATACACTGTGGGGTAGTGTGGGAGGTAGATACACTGTGGGTAGTGTGGGAGGTAGATACACTGTGGGGTAGCGTGGGAGGTAGATACACTGTGGGGTAGCGTGGGAGGTAGATACACTGTGGGGTAGCGTGGGAGGTAGATACACTGTGGGGTAGCGTGGGAGGTAGATACACTGTGGGGTAGCGTGGGAGGTAGATACACTGTGGGGTAGCGTGGGAGGTAGATACACTGTGGGGTAGCGTGGGAGGTAGATACACTGTGGGGTAGCGTGGGAGGTAGATACACTGTGGGGTAGCGTGGGAGGTAGATACACTGTAGGGTAGTGTGGGAGGTAGATACACTGTGGGGTAGCGTGGGAGGTAGATACACTGTGGGGTAGTGTGGGAGGGAGACACTGACTGTCTCGCGCTGTGACTCACGCATCAGACTGCAAGCAGCTGCGCCGAACAGCCTGGTTGACCACACCACCAACCAAGTGGCCTGGTCAGAGACCGGGCCGAGGGGGACATTGATCTCCGGATGGAAGACAAGGTAAACACCAGGGTTGCTCCCTGTGCAGAGGTGACGCGGGAACACCTGCTTCTCCTACACACCTGTCACACATCTGTAGTAGGTCGTGTTGTGTACGTTCTGTCAACCACCAGTACAAATACAGCCTTATATGAAAGGCAACGCCTCACAAATATCTACATTTTCTATACAGCGGACTCGATGGGTTAAGTGGGTTGCTGGGGGTCATACGTTTCTGTTAAGGTCAGACAGTTGGATTTTTGACGTAGTGGCAAACCAAGAGAATTGAATTGAACTATCAGAGAAGAGCGCCAAGCCATTACGACTATATAGCACTGGGAAGGGGTCAGGATAAGGATTTGGGATGGGACGGGAGGGGGCAGGAATGGTGCCCCAACCATTTGGACGGTCGGGGATTGAACGCCGACCTGCACGAAGCGAGACCATCGCTCTACCGTCCAGCCCAAGTGGTTGGTGACAAACCAAGAGAATGAGCGAATATACAGAGGTGTACCTCACTCCTCGGTAAACACACACGCAGTTTACCTGAGTCCTAAGCCCATCGTTCAGGGCTGAAGTGCAATGTATTATGTGTTAAACTAATGAACTTGTCTTAATATCAACAATAACAATGGGCGCGAACCATCACTGTGTACTCCCAAACCCACGCCTTAAATCACGTCTTTCTTGGTCACTTGAAGGGAAGCCAGTTCGGATCCTACCCCTCTCCTTCTCTCACTTATGGCAATTTGTATTTGACTCCACATTTAGCTGGATACTTATACACTGATGTACAGGTGTACACGTCATTAGTACTCTGATGTACAGGTGTAGAGGCCATAAGTGTTGTGAAGATCATAAGTGCATGTACAAATGGCTAGTTCAAAGGTGTACCGGTAACTAGTACAGAGGTGTACCGGTAACTAGTGCAGAGGTGTACCGGTAACTAGTGCAGAGGTGTACCGGTACACCGGGACCAAGCCAGGGGGTGCCCCTAGTGTGGCAAGGAAGAGCTCGCCAGGGGAACCCCTGCTGTACCCTGACCCTGATATCCCAGCCTTCACAACAATACAAGTTAATCACTCTAAAACAATCTTCATCAAAACAAAAGAATCTAATTATATCTCGCCCTCGTAGTTTTCATATAGTATGTTTTATTGAAAGCAAAATGATATCAATTGTTAACACAGTCGCACTATATGAAGGGTAGATGTAGTGGAAGATATTAATATAGAACAAGATATAGAGGTGGTAAGGGGTGGAAGGTAGGTTGGGAGCCTCCATGTATGATACGCCCGGGGGAGCCTAGCTGCCACTGGCCCGCGTATGATGAAGTGACTCGGGCGACTCCATTTCCCCCGTCATAACTGAGGCGCGTTTATTGGTCAATCATAAATTACAGGCTCCCCATTGGCCGGCGGGAAATATGCTCCGCCCACCCTTATGAATTCTTTTCAGCGGCGGCGCGCATTGGGGAGAGAAGGTTCTCCATAATATGCCACGGGATAATCCCAGACCGTGATTACCAGCACTATTATATCACCCAGAGAGTTGTTGCCGTTCCTCGCGCCATTATAACATCTTTGATCCGTGTATTTATGGTTGGGAAAGACGTAGAGGTTGCAGGAGACAAGATTGCAACTCAGGAAGCGCAATCATAGCAACGAATTATGCAGCTCTTGAGCGGGAAATGAGGCGAGTAAGTCATAGTTTATAGCCCAGGTATGAGGTAGTAGTGTGCCTCACACGGCTTCTCCTCACTCTTTATTGCGCACACATGATGGGTCAGAGAGAGACGGTGGGCTGACACAACCCACCGAGCTGTGATGGTTGGTCCTGAGTTAGCCGAAGGGCTCCTCCTTCCCACGCCTAACCCTGGCGAGCTCAAAGGGCCCCACCTAGCCAACCTGTCCTCTGAGCTAGCAGGTCGCATTTTTGACATTGCAACCAACGGCACATAAGCGTCCTATTATGAGACATAACGGCTCACTAATATCTGCGTTTTCTATGTATCGGAGTAATAGGGTTGAGTGGGTTGTTTGGGATTGTGAGGGTCTGGTTAGGTGGTTGGAGTTTTTACCCAGTGTAGCGTAGCAGCGTGCTTGTCACGCTGGACCAGTCACGCTACACCTGGTGTTAAGGTGTGTAGTGTCACGCTACACCTGGTGTTAAGGTGTGTAGTGTCAAGCTACACCTGGTGTTAAGGTGTGTAGTGTCACGCTACACCTGGTGTTAAGGTGTGTAGTGTCACGCTACACCTGGTGGTGTTAAGATGTGTAGTGTCACGCTACACCTGGTGGTGTTAAGATGTGTAGTGTCACGCTACACCTGGTGGTGTTAAGGTGTGTAGTGTCACGCTACACCTGGTGTTAAGGTGTGTAGTGTCACGCTACACCTGGTGTTAAGGTGTGTAGTGTCACGCTACACCTGGTGGTGTTAAGGTGTGTAGTGTCACGCTACACCTGGTGTTAAGGTGTGTAGTGTCACGCTACACCTGGTGGTGTTAAGGTGTGTAGTGTCACGCTACACCTGGTGGTGTTAAGATGTGTAGTGTCACGCTACACCTGGTGTTAAGGTGTGTAGTGTCACGCTACACCTGGTGTTAAGGTGTGTAGTGTCACGCTGGACGAAGGTCTCTCTCCCCTCTCTCTTCCCATCTCCTCCCCCTTTCCTTCCCTTTCCCATCTCAGAGATTGAAAAATTACGAAGCAATGGCAAACTGCCTAATAACTCTACGCAAACCACATCACTGATTTCAGAATTGGTGTCCCGCGGTGGCTAGGGCGGGACGAGCATCCCGTGTTCCTCAGGCGTGATGAGGACGACTCTTGGCGAGATATTCTGGAGTCTTAGAGGAACAGTTGACTGTAGTGGGGGGGTAGGTGGATACAACATATTAACTAACAACGAAGATGTCACAAGGAGAGATGTAAGGAAGATGTCACAAGGAGAGATGTAAGGAAGATGTCACAAGAACACACGTCATAAGTAGAGCGGTAACAAGAGATAACAAGGAACAGGGTGAAGGCAGCACCACACAAAGGAGACATCACCAGACATGACGTCCGTAACACTAATGATAGAGGCCAGTGGGAGAGGAGGGGGAGGGAGAGAGAGAGGAGGGATCTCAGGTCCTATTTATTGCTAGGTGAACAGAGGTATCGGGTTAAAGAAACTCAGCCCAGTTATATGTGAGTGTGTAGTTTCCTAGTTGTGCTTGCGGGGGTTGAGCTCTGGCTCTTTGGTCCCGCCTCTCAACTGTCAATCAACTGGTGTACAAATTCCTGAGCCTACTGGGCTCTATCATATCTACACTTGAAACTGTGTATGGAGTCAGCCTCCACCACATCACTTCCTAATGCATTCCATTTGTTAACTACTCTGACACTGAACAAATTTTGTCTAATATGTCTGTGGCTCATCTGGGTACTAAGTTTCCTCCTGTGTCCCCTTGTTCGTGTCCCACCCGTGCTAAAGAGTTTGTCTTTGTCCACCCTGTCAATTCCCCTGAGAATTTTGTGGATGGTTATCATGTCTCTCCTTACACTTCTGCTTTCCAGGGACGGGAGGTTCAGCTCCTTTAGCCTTTCCTCGTAGCTCATACCTCTCAGTTCCGTTACTAGTATTCTGGTGGCATACAGCTGAATCTTCTATAACTTTGTCTTGTATTTAACTAGGTATGGACTACAGGCTGGAGTTACATATTCCAGGATTGGTCTGACATAAGTGATATACAAGGTCCTGAACGAATCATTACACAAGTTTCTAAAGGCAGTTCTTATGTTGGCCAATCTGGCATATGCCGCTGATGATATCCTTTTGATGTGGGCCTTTGGGGACAAGTTCGGTGAGATATCAACCCCCAGATATTTCTCTCTATTTGACTCTTGCAGGATTTCACCTCACAGATGGTACCTTGTGTTCAGCCTTCTGTTCACTCCACCTAATTTTATTACTTTACATTTTCTTGAGTTGAACTTTAGAAGCATTTTCTAGACCATTCCTCCAGTTTGTCCAGGTCCTTCTGTAGTGTCTGTCTATCTTCATCTGTTTTGATTCTTCTCATAATTTTTGTATCATCAGCAAACATTGAGAGGAATGAGTTTATACCCTATGGAAGATCGTTTACATATATCAGAAACAGGATGGGTTTAAATACAGAGCCCTGTGGGACTCCGCTGGTGATATCTCGCCACTCTGATGTCTTCCCCCTCACAGTTACTCGCTGTTTCCTGTTGCTTAGATACTCCCTTATCCACTGGAGCACCTTACATATTACTCCTGCCTGTTGCTGCAACTTTCGTAACAGCCTTTTATGGGGTACTGTGTCAAAGGCTTTCTGACAGTCCAAGAAAATGCAGTCTGCCCACCCTTCTCTTTCTTGCCTAATTTTTGTTGCTTTGTCATAGAATTTTATTAAGCCTGTGAGGCAAGATTTACCATCTCTGAACCCATGCTGGTGTTTGTGTGTACCCACCTAACTGTACTCGCCTAATTGTGCTTGCGGGGGTTGAGCTCTGGCTCTTTGGTCCCGCCTCTCAACCGTCAATCAACAGGTGTACAGGTTCCTGAGCCTATTGGCCTCTATCATATCTACACTGAAACTGTGTGTGTGTGTTTGTGTGTGTGTAATTACCTAAGTGTAATTACCTAAGTGTAGTTACAGGATGAGAGCTACGCTCGTGGTGTCCCGTCTTCCCAGCACTCTTTGTCATATAACGCTTTGAAAGTGTGTGTGTGTGTGTGTGTGTGTGTGTGTGTGTGTGTGTGTGTGTGTGTGTGTGTGTGTGTGTGTGTGTGTGTGTCTATAACAGGGTGAGGAGAGGGGTGTCTGATGACAGTAAGGGCGCACATGCCATTGTCATATCAATAAATAAGAGTTTTATGTTTCCTGCTGTAAAGCCATTCCCCCGAGTGCGGGAACCGTCGAGCCCGCCATCATAGCTCAACATTTAAATAATACTTTTATACCTCGTTTATGACCATAATTAAAGTCATATTATAGGAAGGTGAGCCGGCGAGGGAGAGGTAGGCTGGGAGGGAAGGAGCAGGCGAGGATGGCCCTTACGGGCGGGCGCCGGATGGGCGAGGACAGCCGGCCGGCCGGGGTGATGGACGGGCCCTCTGCCTCCGGTGCCATTTTAGACAATTTAATATTCATGTACAGCTTTACAACACCTCTGGCAACACCATAAAGCAATCTTGGGGCGGCCTGACGACAGCCTACCCAATTACCTGGCTACGGCCTCTGGTGTGTGTGTGTGTGTGTGTGTGTGTGTGTGTGTGTGTGTGTGTGTGTGTGTGGTGTGTGTGTGTGTGTGTGTGTGTGTGTGTGTGTGTGTGTTGCTAGCATTCTCATGTTGCTGCTGATGCTACTCCTGCTTCTCTTCCTGCTCCTTATGTTCCTCAACGCAAGGGGAAGGCAGGGAGTGAGGCAGCAGGTGAAGGCAGGGAGTGAGGCAGCAGGTGAGGGCAGGGGAAAGGCAGGGAGTGAGGCAGCAGGTAAGGGCAGGGGGAAGGCAGGGAGTGAGGCAGCAGGTAAGGGCAGGGGGAACGCAGGGAGTGAGGCAGCAGGTAAGGGCAGGGGAAAGGCAGGGAGTGAGGCAGCAGGTAAGGGCAGGGGGAAGGCAGGGAGTGAGGCAGCAGGTAAGGGCAGGGGAAAGGCAGGGAGTGAGGCAGCAGGTAAGGGCAGGGGGAAGGCAGGGAGTGAGGCAGCAGGTGAGGGCAGGGGAAAGGCAGGGAGTGAGGCAGCAGGTGAGGGCAGGGGGAAGGCAGGGAGTGAGGCAGCAGGTAAGGGCAGGGGGAAGGCAGGGAGTGAGAGGCAGCAGGTGAGGGCAGGGGGAAGGCAGGGAGTGAGGCAGCAGGTGAGGGCAGGGGGAAGGCAGGGAGTGAGAGGCAGCAGGTGAGGGCAGGGGGAAGGCAGGGAGTGAGAGGCAGCAGGTGAGGGCAAGAGGGCAGGGAACGTCTACAGCTTCCTATCATTACCAACATTTTGACAGCAAAATTTCTCCTCTATTACTGCTTGACGCCGACGGCCTGAATAGAGATCAGTTTTAATTGAATCTTCCCGCATAATATCAATCTACAATCAACCATAATCAAATTAGCCGACAACAGCTGCTATTCGGGGCCCCACATTCACGGCTTGACACACGATCAACCCCTTAAAAAAATAGGGTCTCTCCTGCCTCGTCTTGTGTGAGCGTTCGCGGACCCAAGAACTACGTATTGCATTTCTTTTAGAGAGTTCGAAGCCGAGTAGTCCATCGTGCGGTGGTTGGGGTTCGTATTGGCGTACGAAAAAGGAGTTTGAGGAGAGTAGATCAGTGGAATATCTTCGTGTACATGTGTAAGAGGCGGCAGTTGGGAGTGGTGGAGGCGGGCAGGTCCAGCGAGGAGGGAAATTGGTGGTTTGGTTGCCATTACGGCATCAATGATCATGTTGGCTGTCCAGACGCCTCATTAAGAAAACTGACAAACGTGGTAATTTAGGAGGTGGGTCGTCTCCGAGTGTCGCTCATCAGGCAGCACGAAGACTGCACAATGGCCCCGTCGCTGCATCGATATTATTATTGTCCAGCCTGTCCGGCCTGCCTCTTGTTGCACCTCCGCCTTCACCCCTGGTACCCAGGACCTGCACCACCTGCCCTGGTACCCCGGACCTGTACCGCCTCCCCTGGTACTCTGACCTGTACCGCCTCCCCTGGTACCCTGACCTGTACCGCCTCCCCTGGTACCCAGGACCTGTACCGCCTCCCCTGGTACTCTGACCTGTACCGCCTCCCCTGGTACTCTGACCTGTACCGCCTCCCCTGGTACTCTGACCTGTACCGCCTCCCCTGGTACTCTGACCTGTACCGCCTCCCCTGGTACTCTGACCTGTACCGCCTCCCCTGGTACTCTGACCTGTACCGCCTCCCCTGGTACTCTGACCTGTACCGCCTCCCCTGGTACTCTGACCTGTACCGCCTCCCCTGGTACTCTGACCTGTACCGCCTCCCCTGGTACCCTGACCTGTACCGCCTCCCCTGGTACCCTGACCTGCACCGCCTCCCCCTGGTACCCTGACCTGCACCGCCTCCCCTGGTACCCTGACCTGCACCGCCTCCCCCTGGTACCCTCACCTGTACCGCCTCCCCTGGTACTCTGACCTGCACCGCCTCCCCCTGGTACCCTGACCTGTACCGCCTCCCCTGGTACTCTGACCTGTACCGCCTCCCCTGGTACTCTGACCTGTACCGCCTCCCCTGGTACCCTGACCTGCACCGCCTCCCCCTGGTACCCTGACCTGCACCGCCTCCCCCTGGTACCCTGACCTGCACCGCCTCCCCCTGGTACCCTGACCTGTACATTACAATAAGGAACCAATTGCGGAATCATAGGATATATTTTTTCCCAGCATATGGTAGAGATATGACAGTGGGTTGGTTGGGTATACCCCAGGAGGAGCCTCGTGTTTGGTTGGTTATATTCATGTTGACCAGGATATATCTCAAGTTACTCTTCAACTTGATTTAGAATTTGAGGTTCTATATATGACGCCTCATTTAGAATACAAGGCTCAGTTTTTGGAGACTTTATATGTACGTACACTGTAATGTACAACCCCCCCCCCACACACACTGTTCCTCTCATTGTTTGCTGATGATGCAAGAATTATGAATAGGATTAAAACAGAGGATGATAGGAGGCTACAAGATGACATTGACAGACTGAATGAATGGTCCAACAAATGACTACTAAAGTCATTTCTTGGACCATTCATTCCCGAATAAATGCACGGTAATGAAACTAGGCAGTGGAAACAGGAGGCCAGACACAGGATACCGAATAGGAGATGAATTACTTCATGAAACGGACAGAGAGAAAGATCTAGGAGTTGATATCACAATAAACTTCTCCTGAAGCCCACATAAAAAGAATAACGTCTGCGGCATATGCGAGGCTGGCTAACACCAGAACAGCCTTCAGGAACCTATGTAAGGAATCATCCAGAACCTTGTATACCGCATATGTGAGACCAATCCTGGAGTATGCAGCTCCAGCATGGAGCCCGTACCTTGTCAAGCACAAGACAAAGCTGGAAAAAGTTCAGAGGTATGCTACTAGGCTAGTCCCAGAACTAAGAGGCATGAGCTACGAGGAAAGGCTGCGTTAGATGCACCTCACGACACTGGAAGGCAGAATAGTAAGGGGAGACATGATCATTACCTACAAATTCTCAGGGGTAATTTATAAATATTATAATAAAAGGACAGGGTAGATAAGGATAAACTTTTTAACACGGTGGTACGCGAACAAGGGGACACAGGTGGAGACTGAGTACCCAAATGAGCCACAGGGACGTTAGAAAGAACGTTTTCAGTGTCAGAGTAGTTAACAGATGGAATTCATTAGGCAGTGATGTGGTAGAGGCTGACTCCATACACAGTTTCAAATGTAGATATGATATAGCCCAGTAGGCTTAGGAATCTGTACACCAGTTGATTGACAGTTGAGAGGCGGGACCAAAGAGCCAGAGCTCAACCCTCGCAAGCACAACTACGTGAGTAGACAACCCCAACAGTAACCAGTAGAGAGAGTCTCGACCACATATTTAATCCCCAAACGTACAACATCGCCCACAATATAAGCCTTTAACATAGTGGGATTACCATTGAGAATTCCTCATGATGAACGAGGAATATAATGTGTAGAAGTGTTGGTGCTGGCGGCCTGTGTACTCTCAACCATGTACTCGCCTCATTGTACTTCCAAGGGTTGAGTCTCAGCTCTTTGGTCCCGCCTCTCGCTCTACGTTCGACTGTGGTTGATGGGGTCCGTCGGGACCCCACTTGAGGTTGAGTGTGGACTATGTGGCTCATTATCTTTCTCTGTTTCCGCCTGTACTCCCTTTTGCCCTGCCTATAACCCCGTCACCTCCGTCCCAGGGTGACGGGGGTGGAGGCAGGGGGTGGAGGCAGGGTGACGGGGTGGAGGCAGGGGGTGGAGGCAGGGGGTGGAGGCAGGGTGACGGGGGTGGAGGCAGGGGTGGAGGCAGGGGGTGGAGGCAGGGTGACGGGGGTGGAGGCAGGGTGACGGGGGTGAGGCAGGGTGACGGGGTGGAGGCAGGGGGTGGAGGCAGGGTGACGGGGGTGAGGCAGGGGGTGACGGGGGTGGAGGCAGGGTGACGGGGGTGGAGGCAGGGGGTGACGGGGGTGGAGGCAGGGTGACGGGGGGTGGAGGCAGGGTGACGGGGGTGGAGGCAGGGTGACGGGGGTGGAGGCAGGGGGTGACGGGGGTGGAGGCAGGGGGTGACGGGGGTGGAGGCAGGGGGTGACGGGGGTGGAGGCAGGGTGACGGGGTGGAGGCAGGGTGACGGGGGTGGAGGCAGGGTGACGGGGTGGAGGCAGGGTGACGGGGGTGGAGGCAGGGTGACTGGTGGAGGCAGGGGGTGACAGGGGTGGAGGCAGGGGGTGACGGGACAGACCAGCTGAGACAGGTTTGAGAGATCGGTGATTATTCTATATAATCTGGTAAGTTGCAGTGTTCAAGCCCAAGTTACAACATGATAAAGTACCAGATTACCTGGCACAGTCACCTCCTGTCTCGCCCCACCTGCTGGCCCACCTGCTGGCCCACCTGTTGACCCACCTGCTAGCCCACCTGCTGGCCCACCTCACATACAAGATATAGACAAGCTGTGAAGGATTGAGAGCGTGGGTGTGAGGGAGAGAGGGAGGTTGTGAGGGAGAGAGGTGGTTGTGAGGGAGAGAGGTGAGGGAGAGAGGTGGGCCAACACATAATTACCAGGGTGTCACCACGATGCTTCCGCCTTCCTCTCNTATATATATATATTATATATATATATATATATACATATACACACAATGTATAATATACTACATATTAAAGCGGGACGTAGGACTGTAGGCTCCCCCAAATTAACTGAAGTTCACTCAAGTAATAATGTCGGCGGCGGCACACGACCGCGGCCGTGGTAATGTTCACCCCAAATTATATTCTAATAATCAATAGTAGGGGCGGAGGTGGACGCCCATGTGGCGGCCAGGGACGGTAGCCGCCCGTCCTGGCCCCAGCCAGCGGGTGCTCCACCCGTCCCCAGGTCTCATGCATCCACCCGCAGAACACACCTTCTACACTTGTTATTTTTATTGCTGCTAATTTTCCTTTGAGTCTTACTCCAACGGGGTAAATATCCTTCAGAAATTATTATTTCTATGTTAAGAATAAGTTAATACGCATAATGAATATAAAAAGATCATATGATATTGCTAGTAGAATACTGTTCAAAATTGTTTGCAGTAGCCTACCGTTATGCTAAATTATTTTTATTATGAAAAGACTGGTGCCCTAATTCATCATAATACATTTATAACAATTATACATTTGCTTGTCTGAATATTAGTTTTGGTTGAGGAGACTGAAGTGAACAGGCCACCGGGCCACCTTCAGTGACATCTTCATCTCTGATGTTATATCATGTATAGCAACACTGGAGCAGTGTGCCTTGGGTCACACTGTGGTGCAGTGTACCTTGGGACACATTGTAGGGCAGTGTGGCCTATGACATACTGAGCGACAATGCACACTAGGACACAATTTATGCATAAGTGTACCCTGGGACACACACCGTGTGGCAGTGTAGAGGGACAATGTGCCCTGGGACACTGTGTGGAAGTGTATCCTAGGACACACTGTGTGGCAGTGTATCCTAGGACACACTGTGTGGCAGTGTAGAGGGACAATGTGCCCTGGGACACAGTGTGTGACAGTGTACCCTAGGACACACTGTGTGGCAGTGTATCCTAGGACACACTGTGTGGCAGTGTATCCTAGGACACACAGTGTGGCAGTGTATCCTAGGACACACAGTGTGGCAGTGTATCCTAGGACACACAGTGTGGCAGTGTATCCTAGGACACACAGTGTGGCA
Organism: Procambarus virginalis; assembly: GCA_020271785.1. NCBI lineage: Eukaryota > Metazoa > Arthropoda > Malacostraca > Decapoda > Cambaridae > Procambarus > Procambarus virginalis. The sequence goes on from WNGS01092210.1 coordinate 13,992,983, forward strand.
GTGTATCCTAGGACACACTGTGTGGCAGTGTACCCTAGGACACACTGTGTGGCAGTGTACCCTAGGACACACAGTGTGGCAGTGTACCCTAGGACACACTGTGTGGCAGTGTACCCTAGGACACACTGTGTGGCAGTGTACCCTAGTGGTCGTGGGGGAACTATACATCACTCTTAACCATCACTATAAGACTACAATCACTCTTCTATCCTCTTGTTACCATAACAAATATATCCACACGCATATCCCCTAAGAATGCAGAATATTAATACTGTACTCTTTCAGTACATGGTATTCTCTCCGAGTAGTGTGCTACATGTCTGGATAATAAATTCCCTGTTAAACAGCAGCTGCAGAGGGCGAGGGAGCTGACTCGCTCAATGATAACTCACTTACTTGTTCTTATTCTGAATATTTTTGACTTGTCTGGCTTCCTCTTAGGGTTGATCCTAGCGGGGGACCTGCCGATGACCACTTCCGGCACCACCTGTGCCATCGTCTCCGCCTCGAGTTTGGTGGCCGTCTCCACCTGGTCCACTTCCGCTACCTGGGCCGTTGTCACCTCGCCTTCAGAGCTTGGCATCGTCTTCAAGACGCGACTCTCAAGCACTTACCGGCGCTGAAGCGAGCGTCATGTCTAGCGTCAACATTCTTCCTGTAGTGGCACTACACACTCCCCCGGGTGTGTCCGCGTCGGACACCTCACAGTACACTGGCCCTCACCACTATATATTTACACCACTGTTTATTGGTCTCTCCGCGAGGGTGTATTAAAAGTACACGCGCAGCGGCGCTCCGGCTGCAAACACCTCACTATACAGTCTGACACACACAAACGTCACAAGGTATTTGCACTACCCCTCGTCACCATTCCCGTCACACAGGTAGACACTAGAGCACATGTCCGGCAGATGTGGGCGCGAGAGTGAGTAGAGTGTCCGCGGCGGTAGAGTAGCGGTGTGCGAGCGGCGTGTGAGAGCAGGACCACCGCACGCAGCCAGGGTTCCCACTGCTCTGAGCGCCCCCGGCCTGGCCCGGTACACCCACCCGTCGCGCCGCACTCACGTTGCCTGGGGGCGGAGCCTCTCCTCCAGTGGGGGAGGGACTACTGAAAGGGGCGGAGACTACCATATACTGTCCACACCCACCCTTGCCATTATACTATATACCTAATATGATGTGCAACTTGCCCATATAGTATATCACATCATTTTTGTAGACTGGCATAAGTTGTATAATCTTAAGCTTATCCGAGACTCCAAAAATCTGGGAAACAAGATGGGAAACTCCGCCTTCTCCGGTCGGAGCAGCGGGAGGGGGCGGGGCAACCCCGGTAGGGGAGGAGACCTGGGCGGAGCCTCCGCTGATCAGCTCTGGACATGCGCGACTCCGGAGCCTCGCGGCGACAGCTCCCTGTCACTAGTGAGTCAAATGGCGCTAAAGGTATCACACCAGCGGACACTACAATATCAACCTCTGCTGAGCACGCCGCACCTGTGTCGTGCATCTGTTTAGCGTAGCTGCGGCGTGCAGCTGTGGGTGACGTCAGCGCCGCGGCGTCTGGGAGTCCCCGCCCGCGCCACCTGTCAACAAACATTATTTCCGCGAAGAACTACTTATGATGTGATGTTCTGGAGGTCTTCAGCTCGCCCCAGCCACTCATCTCAACAACGCAGCCACTGATCTCATCAGCGCTGCCACTGATCTCAACAACGCTGCCATTGAACTCAGTAGCGCTGCCACTGATCCCAATAACGCAGCCACTGACCTCTACAGCGCAACCACTGATCTTAAAAACGCAGCCACTGCATCTATGCAGCGCATTCACAACTCATTACCACTCCACTGATCGGACCGTCCCTAACTACTGACCGGACCGTCCCCCCACTCTACTGACCGGACCGTCCCTAACTCTACTGACCGGACTGTCCCCCACTCTACTGACTGGACCGTCCCTAACTCTACTGACCGGACCGTCCCCCACTCTACTGACTGGACCGTCCCCCACTCTACTGACTGGACCGTCCCCCACTCTACTGACCGGACCGTCCCCCACTCTACTGACCGGACCGTTCCCCCACTCTACTGACTGGACCGTCCCTAACTCTACTGACCGGACCGTCCCCCCACTCTACTGACCGGACCGTTCCCCCACTCTACTGACCGGACCGTCCCTAACTCTACTGACCGGACCGTTCCCCCACTCTACTGACTGGACCGTCCCTAACTCTACTGACCGGACCGTCCCCACACTCTACTGACCGGACCGTCCCCGCACTCTACTGACCGGACCGTCCCCACACTCTACTGACCGGACCGTCCCCCCCACTCTACTGACCGGACCGTCCCCCACTCTACTGACTGGACCGTCCCCCCACTCTACTGACTGGACCGTCCCCCCACTCTACTGACTGGACCGTCCCCCCACTCTACTGACTGGACCGTCCCCCCACTCTACTGACTGGACCGTCCCCCCACTCTACTGACTGGACCGTCCCCCCACTCTACTGACTGGACCGTCCCTAACTCTACTGACCGGACCGTTCCCCCACTCTACTGACTGGACCGTCCCTAACTCTACTGACCGGACCGTCCCCCCACTCTACTGACCGGACCGTCCCCACACTCTACTGACCGGACCGTCCCCACACTCTACTGACCGGACCGTCCCCCCCACTCTACTGACCGGACCGTCCCACCACTCTACTGACCGGACCGTCCCCCCCACTCTACTGACTGGACCGTCCCCCACTCTACTGACTGGACCGTCCCCCCCACTCTACTGACTGGACCGTCCCCCCACTCTACTGACTGGACCGTCCCCAACATATACACAGGACCGTCCACCACAATATACACAGGACCATACACCACAATATACACAGGACCGTCCACCACAATATACACAGGACCATCCACCATAATATACACAGGACCATCCACCACAATATACACAGGACCGTCCACCACAATATACACAGGACCGTCCACCACAATATACACAGGACCATCCACCACAATATACACAGGACCATCCACCACAATATACACAGGACCGTCCACCACAATATACACAGGACCATCCACCACAATATACACAGGACCATCCACCACAATATACACAGGACCATCCACCACAATATACACAGGACCATCCACCACAATATACACAGGACCATCCACCACAATATACACAGGACCATCCACCACAATATACACAGGACCGTCCACCACAATATACACAGGACCATCCACCACAATATACACAGGACCATACACCACAATATACACAGGACCATCCACCACAATATACACAGGACCATCCACCACAATATACACAGGACCATCCACCACAATATACACAGGACCGTCCCCCACAATATACACAGGACCGTCCCCCACAATATACACAGGACCATCCACCACAATATACACAGGACCATCCACCACAATATACACAGGACCATCCACCACAATATACACAGGACCATCCACCACAATATACACAGGACCATCCACCACAATATACACAGGACCATCCACCACAATACACACTGTATGTTTCCCCACAAAATTAACTGGACCATTCTCTACGAGAATATTCCCACAATACCCAATTGGACAATATAATGAACAATGCCCACTGAACTATGCTACATAATCCTCGATTGACTCCCCCCCCCCCCCCACATCATCCCATCACAGACGCTAGCTTCATGGGGTGAGGCAAAGGGGGGGAGGGGGTAGGATGGTCAATTACGTGTTAATAATACCAGTTCAAAGTAATCCTCCTTCTAGTGATGGGCCCGGTGGTCCTGTTGGGCAACTGGGCCTTGTCCCCTCCGATTTGGTTCTTCCTGATGCGCAGGTTAGACGGAATGATCTTGCTGCCACGGTCGCTGAGGATTAACTGAGCACTCAACTCCATCTCCACCGCAGAACTTACTGATCCAATCCCCTTAAACTTATTGAACAATCGCATAGAATACTTATTCTATGCCACATGAATATCCATGCCACACAGTAATTACTGCACAATCTCACACAATTACTGTACTACAAAATGCCTACTAAAACATTTCCTACAATACCTAGGGCCACGGTAAAGTCTCTCAACTCAACAGCATAACCTGGGAAGATAGAATATTAATCTTGGCTGGACTTGTGATCCTGTGGTCCTGGGTTCGATCCCAGGCGCCGGCGAGAAACAATGGGCAGAGTTTCTTTCACCCTATGCCCCTGTTACCTGGCAGTAAAATAGGTACCTGGGTGTTAGTCAGCTGTCACGGGCTGCTTCCTGGGGGTGGAGGCCTGGTCGAGGACCGGGCCGCGGGGACACTAAAGCCCCAAAATCATCTCAAGACAACCTCAAGATTGGCTGGAAAAAACACAGGTTCGACACGCGGTTATTGATTGACCGAAGATGAAAGGTGTCCGGGGATTACTTCAGATGGTAGTCAGGTTCCGTGAGACTACTAGAAACTGGAATAAGTACACGATGACTGTTCAGTGCTTGCATTACTAGTGAACACAGTAACTGTGAGGAGCTGCAGTGAGGGCACTGTAACCGTGCATGGAGAGGTGGAGTACACATCTCACAAGATCACTGGAGCAGCGGCTGTCGAAGTTGAGATGGAAGCGAGTGATGGAGTCTGCAAGCGGCCGGCCAATGACACGCTTGGCCGTGAGGTCAGGGGCAAGATTCACGAAGCAGTTACGCAAGCACTTACGAACCTGTACATCTTTTCTCAATCTTTGGCGGCTTTGTTTACAATTATTAAACAGTTAATGAGCGCCGAAGCACCAGGAGGCTGTTTATAACAGTAACAACAGTTGATTGGCAAGTTTTCATGGTTGTAAACTGTTTAATAAATGTAACCAAAGCCGTGAGAGATTAAGGAAAGATGTACACGCTCGTAAGTACTTGCGTAACTGCTCCGTGAATCTTGCCCCTGACCTCACAGCCAAGCTTGTGTCATTGGCTGACCGCCTGCAGACTCCATCACTCGCTTCCATCTCAACTTCGACAGCCGCTGCTCCAGTGATCTTGTGAGATGTGTACTGTACTCCACCTCTCCATGCACGGTTACAGTGCTCTCACTGTACAGTCTCTCTCACACGGCCACAGGTGAACGCGTCACACAATAACAGTCCCCCATTTATATTAAACCAAAATTTTGTTGGAGGGGAAGATAGCCAGGATGTGCCAAGATCACAGTGAGACTGTGAAGGCACACTCTTCTGACCTAAGAGGCAAAATAGATTTTCAACCTGAGAAGACTTTCTGGAAGAACTCGTCCACGAGAGATGAGATTTGTTTAGCATATCCAGAATACTGATGTTTCAGTAAGGTAAGATTCATTAGCTTTATAGGCCTGTGAGGATCATGAGGCTTCAAACGCCAACCTTGCAAGAAGTGAGGTGGTCACTGTCATGTCAAAGATGATGGAGACTGGATGTTAATAAGAGACAAATGACGTGACATTTTAAGTGTGTGAGGTGAGAGACACCTCAGCATGTGAAGAGCCACAACATTCAGGCTATACGCTCTCGTTGTGTTCAGTGTCTGAACAGCCTTCGTTGTTACTTTACAACTATCCATGGTAGACTTGGAAGAAAATACAAATACCAAAGAGACTGGCTTTGTTAGAAAACGTATCTAAAAGAAAAGAATCAGACACAGGAGAAAATGAAGACCTGTGACGCTCTTCCAGAATACCAAGATGACAGGTCACCACTACTCTCCCAGTGCACCAAGATGACAGGTCACCACCACTCTCCCAGGGCACCAAGATGACAGGTCACCACCACTCTCCCAGGGCTCCAAGATGACAGGTCACCACTACTCTCCCAGGGCACCAAGATGACAGGTCACCACTACTGTATACAAGTTGCCTTCGTCCTGTAACCTCCAATATATACAATAAAAATCTTAGATACTCACCAGACAGATTGTCAACGCACAAAAGCGAAGCACACAACATCTACAACAACAACAACATGCCTACTGACTATGTCTCATACAAGTATCTTGGGCTTAGGTGCTGCTGTTCCAGCAGCACCTAAGGCCCCCCCCCCACACACACACTCAACACAACAGATCTAACTGGTGTTGGGGCCGTTGCGAAGACCTGGTAAACGAGGACGAGGGGCTGAGATTCGAGGACAAGGACCTGGTACACGAGGACAAGGACCTGGTACACGAGGACAAGGGGCTGAGATTCGAGGACAACGGACCTGGTACTCGAGGACGGAGCGAAAGAAAGGTGTCCGTCCACATGGACAGTTCAGTGACGATATCCAGCGCTGTGATCAGTCACCCGTGGGTGGGCTTCTCCCAAAATTAGTGATAAATTAGGGAAACAAGGGAACTGGATAACAAGATAAGAGATAATATTTAATAAACTGAGAAGGAAGTTGATAATATAAGGGACTTACCGTGTGTGTGTGGGGGGGGGGGGGGGTGGGGGGGGGTGGTGAAGAATGGTCGCGTGGAAGGGATGAGTATGAGGAACCGCCATGAGTAAGGTGTGGGTGAGGGTGTGCGCGACTATCTGACGCAAGATACTGCAGGTCTACACGTCTAACGATACTGAAAACACTATCGATACCATCATCGGCTGACTGGTGAGAGAGTTGTCAGGTCCCACAGCGCCTCCCTCGCCGCGCACTAACAGCGGCTCGCATGATCTAGTTCCCGGGTGTACAGGAATCGCCTACGGGAAGGATAGAACGGAACCTTTCAACCATATGCGAATGAGAGTTCAACCTCCAGACTTGGGATCAAGAGAGGTAACTCGGTATCTTCGTTAGTGTTTAGAGACGAGTGTTGTCTGGTGTTGTCATTATGCCAGCACCTGCTGCCAACGCGCAGCCAGTATGCAAGCTGGCAGAAGTGATGTCAACCCATTCAAATGGACGCTGGCTATTGTTTACAATAGTCAAGAGTCCATTTGGTACACCAGCTAATGATATCTTACTCTCTGCTCCCTGTCACAGAGCCATACACATCCTTCAGTAAAAAGAGAAATGTAAACTTAGCTCTAATGTATATTCTAACGCCACATGAGCACTGTGTACTCCGGTGGCTCTTCATGTGTAAACAAGTGGCTCTCTCCATGTGTAAACAGGTGGCTCTCTCTCCATGTGTAAACAGGTGGCTCTCTCTCCATGTGTAAACAGGTGGCTCTCTCTTCATGTGTAAACAGGTGGCTCTCTCCATGTGTAAACAGGTGACTGTTCGTGTGTAAACTGGTGGCTCTCTCCATGTGTAAACAGGTGGCTCTCTCTTCATGTGTAAACAGGTGGCTCTCTCCATGTGTAAACAGGTGACTGTTCGTGTGTAAACTGGTGGCTCTCTCCATGTGTAAACAGATGGCTCTGCCTCTAAGGGTTACAGGCTACCACAGCTATACACACAAATTTTCCCCAGTCTTGGAGGATGATTGATCATGCAGACAACACGAGTCTAAGAACTTAATATCCGAGAGTGAAACAGTTGCCGTGCTCCAGGTAACACTGGATACATGTCACACACACACACACACACACACACACACACACACACACACACACACACACTCCAGTTGAGTAACAGTCGAGAGGTGGGACCAAAGAGCCAAAGCTCAACCCCCGCAAGCAATACTACCACCACTGGGAAAGGGTTCACACACAGGAAGAATACTATGGGTCACAGCACTGACCCCCCACGAACTGCTAGCCGGCAACAATGTCTCCTCCCTCACTGTCACTTCCCTTCCTGTTACTTCCAGACACCTGACCCACACTGCAACCCCTGCGGTGGTGCACGACTCCAAGAAGCTGCAACAAGACATAAAATGCACGAATGGTCTATCTTGTGTTCCGAGGATGAATATCCCCGCGGCCCTGTCTCTGACCAGGCCTCCTGGTTTTGGTTTGGTCAATCAGACTGTTGGATTCGGCTGCCCACAGTCTGATGTATGAATTACAGTCTGGTTGATCAGGTATCCTTTGGAGGTGTTTATCGAGTTCTCCCTTGTACACTGAGAGGTCTGCTAGTTATGGCTGTTGTGGGTAGCTGGCGAGTGTTGAGAAGCCTTGGACCCGTAATGTTATAGCGTTCTCTCTCAGCGTGCTTCCCAGAGTTCTGTCTTAACGGGGCTATTTTGCACTTCCTGCCATATCTCCGGGTCTCACGAGCAGACCTATAACCAGTCCCCTCTAATATTGTCCGAGTGTAGCGCCAACATTGTGCTCTCACTTCATCATACATGAAATGAGCTGGTTTAGAGACTCTTTGATGATCATGTTGACCAGACCACACACTAGAAGGTGAAGGGACGACGACGTTTCGGTCCGTCCTGGACCATTCTCAAGTCGATTGTCTTCGATGATCATTGCCCTTTTCCCACTCCTGCAAGAGTGTCGAAAGTGACGAGGAGACGGCAGCTAACGGTTCTTGACGCAGAGACCAGTGGGATGCTTGCGCGGAGGTCTAAGTGTTTGTTTGTTTGTCTGCGCTTTAAACAACACCACTCTTATTTTCGCAGCTGACGGAGGAGTGGCACCATTGGTCATGCTGGGACCCGCGGAGGTCCACCTCCTGGAACATCTCTGGACAACCTGGAAACATGCAAGTTGAGTCCTTCAGACACTCCTCCACAACGAAGACGTCAACATATAATCATTAAGTGAGAACTGCTCTGGGTGACGTCATCTGATGTCACTTGTTCCCTCACAAGTCGCTCTCTGACTTACAATACTGTTGAAGTTGGCATGGCGTAAGAGTGAACTAGATGAGCGACTAGTGCAGTCTTACGGCTATAGAAGACAAACTGCTGGCCACTATCAGCCAGTTACTACTATTTGAGTTGAGTTCTAACTCAACCTGTTTTCTTAGCAACTGGTAATATTTGCTTCAAGAATATTGTATTAACTGTTCAGTTGGAGTCTGGGGAGACTCGTAACTCAGCAGCCAACAGTGACGTGTGTGTGTGTAACAAACTGGTGAAGCTGTTCCTGTTACTGGCTGCTTGTGTTGCGTCACGTGATGCCCCAACCGTCCTCAGAGACACGTCTCTGCTCTCTCACACACGCTAACACAATCACAAGCTCACAACTAACGGGATACGACCCCACACAGGACGGCTACAGGCACTGCATAAGAAAACTGACAGCTGGAAAGGCGGGGCTTAGGAATTAAAGCTCAAACATGCAAGTTCATTCAGTTGAATCCTCAGATATGCACGCACGCACGCACGCGCACACACGGGCTTGACGGCTGAGTGAACAGCGCTTGATATTCGTAGTCCTAAGGGTCCGGGGATCGATCCCCGGCGGAGGCGGAAACAAATAGGCCGAGTTTCTTTCACCCTGATGCAACTGTTCACCTAACAGTAAATAGGTACCTGGGAGTTAGACAGCTGCTACGGGCTGCTTCCTGGGGATGTATTATATTATATATATATATATATATATATATATATATATATATATATATATATATATATATATATATATATATATATATATATATATATATATATATATATATATATATATATATATATATATATATATATATATATATATATTGGACACTCTGTTTCCATCTGTGTCCCCTGGTGTGTGTGCCCCTCGTGTTTTTTTTATTGTTTTGTACCACAGACGTGGCCACACATTTACAATGCTGTCTTTATCTAACCTATCAATTCCTTTGAGAATCTTTTATGTGGTGATCATGTGCCCCCCCTAACTCTTCTGTCTCCCAGTGACGTAAGGTTTAATTCCCGTAGTCTCTCCTCGTAGCTCATACCCCTCAGTTAGGGTACTAGTCTGGTGGCAAACCTTTGAACCTTTTCCAGTTTAGTCTTATGCTTGATTAGATATGGATTCCATGCTGGAATCCATATCTAAGCATGCTCCAGGATTGTTACGTGTGCGTGCGTGCGTGTGCGTGTGCGTGTGCGTGTGCGTGTGCGTGTGCGTGTGCGTGTGCGTGTGCGTGTGTGTGTGCGTGTGTGTGTGTGTGTGTGTGTGTGTGTGTGTGTGAATGTATGTGTGTCAGAAATATATGTAGACATAAGAGGAAAAATTGATTGGCTAGGAAGGCGGGGTCCAAGAGCTAATAGCTCGAGTCTGCAGATCAATAGTAAATACAAATAGTAAACAGAGATACAGGGATCACACCCAGGACCTGGCCGTGGTGTTAACCCGGGGAGCGCGCCGGCCGCACCTCAAAGCGGCTCCCCATCCTGACCCGCTCATATGGAAAATATGACTAGACTGGGCTGGCTGGGCTTGAATGTCAATACCTCCTCGCCTCTTCCTTTCCGCGGGGCCGGCATAGCTCTGCCTTCTTTGTGCTACCACCAGAGACCTGGCCAACAGCTTCACTAGTCTGGGGAGGACCCTTCCATGCCTTTCCCGCTCAATGGGGTTTTCATACGGAAAAGGTGTGTATTTTTGGCTAGTAATTATGGGAGGGGTGTTCCCTGGCGGCACGGAGATAACACGGACATTATGTTCCAGCTGAGAACTTTCTGCGGGGCGCCTCTAACTGGAGAGTTCTGTAAAGGAGCTTACCTCCTCTCCACACTTGCCGGGGTCACTATGCAGCCGCCAGGGGTGTTGAAGGGGATGAGTGTTGATGAGACGTGAGGGAAGGTGGTGGAGGAATAGGTGATGGGGTTTTCGGCGAGGAGAAGGGGAGAGGAAGAGGGGAGCGGCGTTCCGATCTGTACAATTTCTTGAAGAAGTAGAGGTTGGAACTTGGGCAATAATCTGGGCGACACAAGAGCGCGGTGGAGAAGAGAGCCCCCGGAGTGGACCACAGTGCGGGTTCTGGCCAGACACGTTGACTGGACCTGTGGGGGATCGAGGCTCCTGGCCACTGCCACCTCTCCAGGAGGCCGTAGACACACATCAAAGTGATGAACAAAATATCTTTCCCAAAAACACGGCTTCGCGAAGAGGAAGAAGCAGAATTATATATATATATGTCCGCACCACAGTATCCATGGACGCGCCCAACCACATGTTCTAAAATACCTGTGAACATCCTACACACACGCCCCCACAACCACCGCGCCGGAGAAGGCAAGCTCAGCTTCCCAGCACACACACACACACACACACACACACACACACACACACACACACACACACACACACACACACACACACACACACACACACACACACATCGCGTGAGAAGGGCGGGAACCGTACCCATCACAACTAATTATATTTCAGATTTCAATAACTTCCCTCCACTTGCACCTCTCACCTTTACTCGACCCCTTCACAAAAAAGCTCCTCGCCTCAGAAAAAGTCCCCCACCCCATCTCTAGCTGGCGCTCAGGACCGGTAAATCGACATGCATCATCTCTGGGATAGCGAGAAGCTGTCAATCATCCTGCCGGGGGAGCCTGGGGTGCCGGGGACGTCTCGCCCCATGGGGGAGACAACAGCCCAATCCTTCAGTTACTCAGCATTATTATACAAGCCTCGCCTCCTTCCGGACCACCCCTGGGGGCGTCTCACAGCCTGATGCTAGATGGAACAATATGGCGACAACCTCTTGTGTGTGTACTGTAGCGGTGGTCCCCAGGTACCTGTGTAGCGGTGGTCCCCGTGTAGCGGAGGTCCCTCCAGGTCCCCGTGTAGCGGTGGTCCCTCCAGGTACCTGTGTAGCGGTGGTCCCCAGGTACCCGTGTAGCGGTCCCCCCAGGTCTCCGTGTAGCGGTGGTCCCTCCAGGTTCCCGTGTAGCGGTGGTCCCCCCAGGTCCCCGTGTAGCGGTGGTCCCTCCAGGTCTCCGTGTAGCGGTGGTCCAATATGGCCCATAATCCTGGAGGGTGGTGTGGCATTGTGTGATAGTATTGGTGGTGAGGATTACACAGGTACTGTCTGCCCCGCCCGCCAGGTGACCAGGGAGGGTGGAGGGGGCTCCCTCCCTCCTTCCCTCCATTCAAGGGAGGGAGGGAGGGAGGGAAGCAAGGGGGGAGGGAGATCCCGTCTTTTTCTCCTCCTCCAGTCCAGGGAGGGCCATGGGAGGGGTGCAGCACTCCCTCCTCTCCTCTGCTTCTTCTTAAGTTTAACTCCCACTCCATTCCCATTCTTCTTTCCTCCATTACTCACTCCCATCATCACTTCAGCTAAGGGAGGAACATGGGTTACATAATGGAGGGAGGGGGAAGAGGGGTGTTGTCCCATTATGGAGGAGGAGGAAGCAGCGATGATGATGGGACCAACATGGTGACGCTGTGACGAGTCTCGTGTACTGACTCATTCATTCATTCATTCATTCATTCATTCATTCATCCATTCATCCATCCATTCATCCATTCATTCATTCATTCATTCCTCCCTCCCTCCCTCTCCCCTGTCTCTCTCCCCTTGTCTCTCTCCCTCTCTCCCTCCCTCACCCCCCCCCCCGGATCACCAACGTAGCGGCTTGAGTACAGACAGGAGTAAATACCTTAAACATATGCAAACGATGAGCCACAATCACGTGGCTGAAGATATAATGACCAAACGACACATCTGAAGATGAGACGACGACGTTTCGGTCCGTCCTGGACCATTATCAGGTCAACACTCTACTTTATAATGGTCCAGGACGGACCGAAACGTCCTCTCATCTTGTGGTGTCGTCATAACTTAGACATGATGAGTAACTATAAAGTTTCTTTGCAATACATGCTGATTTAATAGACTTTCAATTGGGCTTTCGTTGACGGGGAGGCGATGGTCACTTCCCCCCCATAATGTTACTGCCGGGAGCAGCCGTCCATCACAGCGGAAGTGCTTCGCTCAATGTTTTATCTGCATAGAATTTTGTGGAGTGAAGGCACTCTCTGTAGTGACGGTGACATCAGAGAGACGCAGTCACTGTTGCTGGCACTCTGGTTGCACCAGTATTGCTGGCACCAGACACACCTGCGGCCTGCAACACACACCTGCCACCAGGTGTAACCCCGTGGGGCGTGCAACAAGACACGGAGTGACAAGGAGCAGAGACGTGTTCCCCCTACCTCACGTATGGACAATTATTCCTCAGACGCAAGGGAAACCCGGCCTTAGCCCACTGCGCCATGAGGCCGAGAGTTGTGAGAGCCGTCTCACACTACTCTCTACTCTTTCCCCTCCCTCACTATGGCCTTCTCCCTCCCTCCCTCCCCCTCCATCTCCCCCTACCTCTCCTCGACCACCCGGATGCGTATTGACAACTGTGCAAAAATTCTTGTCTGGTGACCTTAAGATGGTGACCCTCCCCCCCCCCCTTACCTTCTCTCCGTCTTGGCCCGTATCTTCCCCACTTCTGTCCCTTCCCCCTCCCTCCCTCTCCCTCATCACTACGACGAAAAGAAATCCCAGATATGAATTAGACGGGTCTTAGGGAAGAGGGAGGAGTGGGGGGGATGACCCTTGGGGAGTCAGATGTCAGGAGACGTCAACATAGTTACATCACCTGATCCATATTATTATTGTATACAAGTGTACCAACCTACCTCATGGAAGGTCCTCTTAATGTGCTACATATGTGTGTGTGGTGTGTGTGTGTGTTGTGTGTGTGTGTGTGTGTGTGTGTGTGTGTGTGTGTGTGTGTGTGTGTGTGTGTGTGGTGTTCGCGAGTATGTCCACAGCCATAGATCTCAGCAATAATGAGGGCGGCCCACCAGGGAACGCCGCCCACCAGGCAAGGCGGCCCACCAGGGAACGCCGCCCACCAGGCAAGGCGGCCCACCACCACAGGAGCTAGGGAAGGTCAGCCTTCAGTAAGGGGCAGAGGACAGTGTTTACTCAGAGACCTCGACCGTAGAGATTGAAGTGTCACTCATACGCAGACTGGGAACTGCCTTAAGTGGCCATAACACCCCCCTGATGGACAACAGCGGCCAGGGAAGTACAGGAGCGCCAAGTACCCAACCCGCCCTCTCCGCCCCGTCTCATATTGACCTCTATGCTCATGGGACTCTAGAAACCAGAATCCAACTTCCCCCCTGCCTAGTGGCTTCCGCCCTTCTCACCTCATAAAATGCTGTTGGATGTCGCTGGTATGACATCCATTAATAACCTTAATTACTGGGGTAGAGTCCACGTGTCAATTTAACTGCCGGAATACACAATGTATTTTAAATCTGGATAATCTGGCCTCCCCACCCGGCTCCTCCGACGCCTGGGTGAAACAAATTCTCGGTACTAACACACCCCTGGGTGTGTATGTTTGGGGGGGGGGGGGTGGCTCAATGGTTAATGATTAGGTAGTGGGAGGTAGATACACTGTGGGGTAGTGTGGGAGGTAGATACACTGTGGGGTAGTGTGGGAGGTAGATACACTGTGGGTAGGGTGGGAGGTAGATACACTGTGGGGAGGGGGAGGTAGATACACTGTGGGGTAGTGTGGGAGGTAGATACATGTGGGGTAGCGTGGGAGGTAGATACACTGTGGGGTAGCGTGGGAGGTAGATACACTGTGGGGTAGCGTGGGAGGTAGATACACTGTGGGGTAGTGTGGGAGGTAGATACACTGTAGGGTAGTGTGGGAGGTAGATACACTGTGGGTAGCGTGGGGGTAGATACACTGTGGGGTAGCGTGGAGGTAGATACACTGTGGGGTAGCGTGGGAGGTAGATACACTGTGGGGTAGCGTGGGAGGTAGATACACTGTGGGGTAGCGTGGGAGGTAGATACACTGTGGGGTAGCGGGGAGGTAGATACACTGTGGGGTAGCGTGGGAGGTAGATACACTGTGGGGTAGCGTGGGAGGTAGATACACTGTGGGGTAGCGTGGGAGGTAGATACACTGTGGGGTAGCGTGGGAGGTAGATACACTGTAGGGTAGTGTGGGAGGTAGACACTGTGGGGTAGCGTGGGAGGTAGATACACTGTGGGGTAGTGTGGGAGGGAGACACTGACTGTCTCGCGCTGTGACTCACGCATCAGACTGCAAGCAGCTGCGCCGAACAGCCTGGTTGACCACACCACCAACCAAGTGGCCTGGTCAGAGACCGGGCCGAGGGGGACATTGATCTCCGGATGGAAGACAAGGTAAACACCAGGGTTGCTCCCTGTGCAGAGTTGACGCGGGAACACCTGCTTCTCCTACACACCTGTCACACATCTGTAGTAGGTCGTGTTGTGTACGTTCTGTCAACCACCAGTACAAATACAGCCTTATATGAAAGGCAACGCCTCACAAATATCTACATTTTCTATACAGCGGACTCGATGGGTTAAGTGGGTTGCTGGGGGTCATACGTTTCTGTTAAGGTCAGACAGTTGGATTTTTGACGTAGTGGCAAACCAAGAGAATTGAATTGAACTATCAGAGGAGAGCGCCAAGCCATTACGACTATATAGCACTGGGAAGGGGTCAGGATAAGGATTTGGGATGGGACGGGAGGGGGCAGGAATGGTGCCCCAACCATTTGGACGGTCGGGGATTGAACGCCGACCTGCACGAAGCGAGACCATCGCTCTACCGTCCAGCCCAAGTGGTTGGTGGCAAACCAAGAGAATGAGCGAATATACAGAGGTGTACCTCACTCCTCGGTAAACACACACGCAGTTTACCTGAGTCCTAAGCCCATCGTTCAGGGCTGAAGTGCAATGTATTATGTGTTAAACTAATGAACTTGTCTTAATATCAACAACAATAATGGGCGCGAACCATCACTGTGTACTCCCAAACCACCGCCTTAAATCACTTCTTTCTTGGTCACTTGAAGGGAAGCCAGTTCGGATCCTACCCCTCTCCTTCTCTCACTTATGACAATTTGTATTTGACTCCACATTTGGCTGGATACTTATACACTGATGTACAGGTGTACACGTCAT
>WNGS01092210.1:14020004-14035374 GCA_020271785.1 Procambarus virginalis
ATATATATATATATACACACACACACAGAAGGATCCTTCTGAAATGTATTATTAAACACGAAAGTACTTAAGGAAATTCCTGTTTCAATCCTTCCTTCGTGGTCTGACACTTGTCATTGTTGCAACCCGTTCTCGCACTTGTAGTCAATTTGGCTTATTTAATAAGTGCATATGTGACATACTAATTGATTGAATATTTTAGTTTACCTTGAAAAGCTTCATAGAAAACACCGACCTCACCTAACCACCTTAGTATGTTAAGATAAGCATCTTATGCTTCTTAATTACAAATATTACTTAACCTATACCGTTGATAGGTTAAGTAATATTTGTAAATAAGAAGCAATAAGATGCTTATCATAAATACTAAGAAGGTTAGGTGAAGTCGGTGTTTTCTATGAAGCTTTCAAGGTAAACTAAAATATTCACAATCAATTAGTATGACACATATGCACTTATTAAATAAGCCAAATTGACTATAAGCAAGTGCGAGAACGGGTTGCATTTTTCACCGCGTGTTAATTTTCGTGATTTATCCACCTTGTTCCATTGGCCGTGTTCCAGTGAGACCTCAATGGGGTTATGGTGAGCTGTTTGGGTCACCTTGTTAGTGACATCACATCTCAGAACACCGAACAGGAGGAATGGTGAAGACAAAATATTTTGAAGATAGTTGAGAACACTGTGGCTGTACTACTTGAGAAACAGAAGGGGGGGGGTGGAGAACAACAGAGGGAGGGTGGTGGAACAACAGAGGGAGGGGAGGGGAACAGAGGGAGAGGGTGATGGAACAAGAGGGAGGGGTGGTGGAACAACAGAGGAAGAGGGTGGTGAACAACAGAGAGGAGGAGGGTGGTGGAACAACAGAGAAAGAGGGTGGGGTGGAACAACAGAGGAAGAGGGTGGTGGAACAACAGAGGAAGAGGGTGGTGGAACAACAGAGGGGGGTTGGTGGTTGGAGGCGGCTGCGTGCTGTGGTCAGGGGGTCAGTATTGAGGTACTGGTAAGACTCCCTCACAACCTACCTACCTTGCTCTGTCAACTTTTTGCACGCGAGTGTGTGTGTGCGGGCGAGGGGGGGGGGTGGAATTTGGAGTCAATTATATCAGCAAACGCACTCTGGTGGTTTATAAGACTGGTGGAGGCGGCGTGAGGCAGCGGTCAACGTCAAGGCTGCTAGATCAAGGTTATGACCATTACTGGCAGTGCTGGTGACCCCAGCGGGGGGTCGCACCCGCGCCTCTAACACCACCCACCCCCTAACCCCACCAGCCCCCGGCCCACCCTAAACACTAACCACCACCCTAGCCCACCCCTTCCTCACCTGCCCACCCCCACTCCTGGCGGTGTTGTTGTTACCGCCTCCTTAATGTAACACCATCCACCGGCCTAATATATATTGGTCCGTACCCCGCCTTGTGATGATGAGTGAGTACTCGAGTACTGGAGGCCGGAGCTCTAGCGTTGAGTGCGTGGCTTCAGGACAAGCTCCAACTGACAGAGGTGAGACCCATGAACAGATCTTGTACCATGGCTTCTATTTTTATTCACCTATTTAATATGCGTCCCATTCCCATCCTGGGAGTCCTATATATATATATATATATATATATATTATATATTATATATATATAACACACACAAGATATCGCTCTTCTGTCTGTTCCTGGATGCTCCTGGATTTGGCGTGTTCAGCCTTTTGACAAGGCTGAACATCAAACTTTTAGAGAATTATTCAGCTGAAGTCTGTCCTGTCATTGCTAGATATTTATATATATTTTTATTAGGTCCGCAAATTAGCTGTGAAATGGAGTCATGTCCTCTCTGTAAAACTCATTAAATATGGCGTTAAACAAGGTGCTGTTTTATGCCCAATTTTTTTATCTATCTGGACCCATCAACCAGGAGGCCTCAGCGATGACCGGGCCGCAGGGACGTTAAGCCCCGAAACCATCAAAAGGTAACCCACAAGGTAACCCATTGTTAAAAGAGTGAGTAGAGTAGCTGGCGCCTCGGCAGGACTAAGGCCAATATTGTCTGTTATGCTGATGATCTAGCTCTACCTTTTTTTGATATATACAAGAGTTGTTACATTCTTGTACAGCCACTAGTACGCGTAGCGTTTCGGGCAGGTCCCTGGAATACGATCCCCGCCGCGAAGAATCGTTGTTACAACCAAGTACACATTTTACTGTTGAGTTAAACAGAGGCTACAGTTAAGGATTTGCGCCCAGTAAATCCTCCCCGGCCAGGATACGAACCCATGACATAGCGCTCGCGGAACGCCAGGCGAGTGTCTTACCACTGCACCAGCCCAAGAGGCCATGGAAAACGTTACAGAAATATGTGTGAGATATTGTGCTGATTGCAGTCTAACGTTCAATCCTGCAAGGTGCGCCATTATTGCTTTTAACTCAGACGGCAACTTGTCATTAGGAAAAGCTGTCTGCCTGGAGATAACGACTTCAAACCACTATGTAATTAGTGCTGTTATTTACTTCCTATTCATTTTGTTAGGTTGGATTACAGTTACGTTCGGTTAAGGTCATGTTACACTTCATTACACTTGGTTACGCTAATATTATGTATTTTTCTACAAAATGGTGAAATGTGGAATTCAAAAATTATTTGATTATACCCTAGAATTTCATTTACAGAAAACTAAATTCTTCAAACCGTTTCAAAGAAAACGAATTCAGCATATTCTTTTTATAGTTTAAACCAACGCTTTATAATACAAAAAAGTTATAATTTAAACATTCTCTGTTTAGGACAAAGGCTCATTTGCCAGTTTACAAGTAGACTATTATTGGAACCATAATGTGCTTTCACACCATCACAAATATCTAGATAACTGTCCAGGTGGTTTGAGAGGAGGTTTTGGAGTCTCGTTTGAATAGATTTACTCTAAGAACGGGCTGCGGTCCACAGAGATCCCAAACTAAAATTACGAGGCAGAGGAATTCAAGTAAAGTGCTCTGAAAAACATCTAGGGCACATTATATCCTCAAAGGGCGTACTTGTACATTTTTCTTGTTATTAGTGAGCTGATGGTCAAAGTAAAGTTACATAACAGTTGTCTAAGCTTGTATAGACTACATATATATGTGCATACAAGGTTGTATGCACACTATGGGACCTACACAATGCTGACTTGTGTAAGCTTAATGGTGAATGGAGGAAATGATGTTCTGGAGGTATTTTGGACGTCAATCGTGGCAGTCATTGCAGGCCCCCACCCAGCCTGTTGACCCGTCCTCTCCAGCCTTCACAACCTCACTAAACTCGTCTACTAAATTGCCGGAACCTTACCTAACCGAGCACCCATCGAATAGAAAATGGGACATCACGTCAACTGCCAGCCACTATGATTATTAGAAAGTCTGTTTTTTGACCTTAGAGGATTAATACGTTAAAATGCGATTTACTATTCGAAAGGAACGGGGGTGTCTACACCTACACCTGAAGGAAGAAATAATTCACAAACGAATTATATCATTTGACACCCAAACCACATATCTGACACCCAAGTCACACATCTTGAGGTTATCTTGAGATGATTTCGGAGCTTTTTAGTGTCCCCGCGGCCCGGTCCTCGACCAGGCCTCCACCCCCAGGAAGCAGCCCGTGACAGCTGACTAACACCCAGGTACCTATTTTACTGCTAGGTAACAGGGACATAGCGTGAAAGAAACTCTGCCCATTGTTTCTCTCCGGCACCCGGGATCAAACCCGGGACCACAGGATCACAAGTCCAGCGTGCTGTCCACTCGGCCGACCGGCTCCCCCCCCCCCCCGGTGGGTGATCATATGTGAGGACTGGGTGTCATATGTGAGGACTGGGTGTCATATGTGAGGACTGGGTGTCATATGTGAGGACTGGGTGTCATATGTGAGGACTGGGTGTCATATGTGAGGACTGGGTGTCATATGTGAGGACTGGGTGATCATATGTGAGGACTGGGTGATCATATGTGAGGACTGGGTGTCATATGTGAGGACTGGGTGATCATATGTGAGGACTGGGTGTCATATGTGAGGACTGGGTGTCATATGTGAGGACTGGGTGATCATATGTGAGGACTGGGTGATCATATGTGAGGACTGGGTGTCATATGTGAGGACTGGGTGATCATATGTGAGGACTGGGTGTCATATGTGAGGACTGGGTGATCATATGTGAGGACTGGGTGTCATATGTGAGGACTGGGTGTCATATGTGAGGACTGGGTGTCATATGTGAGGACTGGGTGTTAACAAATGTCATTATGACTCATGGTATTGGGTATTATTTGATCTGAAAGGAATCAGTCATCCAGTACACTCAACTCTTTTACGGTCGCTCACTTAACCCTGGCCACTCCGACTCTTCCAGAAGTATAAACTTAATTGTTACGAAATACAACTTGACAAAGAGTTATATGTTATGAAGCATCGGGTCTGCAGGGCCGGATATTAAAACTCGTCAGCAGAGAGAACAGGGAGACCTCCAGCCGGATATATAGAATTATGAAGTGACTACTGTCCCAGAGCGATGGTTTACCGGCAGGTATTTGGAGTCAAATTGGAGCCCGATTGATGTTACGTTAATTATATGTTTGGCGTGTTGGTGTTGTTGTTGTTATAGATTCAGCTACGCGGAACAAGTTCCAAGTAGCACGGGCTATGGCGAGCCCGTGGCTTACCTGGCACAGGAGCGGCGCTGTGTGTCAATTTTAGCGTGTGTGTGTGTATGAGCCGCATGGTCCTAGAATCTGTTGACGTAGGGGGCCTGATAGCTGAGTGGATATCGCTTCGGATTCGAAGACCTGAGGTTCCGGGTTCGATCCCCGGTGGAGGTGGAAACAAACGGCAAGAGTTTCTTTCACCCTGATGCCCCCTGTTAGCCTAACAGTAAATAGGTACCTGGGAGTTAGACAGCTGCTACAGGCTGCTTCCTGGGGATGTGTAACAAAAGGAGGCCTGGTCGAGGACCGGGCCGCGGGGACGCTAAGCCCCGAAATCATCTCAAGATAACCTCAAGAGATATAGAATGGTGAGGTTGTGGGGATATATAACGTCATGGTATGATTAGCTTATCTGTGTTCTACTTCTGATTGGTTCGTCATTCTACTTTTGTGATATATAAATTGTGGCAATATATGTCTTACCGCTATGTTAAATCTCGCTTTATCTTTATAATATATCATCTTTCTGACTGCTAGGTAACTCTTCACTGGCTATAATCCAACCAGTATTGTAATGATTTACATTACATTATGTTATGAATTAAATTTGTGACTGTGATCATGACAATGTCTGCGTGTTGTGTTGATATTGTGACTTGTGTAATTAATGTACTGTATTTTTTATGTAAACTTAACCAATTACACGTGTACTTCCATTTATGGATAAAGTATTTGATTTGATTATATTCGGCTCAACTTCAACTCCGTCGCCAGTCAACGGCGAGGCAAGTAATACACTTCAAGGTTCTCTTATCTCCCTACACTTGGTAAAATGTTTTTTTTCAAGTTTTTACCTGTTTACAATGTGGTCAGGTGAAAGCATTATATGCACCCCGAGGACCCGGGTCTCACTGACAGAAGGCTCATTATTGGTGACTGCTGATGGTAAACTCCAGTCCCTATACCTGGACTGCTAGACCCTCATACCTGGACTCCTAGACCCCCATACCTGGACTCCTAGACCCCCCATACCTGGACTCCTAGACCCCCCATACCTGGACTCCTAGACTCTCCGCCCCTGCCATCCTAAACTACCAAAGAACAGGAAGACGGCGGTCACCAGGCAGCATGTCTGACTGTGTGGTACAAGTCTCTCTGATCATGGCAGACCTCTCACTCTGTTCACGAGATAATTTGTTAAACACCTGTAAAGGATAACTGATCAACCTGGTTGTGGTTCATACGCCAGACAGCCTCTTAACAGCCTGGTTGACCAGCCCACCAACCACGAGGCCTGGTCGGGGAGAGACTGAAGAAGGGAGGGACTGAGGCTGAGTTACCTGAGGTAACTCAGTACTCAGCGATCACCAGGTGTCACTCAGCACTAACAAGGGACCTCATCACAGCGCCTCGACCCAGCGTGGTGATCTTCACCCAAAACTGTTCAACAGTAATAATTATTTAATCCCAACCAATACAACTATTTCAAGGAAGACAATCTAATATTTTTACAGCAAATTCAATTTACAGCCAATATGCATTCACCAGGAGCACAGTATATTATTTAGACAAAACTGTATTAGTAGAACGAAATACTGTTACACTCACCCCGAATAACACACTTTTAAAATTTAACTGTACTTGTATTAAAAATATATAATGTCGGTAAACTATCCTAATAACTTTAGAGTGCTTTGTTTTGCAGTGCCTGCCCTTGTTTACTCGTCAGTTACCGTGAGTATTTTGCATGTCGTGATTATGTCTCTCGGGTTTATTTTTCCTAGTGATGGGAGGTTTATTTCTTTTAGTCCTTCGTTGAAATTCATACCTCGAGGTTACCCTGGGGTGGTTCCGAGGATCAATGTTTCTGTGGCCCAGTCGTTGACTATGCCTCGTGGATGGTGGTCTGGTCAACCAGGCTGTTAGACGCCGCTGCTCGCATCTTTACGTATAAATTACAGTCTCGTTTATCAAGTATACCACATACCTGGCACAGGAGCGAGGCTGTAAGTCCACTACAGGTTCAGCCCGTGCTACTTGCCCCACTCCTGTGCCAGGTAAGTCCACTACGGGCTACCTTGAGGTGCTTCCTGGGCTTAGCGTCCCCTTAGGGCTCACCATAGCCGGTGCTACTTGCCGCTCCTGTGCCAGGTAAGGACTCACCATAGCCCGTGCTACTTAGAACTTTTTGTTCTGAGTAGCTGAAACTAAAAAAACATCATCAAGTATACTCATTAAGTTACCTTTTGAAGACGGTGAGAGGTCTAGTAATACGCCTTATGTTTAGATGGAGCGTGTTAAACAGTCTTGGTTTTTTGATGATGGAATTCTCTCTCAGTGTACTTACTGATCCTCTACTTTCCAACACTGTTTTGCACTTCCTGCCATGTCTCCTGGTCTCACGAGGATTTATTTCTAATATTTTCCGAGTTTAAATTGTTATGAATCTCTCTTGTACTTTAAAGAGTAAAGTTTAAGCGATTTTAAGCATTGTCAACAATTTATAAGATTTATTAAATGAATTCAGGCAGTGAAAGATCTCTGCACGCTCTCCAGGTTAGCAATTGCTCCAGCTTTGAATGGGGCTGTTAGTGCGCGACAATATTCCACCCAAGAGAGACAAAAGTCTTAAAAAGTATCATCATTGTTATGGCATCTGTTTGAGAGGTTATTGTTATCCAACCTGTCATTTTTATTGCCCTTGTGGCAGTTACTTTATTGTGGTCCTAAAAGTAAGGTCTTCGGGCGCTGGGTCCGAGGACACGAATGGGCTCCGGGGATCACGGGTCCCTCCACCAGGTGACAAGGTCCGACAAATGAGAAGATATGATTCATAACTAGACGAGACCGTAATAATGCTCCCTAGATTGTTTCAAGCGCGGGTTGGACATGTATATGAGTGGGATTGGGTGGTTATAAATAGGAGCTGCCTCGTATGGGCCAATAGGGCTTCTGCAGTTACCTTTGTTCTTATGTTCTTAATCGAGCCAATGTTGTTATTCAGCGTGAGCAGCGGTATATAGAACGGTCACAAGTTCTCAAGAAAGGTGAGAGAGACAGAGGAAGATAATGCAGGCATTAGCTAAGGAGCCTTCCAGTTAAAGAGAGACATTTATAAGACTTAGCCTTATTTACATTGTGTAGAAAGGGGAAGAGTAATATGGGCCATAATGGAAGCAAAGAAATGGATGAAAATGGAAAGTGGAGTAGAAATAGATATAAGGGGATATTAAATGGGTTCTAAAGATGTCAACACAAAATAGGACATGAACCAAGGGATGAGACTAGTGACGTACCTGAGTAAATACAGACCCAGGCGCGCAACCCATCCTCCTGATATTATAGTACTGTGTCTCACTATGTGCTCCATCCCACTAATATGTAGTAATGGAGCCTCAGTAAGCCACTTTTTGTACTATTTTTATAGTCAGAAAAAAACTAAAAACCATACTTAAACATTTCTAGTATATAATATATACTAGGCCTCAGCTAGCGTGTATTAGGCCTAGGATGGGTGAGTTAGGTTTTATTAGCAACATAAATATACAACCTTTTCCGGTTTCTCCGGATTCACTACTACAAGGGTCAACTTTCTTGTGGTCCATCACGACATATTTGTACGGTCCGCCACATTGTTACCGTAAATACAGTCATTTCAGGAGGCTGGGCTGCTGGGTATAGAGTGGGTGACAGATGGCATGGGCTGCCAGGCGAGGTCCATGGGTTGTGTCAACCGTGGGTTGGATATATATATTAGTATTTGTGGTCGGATATGACCAGGAACTGCCACACACACAGGCCATGGCTGCAGTATCTTTTTCTTGAGGTTATCTTGAGATAATTTCGGAGCTTAGCGTCCCCGCGGCCCGGTCCTCGTCAAGGCCTCCTTTTTTGTTACCCCCCCCCAGGAAGCAGCCCGTAGCAGCTGTTTAACTCCCAGGTACCTGTTTACTGCTAGGTAACCGGGGCAGCAGGGTGAAAGAAACATTTTTGCTCATTTGTCTCCGCCTCCACCGGGGATCGAACCCAGAACCTCAGGACTACGAATCCGAAGCGCTGTCCACCCAGCGGTCAGGCGCCCTGACAGCTATAATTTCCTTTTCTCTTACATTTTTTAGGCTACAACTGTTACTACCACCTCAACGGCTCTCACAGACACATGCTACAACTTCTGCTCTAGACCAGCTAATATTTCCACTACAATAAACGCAACTAAAATAGTAATACTAATTATAAAAATCGGTGTTCATTCAATAGTGTGCCATCCTAGTTTGAGACAAAACCTGCCAATGAACCAACGTTCCGGCCGCATTTCCAGCAACGTATTGAACAAATAGGTGAACACTCGTTGGTGTCCCACAGAACACTAACAGCAAGCGCCTGTTGCAGGAACGTCTCTTAATTTATTACTGAACGCGTACGTTTTCGTTCTGCCAATATTTCTTGTACTTGCTGGGAGTATATTGAATATCTATAGACCTATGGCGTTCATGAAGAGTGTAGAGCGACGGTCTCACTTCATGCAGGTCGGCGTTCAATTCCCGACCGTCCAAGTGGTTGGGCACCATTCCTTTCCCCCGTCCCATCCCAAATCCTAATCCTGACCCCTTCCCAGTGCTATATAGTCGTAATTGCTTGGCACTTTCCCCTGAAAACTCCCCCTATCATATCGTTCTCTCCGGTATATATCTTTTTGTGCGAATTTGGGACCTGGCCTTCGAGTATCTTTCATATACATGTGGTACCTCTCTCGTCTCCTTTCCAGGGAGTACACTTTGAGAGCTTTTAGCCGGTCCCAATAATTTAGGGTCTATATCGTGTGTATGAGTCGTATCTGTTCTCTGTATTTCATCTATGTTAACAACCTAATACTCATCAACAACAAATACTAAAATTAGCGTCGATGACTTTTTCCGAATTTCAAATAAAGAAGAATGAACCCAAAAGTGTAAGGGGGGAAACAAGAACTGAAGGAAGGAAGCAGAAGAGAACAGGTAAAACAACAGAAATATAAGGGAGAAAACAGAGAGGGAGGCGATGAGTCACAATAACGTGGCTGAAGTATGTTGACCAGACCACACCCTAGAAGGTGAAGGGACGACGACGTTTCGGTCCGTCCTGGACCATTCTCAAGTTGATTCTCAAGTCGACAATCGACTTGAGAATGGTCCAGGACGGACCGAAACGTCATCGTCCCTTCATCTTCTAGTGTGTGGTCTGGTCAACAAACAGTGAGGAAATTTTAAGAACCAAAACCAACGCTGTGGGGCGCTTCTCAACCTGTGGAGGCGGAGATATCCTCCTGAACCCTCTCACGTGTTTGTGGGAGTGTAGTGTGGAGGAGAGCGCGTTTGTGGTGTTTGTCAACGTTTAGGGTGGCGGATGACGCGAGAGGGTGACGCAAGGACGCGAGGGGGGGGGGGGGGTGACGCAAGGACGCGAGGGGGGTGACGCAAGGACGCAAGAGGTAACGCTCAGCATCGCTACTTCTCCCGGGAAGAGGTTTTGGGAGCATTGAGATCACTGTGAAGCCACCACGGGGCGGCGGTGTTGTCGCCAACACGGGCGACACACACACACACACACCACACACACACACACACACACACAACCACACACACACACACAACACACACACGGGTGTTGACACCACACGGGCGACACACACAGGTGTTTTGGAGTGGGGAGTCACCATAAACAACTGGGGCTCGACCCTTCACAATCAACTATTGGCCAGACTTCTTCCACTCAAATGTGTACAAGTCTCCAAACTTGACACTTTAATTGTAAGTGATTCTTTATCATTCTTGATTACTTTCAAGTCTAAGACAATTCTAACATGCTCGTGTCTGAAGCTAGACACAAATACAACAAATTATTAACGATGGTAACAGAGTCTATTTCCTGTGAACTCCATCTCATGTTGGCCTCCGAAAGCATGATAAAGCTGATGAGTTAGCCAAAGAATCTGCCTTCAAAGGAGTTTATTATAACCTTGGATTGTCTATAGATTCAGATTCTTTATTCAGGTAAAGATACATCCATTGAGTTACATACATAATGATGGATTTAAAGATAGAGCTAGTACATACAATACCTAAAGCCACTAGTACGCACAGCGTTTCGGGCAAAACTTGAGAACCGTAATACACCAAGAACCTCAACAAAATCTTGTAGATCTGAGACAGTGAAATCTGCACCGGCAATTCCATGATCATCACATGATCACGCAAGAAGAGCCACACATCTATGGATCACCCAATAACATGAGCAGACTCATAGATGATATTACTGCTGCTCGGCTTGGAGTCCGCTATAAGTATCTGGGAATTAACATTACCTGCTGATGTAGACCAGACCAAATGTAAACTGTCCGCAAAAGTTATTCGCACAACCTGCGCGTCTATGTAGTGGAGTGCGAAACGATACATGAATTTAAAGATAACTAACAAGATATCAATATTAACCTTCAAGAAATGTGTTTTTAATAGCTAATTCAAAATTATCTACAGTACTACCAGAAATTTTAACCAAATATTTCCAGTTTGATAACTGTTTGGTTGTAAATGTGGGTGATTGTAACCTTTCCACCGCTGACCACTGGATGAGGGGGATGGGGCCGAGTGCAGGTTAAGGACCCAATTGTGACACTGGCTCATCACATATGTTAGCTGCTTAGCTTAACAGATTGTGCTTGCGTTAGTTCTCGACCCCATTATTGATATAACATATACTGTACATTAATTTTTTGTAACTAGCTCATCAAGACTGTAACTTGCTTAGCTAAATGATTGTGGGGTTCAGTCCCTGAGCCCATTATGTGCCTCTGTAACCCTTCCCACTACCGCCCACAAGATGGGTATGGGTGCATAATAATGAACTAAACTGAACCTCGGCTCTTATCGCTGTTAAGCCTTATTGAGGATGTTTATAATCTCCTGGCGTTCTTCTGTGTCGTATTGTTCACACAAGACCGAACAAAGAGCCAAGTTCAGATCGCATTATGGAGGAGGTCTGTGTATATCAGATAACCGAACGACACAATCTGTATCGGACATAACAAGTGCAAGTTTATAGACGTAGAGACCAACTGGTCTCGCCCCNTTGATACAGCGACTCCCGCCGGTTATGTGTGGTCTCTTACGATCATTTATGTTTTGGAAATGTGCTTCTCACGCACTTCCTGCACTCGCTTACACTCTCACGCACTTCCTGCCACTCGCTTACACTCTCACGCACTTCCTGCACTCGCTTACACTCTCACGCTGAACACACGGCACCCTGTGTACAGTATTAAATCATTCGCCATTCTCACTGGCCTCCCTGGGTGAACAGTGGTACAGTCCCCCAACTCAACCGAGTCTCCGTTATCTCTGGTTCTCTTGGTCGGTGTCAACTTTCTTTTGTACCTCAATTACTTCTGTCTTGCCTTATTATTCTGTCCTCTTAGCTCCGGGTTCAGGCTTGCAGCACACCTCTGAACTTCTCTAGTTCCGTTCCGTATTTCTGAGGGTAGGTGAGGTTCCGTGTCAGGGCTGCATGTTCTAGCACTGGTCTCACATAGGTGGTGCATAGGTGATGATGGCTTGGTGTTGCTGTGACTCCCAGGGTCTAATATCTTTTCATACATGGGAGATGTTGTTAATTGAAGGCAGGCCGGTCGCCGAGCGGACAGCACACTGGACTTGTGATCCTGGGTCCTGGGTTCGATCCCAGGCGCCGGCGAGAAACAATGGGCAGAGTTTCTTTCACCCTATGCCCCTGTTACCTAGCAGTAAAATAGGTACCTGGGTGTTAGTCACCTGTCACGGGCTGCTTCCTGGGGGTGGAGGCCTGGTCGAGGACCGGGCCGCGGGGACACTAAAGCCCCGAAATCATCTCAAGATAACCAGGCTCTCAGGTAGCATTCCTGCTCTCAGTGTCGTCACTTTGCACTTGTTTTGGTTGGTGTTAAGCAGCCATCACTCTGGCCGCCTCTGCTCCGCTTCTCTCTCTGCACCTATCTTGACGCTTCTCGCTATTCTTACGGCGTCTGTGACCATTGACCGTAGGTACACCTTCCCATAGTTAGATTGTTAGTGTCCTGTGTACTCATGTAGTTATGTTTGCGGGTGAGTGCGTGCGTGAGTGCGTGTACACGCCAAGATATAATATCTAAGCGTTTAGAGAGAGGGTCGGTGGGCCTCAGGAAGCAGC
The DNA here is from genome assembly GCA_020271785.1 of Procambarus virginalis. Classification (NCBI taxonomy): domain Eukaryota; kingdom Metazoa; phylum Arthropoda; class Malacostraca; order Decapoda; family Cambaridae; genus Procambarus; species Procambarus virginalis. The sequence continues at coordinate 14,032,868 of WNGS01092210.1, forward strand.
GTGTATATGTGCATTTAATATTGTCCGGGCGTGACCCGGTCGATGCTCGGAGACGCCTGTATAATACTATATTGATGACCCCTGCTGGCGCCCCTGCGCTCCTCATCCCGCACGCACGCACGCACGCACTCACGCCCACACACGCAATCACAGCCTCTGCAGCCCCCTCACACTACAGAACCGCTTCTCAATCTGAACAAGTATACTTAGATGAGTACATACTTATACCACACACACACACACAGACACACACAGACACACAGACACACACAGACACACACAGACACACACAGACACACACACCCCTAACCCAGCAATGCATTGGTCAAGATGAAACTTGCTGAACATCTAAGCAAATTGATTTGTTGTATCTCACCAGCAACATGCCTTAAATGAGGGAAATTCATGTCTAACAACCTTACGAGAATTTAATGATAAGAACTAATTAACAGAAGACTAACAGTAGCTAGTATTTAACACAGTCTCGCACGGTAAAGTATTACACACACAGAGATCACACTAACGTGATGCATCAAATGAACAAATCCACAAGAGCCGTGACGAGGATTCGAACCTACGTCCGAGAGCATCCCAGACACTGCCTTAATCGACTGAGCTACGACATGGTAAAAGAACTATAACCAGAAGTTCTACTGAATTTCAGTAGAACCCTCGTCACGGCCCTTGTGGATTTGTGTAGTATCAGAGTATGTTTCTCTTAGGCTTCGTAGAGCAACTTGCTGTCTTCTTGGGTGTATTTTTGGGGGGTGTCCACCACCATCCCGCCAAACACACACCGAAACTACGACGTTGCTACAACGTTCGAACAAGTTTTAACACCTCCTAACCAGTTATAACAACCAATATAGCAAGTTGTAACAACGTTCTAATACGTCATAAACACGTTAAGCAAAGACGTAACAACTTTATTACAAGTTGTAACAAGCGGAAAATAGAGACAGTTACGGTTTGTGTTTCCAGGGGATCTTAGTAGAGGATGCGTATACTCACACCTGTACCCGTCATTTATCAGGATATATATACCCTGAGAGGTTTACTTTACACCAAGACTGAAGTATACTTGCCGCTTGGTCAGTAGAGTATTATGGCGGTCTTAATAACCCACCCTGGAGCGGTTGATAGGCCTACCCCCCCCCCCCACACACATCACACACAGTTCCAACACCTCAGGGTGATTATCTTTTAATAATTAAATAAACTGGAATTAGGGCAATAAGCGTAATGATTATAACGAGGATGGTGAGGATAATGATGACGATGATTGACGGTGATAATGACGAGGATGGTGAGCATAATGATGGTCTACAAACCATTTTCAGTCCCTGACCGCTGACCTCCGCGCCAGATCTTAAGTGTGACGAATATTCCTGTGGTCAGCCGGGGGGTAAAAAAAGAAGTCCCACTAATTGGAAGGTCAGAGAGCGCCTGAAAGAGGACACCGGAGGATGGAACTATGAGGAAAAGTTAGGAAAACGGTCATAAAGTGCCGGGGCTGCTATCCAGGGGGGGTGTTGTCACCCCAGAGACCGTGAAGCACAGCTCCAGACTGGGTTACCTTGAGGTTACCTTGAGGTGCTTCCGGGGCTTAGCGTCCCCGCGGCCCGGTCGTCGACCAGGCCTCCTGTGGTGGCATATTTCTAAAATACATCAACATATTTGTTTACACTCGCAACGGAGCTTTAGCGGCGTGTGCAAGTGGTATCAGTGTGACTAAGCTGCTACTTCGGTAACTGGGATTGAGTTAACAGTTACAGCCCCGCTCCTGTGCCAGGTAAGTCCACTGGGGGCTCACCATAGCCCGTGCTACTTTGCAGCTTTCTGTACCCAGTAGCCGAATCTAAAATAACAAACAACATGGCGGGAGATGTTGTACTACATGAGCAAGTAGTGAGTCAGGATTCCTGTGTTGATACCGGTCTTTCAACCATGTGGAGAGCCAGAACCTGAGAAGCAGCCACACGAGGCTGTACTTTGAAGACAGATAATAGAACCCGCAGCCAGTATTACAGGACCCACAGCCAGTATTACAGGACCCACAGTCAGTATTACAGGACCCACAGCGAGTGTTACAGGACCCACAGCGAGCTTACTCAGAACCCCACAAGGAATTTACACAGAACCCACAGGAAGTTTACTCAGGGGCCCGCAAGGCGTTTACTCAAGACCCAAAGAATATACTCAGGGACCCACAGAGTACTGTGCACTTCACAATCTTCCTGTCCGTTAACATCTTAGAACTCCGTAAAACACAGCAAAAATTGGACATATTATCTTGCTGTAAATTGGTAACGAATGTAGACCGCAAATTAACGTAGTCGTACTCATAAGACAATTTGATAACGAGACAAGCTCAAAATAGGTGGCAGGCGACGCAGTGGACGATCTATTTTAGTCTTGTTGTATTGTGGAATTAGTCTATTTTTCAGTCAAATTGGTTATTCACTGTTGTTTAAATTTGGTGTTAAACCTTCATGACAAATATTATA
>WNGS01092210.1:14035399-14047757 GCA_020271785.1 Procambarus virginalis
GTAATAATGTTTATTATTATTTACGAAATTGAAAGCATTGGGATGTTTGGAAGTCATTCTTTCCTACCCGCTAAGTTAATCCCAATAGAGGAAAAAGCAATAGTAGATTACCTGTAGATGGTTTCCAGAGTTCGTCTATTAAAGTCTAGCCTGGGGCCAGCCTTCCGTGGTGATTGGCTGGTCTATGAGGCTGTTGGTCTCCGCGGCCCGCAGGGTCACATACCTCCTGCCAGGAATACCTAAAGCAACCCCAAAAACCATTTGGTACCAGTGTTCTAACCGAGGCTTAAATAAAATGGTCTTTTTATTCGTTACATAAATTTACTCGGGAAAACCACACTCACATTGTTTATTCACGTTGAACTTTCGTTACCCATATACAGCAAGAAAATATATTTATTGTTACATAATGCTACCTGATCAATCAAGCGTGATTCATACGTCAGGCTGCACCGCCGCGTCCCAACGCCTGGTTTGAACAGTCCAGCGACACTAACCTGGAAAGACATGGTTCGAGGAGAGCCAGGGGTGGGGGGAGAGGGGGGTGAGATAGAGTGAGAGATAGCGCTAGGGGCGTTTTGCTTATGGGCCGTTGCGGAGCGGGTGTGTGTTCGGGGTCCCTGGAGAGTAGGGTGCGAGAAGGTAGCGTTTTGTGTTCGGGTTCCGGTTTGGTTCTCGCTCTTCCTTCGACGACCTACCCCGTTGTCCCTCCCCTCAACCACTTACCCGTTTGATCCCCCTCTCTCGTTCTTGCGTTTTGTGCGCGAGATTTTTTTTCCAAGTACCATGAGTAGTTAACGAGATGGAATATGTATTAGGCCAATATTGTTGGTGGGAGGCGACTCCATTACAACAATATCTACAATTTTTAGCAATAATAAAGCCTATCAATAGGCTTAAGAATTCTTGTTACGGGCTCCAGTTCTGTAACACAACCAGGCCTTCTTTTGATTAATAAACTTTTTCCTAATGTGTGGGCCATAAGTTGCTCCTCTCTCTAACTTGACTTCCAAAACGCCGAGTTCTATTGAAAGTCCGTATTAAGAACTGGCAGTAATCATCAATCTCGTGGGAAAAAATGGGGGGTAAAACAAATTACTGAAAAACAGTAAACCCGTCATCAAAGTGTACTTTATAATATATATTACACCTATGTAACAAAAACATAAAAAAAAAAAAACCACTGGAAAGGTCATTCACATTCACACTATGGACTATGCAAAAGAAATATTCGTCTGGCGATACTTTCTAACCTAAAACGATTTACTTTGAGTCTTAACAAAAACACCCAGGATGGGAGTCCCTTAACGTCCTGTCTCAATGAGGTAACTGTCTCGCAAGCTGTTTAAATCTACACGCCCGGGAGAGGTTATCAACCGTTTCTACAGGTAAAAATCATGGGGCCCAGTACTACTTTAGCAGTAATCGTCACCGGTGCCAAAAAACATTCTTTCTCACGCACGGCACAACCACGCTAGGCAACTGAGGTTTACTTCCCAGCCGCTACTCCCTGAACTGGCTTTGTCCAGGCCCAACGTTAGTGGGCTTCAGGAATCTGTGTACACCAGTTGATCGACAGTTGAGGCGGGGCGGGGCGACCAAAGAGACCCGATGAGTCAACCCCAGCCGAATAAGTACATATTAGGTTGATGTACCAACCAGGCTAAAGCTATTAAACCCTCCCACGCCTATACAAAACGGAACAATAATTCGCGGGGGTCTCGTTAAAACTCAAAACTTGGCCATCTCGGTGTTAACGTCAGTTATCAACTTACGCAATACGTTCAGAAACTGGGAAAAATCCACAAAAAAATAAAGCAAGAATCATGCAGGAAGTGCACTGGGGGGACTCGGGCCCAACTGGGCTTCCACTGGGGAAAAAGCAAAAAAAACAAAAACTTCAGTTTCACGGGACGGGACGACCTGTGGTGAAAAACCCAAGTGGATTGTTGGGACCTGAAAGAGGTTAGAAAACCACCCAGCATTCCCACTTTCTGATTGGAGTAAAAAAAGGATGTTTAGTAAAGGCGAAAGGGAAACAAAAAACTTTTAAACACCAGGGTCTCAATTAAAGATCATTCTTTACCGGGGGGAAACGGTAACCGAAGATCAGAGCCGGTCGGCTCTAAAAGTATTTACAGCAGGGATTCTGACCCCCGCATAGTCCCAACCCCTAACAATTTTAGACAAAACCAACATAAAAACGCAGGGTTGAGAGGGGCGGGGACCCCAAATAAGGGCACCGTCGAAAAGGGAGGAGGGAGCAGTATAAGAACAAGCCCCCCGCCCCGATGGGGGAGCAATAGAGTCGGTAACCCTAATCGAGTGGAGATAGTGTTAAGGACTGGGGAGGGACTCAGGATTAGTGGACGGGATTCCACCCGGTTAAAAACCCCCCATTTCCTGTTATGGACAGGTCTCGGTGCGGGAGAGCCGTGGTTTTTTTACTACGAGCAGATAAGGAACAAAGAACGCGCCGCCCGATAGGGAAAGGTTTTCCGGACCTGAATAGAGGGAACCATGCCAAGGCCGCAGCCCTAACTTGTGTGTTTGTGTTTGATGGGTCCTAAGCAAACCAATTACTCTTTGAGAGTTTTCAAAAGATTTTGCCTTACCCACTTATTGTATAGTAATGGGTTTTTGGCGAACCCAATTATAATTATTGTTTAATAATGTATTTAGGACGTAAGGGGCTTACCATTATAATTTTCCAATGAGGGAATGACCTCAAAGGATTCTTTCTCCTTAAAAGTGATAATTTTTCTTTAAGAAAAAACGTTTGCAGACTCTTCGAATAAAGGGCTTAAAAAACATTCAATGGGTTTGGGGAAAAAAACATACATTGGGAGTTGGAACACAGAATGAATGGTGGGGGACTATTATTACACTCATTAAAAAACAAAAATTAATTTTTTCGGTTTTAGAAACGTAAGAAAGTTCCATTTTGGCTATCAACTTCTACATTATACGCTGGGGGAGGAGTTCACTAAAGAAAAAAAATCATAATTATTAAGAATTTAAAATCATCCACGGAAATTCTTTCAAAATTACGGGAGCATTGGTGGAAAGCATGTCCATCACTACATGTAGAAAAACAACTTTGTGTGAATATTATGTACTAATTGCAAACTCTAACAAAATAATTGTGAATTTATAGTTACTGTGCTTTCTGGGTTTGATGGGGTGAAAAGTATAAACATGTTCAAAAAACAATCTTTTTGGCTTCTCCTCATCTGCAGGGGAATGATTGCAAAAGGTAAAAAACAAAAAACATTCTTTTTTAAAGTCAAATCTTAGAAACATTTTGTCCCCACGCCGGAAACAAAAAAAACCCACTTAAAGACACAAACCAAAAATTCGTCTGTCTTTAGATAAAAGGTTAATTTCTTTCACAATGGATGGGTTATTTAAAATTCGTTAAAAATTCCGCCAAACAGGATTCACTTGGTCTTCAAAAAAAAAAACACTGGGTTTAACCAAATTTGGGGGGATACCCCAATCCTCTATGTGGTAAAAAAAAACTGCATCCTTAAAATGGTTTTTTTTTTTTTTTTTTTTTTTTTTTTTTGGGGAATTTAATATACAAAAACTAAGTGTAAAACAAATTCTGTTTAGCCAGGGGCCAACTAAGTTTTTTTTTTTAACGCGGTTAGGCGGTTTTCGGGGGATACAGGTCCTGGGAAAAAGTTACGATCGACCCTTTGGGGCGCCGAAGGGGGAAAAATTTGTATTTTTGTTTATTGTTTTTTTTTTGGGGGGGGGTTTTTTTCAATCCCAAAGAAACGTTAATAACCCCCCCCAAGCAATTTTTTTTTTTTTTAAACTGTTAATTTTTTTTTAATTAAAAAAAAAAACAGAGGGGGGCTTTTACCAAGTTTAAAAGGGGAAGTTGGCGCCGGCGCAACAAGTAAAAAATTTCCTCCCGCGTGGCGAGGATTTTTTACGAATACCGTAATGAAAACATAAGGACGTGGACTCGCGGGGGAACAAAAAACCCCCCGACCCCAGGCGGAGTGTCTTTTTAAACCCCCCCCCCAAGAAACCTTACAAAAAACCCCAACGGGGGGGAGTAGCTTTTCCTGAGTTTTTTTTTTTTTTTCATTTTTTTTTGGGGGAAAAAAACAATCCAACTATTTTGAAACAAAGAACACCGGCGGGGGGGAACGGGGCCCGTGGGGGGAAGGGAGGACAAACGGACCTTTTCTTTGGGTTTTTGCTAGTTTTTTCCCAAGAATTTTGTTCCCCCAGGCTGGTTTTTGCGCTTGGAACAAAGCCCCCCAACCCAGGCTCCCCATTAAAAGGGATGAAATGTAAAAACCAAAGGCCCCCCAAGGGGAAGGGGGCAGACAGACCGACCAAGTTTTTGACCTCCAAAGTGACTTTGGGAAAAGAGAAAAACAAAAAAAAACCCAAAAACTAACGGGATCGGACCTCATAACTAAATCCAATTTTTCAAAAACTTTCAAAACACTAGTGTTGCTCCCTGGAGGGAAGTGGTGGCTTGGTCCGTCGTTTGATCATTGTTGGCCACCCGGAAATAGGAAGTGTTTCCCAGCTTAATTATTTACCTATTTTCATTGAAGCACCAAATGAACGAAAGGGCCGCCGAAGGGTACCGACGCAAATAAGCGTAAAAGGGGGGGGCAGCACCGCCATGGAGACTTGAAAACCAGAGAGAATAACAAGCCGCAACCAACCGAGGACCAACCGCCGAGAGATAGGTGAGAGTGCACCAGAAGATGTGATCTTGATCTGAGGGATTTGAGCAAGAGAGGGAGGCGGGCGGGAGAGAAGTGCTTACACCGGACTCTTTCGAGACTCAAACAGACGAACGAAAGAGATAAACAAGGACAAAAACCCCAACACTTCCCCAGAGGGGTTAAACCTTGGGGAAGGTTTCTTGAAGGTGGCTTTCCGTGTTGCTTAAAGCGCTTCCCGCGGGCGCCCGCCCGTTCGGTTCGGGGGACCAGTTCTTCTGGGTTTTGCTGGGATCTGATCAAACCAGGTGTTGGGGGGGGGGGGGGGGGGACCGCGTGCTGATCGGCCCAGACCTGGACGTAAGTGGGAGTTCCAACAAAGAAGGCCTGGTTGATCAGGGTAATCCTTATGGAGGGTGGCTAATTTCCAGTGTCTCTCTCTCTTGGAAAGAAAACACTGGGAGGGGGGGAATTTGGGGCGCAGGTTACTTTTACCCCCCGATTTATGTTTGTAGTAGTGGGAAGGGCGTGTTTGGGCGCCAGGTTCTCGGGGGCAGCAAATCATTTGATTGTTTGAATAAGGGAGTGCTCTCTCCAGAGGGTAGTTTAACCAAGGTTGTAATCTATTTGCTGTGATCAAAACCTGGGTGTATTTCTGCGCCAAACATTTCTGGCCATGGGGTTTCTTCTTGTCTCAATGGGGAGCCTTTCACTTTTCGTGGTCCGGTGGGAACCACGGAGAGTCATTGGCTACAATTACATGAAAAAAACAACTAAAGCCCAAACGATTGGAAGAACAGCTATCGAAGAAAAGCGAGGGCTGGCTGCCCCTGTAGTTTCCTGGGGACGCAAAAGAGAAAATTCGTAGTCACTTGAAAGAAAACAACCCCCAAGAAATGGTTATTTTCAGGTATTAGCCCCCAGATTAACTTTGGGAAAGGGCGCAAAAAATTGAACAGTAATCGAAGAAACAAGCAGTTCGAAACCCTAATAAAACTAAGCTGCCAAAGCCAAAGTCTTTATAAGCCAAAAGGCCAGGCTTCCCGAGAAATCTGTTCCTTTCCAAGACTCCCCTGTCTTCCTTAGGGGGAGTTCGGCTTCACCTTGCAAATAACAGGGGAAAACTTCAAGCTCTCCCAAAACATAGACCGGGGAACCAAAATCCCCAGGTTCCACGCAAAAAAAAGCTGCGGCGTGCTGTGATTGGCCTGATACTCGCGGGATCTTCAAATCCGACCATGATGGCGTCTGTTTGAAGAGGGTGAAAAAAGGAGACAAAAGTGCATGGGAACATCCCTTCTTAATAACGGATAATACCATTAGCGATGAAAGCATTACAAAGGGCGTTACTGTGTCGCTCTCGCTCCTAATGGCCGCCCGACCTCTCAACACACACACACACACACACACACACACTCATACACCATAACACTGACAGCCCACGAGATTTTTTTTTATCATATCTAAGAGACGCTCAGCTGATTACAAGTTTAAGATATTTCATATTTTGTATAAATTTAAATGGTATTTGTTTTTCTTGTTGTTATGGCCGCGGTGGAAGAGTTTGGCGGCTGGTCGGTGTCCAACTGCCCGTCCCCCCTCACCACCCTGGTCTCCTGCTCCTCAGGGCATCGCCATTTTGTTACCGATATCTCTGTTTGGATATGATAATGCGATGCTTTGACGAGTGTGGTGGTGGGGGCCCCGAGGGCACGAGGGCCGCTCCCGTCGTGAGGAGCCGCCTGGCCCATCACCAGGGTCCCGTCACGCGGAATACGATGAAACGCTGAGGCCGCTCTACACATAATACACCCCCCACCTGCTGCCTCCGAGGGGGGCGGGGGGCTGCTCAATGATGAGGGTGTAGTACATTCATCAGAAAGGGGGGGGGGCATTGAGGGGGAAGATATTGAGAGGGTAAAGTAGAGGGGGTTGGGCTGAAGAGCAGTGAAGGGATTATAACAACTTCAGGGTTATGACTCTGCCTACAGCCTGGAGCCTCCCAGGCTGTATAAACCTTGGCATTTAGCTAAGCAAGTGATAATCTTGTGAAGCTAGTTATAGACAATTGTTAATATTACATATGCATATACATATTCACACGTTCATGTACACACACACACGCACATGTGTACCTACTCACTCACCTAGTTGTACTCACCTAGTTATGCTTGCGGGGGTTGAGCTCTGGCTCTTTGGCCTCACCTAATGTGTGTGTGTGTGTGTGTGTGTGTGTGTGTGTGTGTGTGTGTGTGTGTGTGTGTGTGTGTGTGTGTGTGTTTGCAACCGACAATGACGACTGGAAACCCGAGTTGATGTTCTTCTACAAGTGAAGGACCCGAGGCCAGGGTTAAGGCCCCGTGGTGCTCGGGTCTTAAATAACAACATATTATAAAGAGGCGATAATGTCCCAGTCTGTGAAAGTGGTCAAGAAGCGTGACAAGTACAGCTGTGTAAATTATTGTTGTGTACTGGGATGCGCCTGTAGCCTGCACGCTTCACACTGTTACTGGTCCACACGGTCTCTCAAAGTTGTCATTGGTCACTCAACTCGGAGGCTAAACTCACACACACAAGAGCCAGATATTGTTACTGATAGCATGGGAGAACTTCAGAGCCGCAATGAGACTTGTTATAATAGCCAGCAGCTGCTGGCGTCAGCATGCTGTGAGGCTCCCATCATTCTGGCTCCTGCTGGCGTCAGCATGATGTGATGCTCCCATCATTCTGGCTCATGCTGGCGTCGGCATTATGTGATGACAACGTCAGCATGCATGCCAACAACCTCTGTTATTGGCACATGTGCAGAATATATCTCTTTGACAAACAATATGACGAATCATTCTTGGTCCAAAATATGTGGTCATCAAGGCTCCTTGTAGAAGGCAGTTATTGTAGTGACAAAAACCCTCACACAATTCACTATAGACACAACGAGTATAGGAGCATGTGAACTTCTCAGACTTATAAAGGGAGGAGTTAAGGGGGAGTGGGGGAAGGATGAGGGTAGGGGAGGCAGGATGAAGGAGGGGGCCCCGGGATGAGAGAGAGGAGGGGATTTAGGGGGATGGGCTAGGTAGCTTGGATATATTTTCGGGGAATGACAAGCAGAGAGCGCGAGCACATGTAACATTGCCCCTCCCAGCACCGTGATGGCTGAGCTGTTCACGGTGACAACTGTACAAACAGGATCAGTGTCGGGCGGATGGCGGGGCCCACACCACCCAGGGCTGCCCAACCCCACCCCTCACGCCCTCACCAGGTATGGCTGCTACTGTCTCTAGTCCGGCATCACAACTGCTGCCCATGCGGTGTACGTACGTAGCCAGCTGGCCATGTGTGTGTGTGTGTACGTAGCTCCAGACCCTCCAACACCAGCCACACCCACCACCACTCGGCTCCAGACCCTCCAACACCAGCCACACCACCACCACCCAGCTCCAGACCCTCTCCAGTGTTAAAGGCGGCGGCGTCTACCACCTTGGATCACTAGTAAGCTGTTCACTGGTGATCGAGCTGAACAGAATAATGTATTGTAATAATGTTCACTTGAATATATTACGTAATATATCCAAGCGAGTATTACAAAGTATATTAATACTGCTTGAGGGCCGTAATATACCGAGACCTCCAGTATAATTTTAATATACCCGAGACAAAAGTGAAATTAAGAGATCCCCGCTCCTGTGCCAGGTAAGTCCACTACGGGCTCACCATAGCCCGTGCTACTTTGGAACTTTTGTTCCCAGTAGCTGTATCTAAAACAGCACCATCATCGCACGGCCTCAGACCTTGGCACTGACACAATGACAATTATAGTCAAAAGATGATATAATGCTGCTCTTGCTTCACAAGTTAGATCAAACATAATATTATCTACCACAAGCTACGGGGAACATTTACCCGTCCCGGAAAAACGTTTCTTAACCAGTAATCGAAGAAAAATATGGATACTGAAATTGTAACGGAGTTAAAGCGTGTTAAAGACCTCAGAATATGTAGGTAAGGATAGACATGGCTGAATAAGAGCCGACTACACCGCTCGCTATTACCATAAACATCGACCTCAGTAAGTTGAGTCATGAGAGAAAGTGAGACAATATTAAACCTCGTGTTTACATTGTGCAGGATGAAGGCTGCCATGCGCAGCCCTCACCGCTCTTCTCTACCGGCCCCCATGGTGCTGTACCGGCCCCCATGGTGCTGTACCGGCCCCCATGGTGCTGTACCGCTGTGTGCTGTACCGGCCCCCATGGTGCTGTACCGCTGTGCTGTACCGCCCCCCATGGTGCTGTACCGCTGTGTGCTGTACCGGCCCCCATGGTGCTGTACCGGCCCCCATGGTGCTGTACCGTTGGACCCGTGGTGAGTGATGTGGGACCCGTGGTGAGTGATGTGGGACCCGTGGGAGTCTCTCCCAACCTCCACAACCCTCCACCAACCTCCACAACCCTCCACCAACCTCCACAACCCTCCTCCAACCTCCCCCACCCTCCCACAACCCTCCCACAACTCTTCCCCAAACCTCCACCACCCTCCACAACCCTCCACCAACCTCCACAACCGGGGTACTGGGACATGATGTGCTGGAGACCTCACGACAAGACCATCCTTCACACTACAAGATCAACACCGTCCTGGAAATGATAGCTGGATGCGTCATATATATACCGAAGCGTAACTTTTCTTTGTAATGTATGAGAAGTTTTAGGAAAACCTTCCAGGTTTTTATCTAGGTACGGGAGCACCTCTAACATCACCAGGATCACAGTACCGTGTACGTGAGTGTTCCACTCGCAACACCATTCCACAACTGTTCGCCACGCACAGCAGTTGTGGAGTGAACAATATATACTCAGACAGGGTTGTGATAGACAGTACCCAACCTTAGACAGGGCCTTAGACAGGGTTGGAATAGACAGTACCCAACCTTAGACAGGGTTGGAATAGACAGTACCCAACCTTAGACAGGGTTGGAATAGACAGTACCCAACCTTAGACAGGGTTGGAATAGACAGTACCCAACCTTAGACAGGGTTGTGATAGACATTACCCAACCTTAGACAAGGTTGGAATAGACAGTACCAAACCATAGACCTTACGGCAGACATTAACCGGTAATCGACGCATTGTTGTTTGAACTTAAACCAATCACCGTCGAGTAATGGCTGGTCTAAGCCAATCACCGTGCACCCTAGGCAAGGGGGGGGGGAGGGGCAGGTATTGTAAGCATTTTGTTATAGGTGAGATTGTTGCTTTATATATATATATATATATGTCTGTTGTTATAGGTGAGGTCCCCATCTATATGTTGGTCTCTTGTTACACGAGTCTCTTCCTATATTCTGAGAGCTGTGAGAGACTTATTATATACGGAAGCTGAGAGCAGTGTAACTGCCAGGTGACACAGGGTGCCAGGTGACACAGGGTGCCAGGCACACAGATGACGAGATACATACTGTTAAATTAAGTTTGCAGAAACAGACACCAGAGATACCAACGAACACGCAACTTATACCACTGAAGTTTGGTCGACAGTAAGATGATATAGAGATGGTTGAGGGCTGACAGTAAGATACTATAGAGATGGTTGAGGGCCGGCAGTATGATAATATAGAGATGGCTGAGGGCTGGCAGTATGATAATATAGAGATGGCTGAGGGCTGGCAGTAAGATAATATAGAGATGGCTGAGGGCTGGCAGTAAGATAATATAGAGATGGTTGAGGGCCGGCAGTATGATAATATAGAGATGGCTGAGGGCTGGCAGTATGATAATATAGAGATGGCTGAGGGCTGGCAGTAAGATAATATAGAGATGGTTGAGGGCCGGCAGTATGATAATATAGAGATGGCTGAGGGCTGGCAGTAAGATACTATAGAGATGTTGAGGGCTGACAGTAATGGGAGGCCATCTTGGAAGAGTGTGGGGCTGACAGTGCGACGATGCACGAATGACATCATGCTGACGTGACGTCGTTAACCTATGACAACCTTAAGCGTGTGTGCGCTCACTTTAATGTCACTGCGTGTCGGTCTGCAGTGCTTGGGCTCCGGCATTTTATGCGTCTATCGTTTGATACAGCGACTCCCGCCGGTTATGTGTGGTCTCTTACGATCATTTATGTTTTGAAATGTGCTTCTCACGCACTTCCTGCACTCGCTTACACTCTCACGCACTTCCTGCACTCGCTTACACTCACGCTGAACACACGGCACCCTGTGTACAGTATTAATCATTCGCCATTCTTCACTGGCCTCCCTGGGTGAACCAGTGGTACAGTCCCCAACTCAACTGAGTCTCCGTTTTCTCTGGTTCTCTTGGTCGGTGTCAACTTTTCTTTTGTACCTCAATTACTTCTGTCTTGCCTTATTATTCTGTCCTCTTAGCTCCGGGTTCAGGCTTGCAGCACACCTCTGAACCTTCTCTAGTTCCGTTCCGTATTTCTGAAGGGTAGGTGAGGTTCCGTGTCAGGGCTGCATGTTCTAGCACTGGTCTCACATAGGTGGTGCATAGGTGATGATGGCTTGGTGTTGCTGTGACTCCCAGAGTCTCGAATATCTTTTCATACATGGGAGATGTTAATTGAAGGCAGGCCGGTCGGCCGAGCGGACAGCACACTGGACTTGTGATCCTGTGGTCCTGGGTTCGATCCCAGGCGCCGGCGAGAAACAATGGGCAGAGTTTCTTTCACCCTATGCCCCTGTTACCTAGCAGTAAAATAGGTACCTGGGTGTTAGTCAGCTGTCACGGGCTGCTTCCTGGGGGTGGAGGCCTGGTCGAGGACCGGGCCGCGGGGACACTAAAGCCCCGAAATCATCTCAAGATAACCTCAAGATAACCAGGCTCTCGGGTAGCATTCCTGCTCTCAGTGTCGTCACTTTGCACTTGTTTGGGTTGGTGTTAAGCAGCCATCACTCTGGCCGCCTCTGCTCCGCTTCTCTCTCTGCACCTATCTTGACGCTTCTCGCTATTCTTACGGCGTCTGTGGCCATTGACCCGTAGGTACACCTTCCCATAGTTAGATTGTTAGTGTCCTGTGTACTCATGTAGTTATGTCTGCGGTGAGTGCGTGCGTGAGTGCGTGCGTGAGTGCGTGCGTGAGTGCGTGCGTGCGTGTACACGCCAAGATATAATATCTAAGCGTTTAGAGAGAGGGTCGGTGGGCCTCAGGAAGCAGCGTGCATATGTGCATTTAATATTGTCCGGGCGTGACCCGGTCGATGCTCGGAGACGCCTGTATAATACTATATTGATGACCCCTGCTGGCGCCCCTGCGCTCCTCATCCCGCACGCACGCACGCACGCACGCACGCACGCACGCACGCCCACACACGCAATCACAGCCTCTGCAGCCCCTCACACTACAGAACCGCTTCTCATCTGAACAAGTATAATTAGGTGAGTACATACTTATACCACAGACACACACACACACACACACACACACACACACACACACCACACACACACACACACACACACACACACACACACACCCACACACACACACACACCCACACCACACCTAACCAGCAATGCATTGGTCAAGATGAAACTTGCTGAACATCTAAGCAAATTGATTTGTTGTATCACCAGCAACATGCCTTAAATGAGGGAAATTCATGTCTAACAACCTTACGAGAATTTAATGATAAGAA